>OY743182.1:1212500-1812500 GCA_963555705.1 Ligustrum vulgare | reverse complement strand
CACACTCATTGGATATGGCGGAGATGAGTTCGGTTACCGCTTATGGGATGACCAGAACAGAAAGGTCATCAGAAGCAGGGATGTCATATTCAACGAGAAGGTTATGTATAAGGACAGAAATGCAGTGCAGTCCGATGACACAGTACATGATGATCCAACATATGTTGAGTTGAATGATGCTCCAGAAAGTAGTACGTCGCAGCAGACAGAGGAGGATCTGCAGTTATAGGAGCCTGTTCTAGAGACTGATGCATCACAGTCTCCAGTCCCTGTTCTTAGAAGGTCAACCAGACCTCATGTTCCAAATAGAAAGTACATGAGCTACATGTTACTTACTGATGCAGGTGAACCTGAATGCTATCATGAGGCATGTCAGGTCGGTGATTCTGGCAAGTGGGAGCTTGTAATGAAAGATGAGATAAAGTCTCTCATCTCTAACCAGACATGGGAACTAGCCGAGTTACCTACAGGAAAGAGAGCTCTACACAATAAGTGGGTGTACAGAATCAAGGAGGAACATGATGGATCAAAGAGATACAAGGCGAGGTTGGTGGTCAAAGGTTTCCAGCAGAAAGAAGGAATTGACTACACGGAAATATTTTCGCCAGTTGTGAAGCTGACAACAATCAGATCAGTCTTGAGTATTGTTGCAGCAGAGGGTTTGCACTTGGAGCAGTTAGATGTAAAAACTGTTTTCCTCCATGGTGACCTTGAGGAGGAAATATATATGCAGCAGCCAGAAGGCTTCTCAGTCAAAGGAAAGGAGAAGCTCGTTTGCAAATTGAAGAAGAGCCTGTATGGCTTAAAGCAAGCCCCGAGACAGTGGTACAAGAAGTTCGACGGATTTATGCAGAAAAATGGCTACTTCAAATGTAATGCTGACCATTGTTGCTACTTCAGGAGATTCGAGTCCAGTTATATAATTTTGCTACTTTATGTCGATGATATGTTAGTAGCAGGCTCAGATATGGACGAAATCAAGAAGTTAAAGATGCAGCTGTCAGCAGAATTCGAAATGAAGGACTTGGGTGCAGCGAAGCAGATTCTCGGAATGAGGATTTTCAGAGATAAGCAGAAGGGTATCTTGCAGTTATCTCAGGCCAAGTACATTAGTCAAGTTCTGCAGAGATTTAACATGTGCAGTGCGAAGGCTGTCAGCACGCCACTAGCTAATCACTTCCGTCTATCTAGTGATCAGAGTCCTAAGACAGAGGACGATATAAACTTCATGGCTAAAATACCATATGCCTCAGCCATTGGAAGTTTGATGTATGCCATGGTTTGTACCAGACCAGATATTGCTCATGCAGTGGGAGTTGTGAGCAGGTTTATGGAAAATCCAGGAAAGCAGCATTGGGAAGCAGTAAAGTGGATATTAAGATATCTACGGGGAACTACTGATAGATGCTTATGCTTTGGACGAGGCGAGGTGGCTCTACAAGGTTTTGTAGATGCAGATCTTGCTGGTGAGGTAGATCGCAGAAGGAGCACTACTGGTTATGTTTTCACAGTAGGTACTACTGCAGTTAGCTGGATTTCGCAGATACAGAAGATTGTTGCTCTATCCACTACAGAAGTAGAGTACGTGGCAGTAACCGAGGCTAGCAAAGAAATGATCTGGTTACAGGGTTTGTTGGCAGAATTGGGATTCAGTCAGGAGAAGAATGTTTTGCACAGTGATAGTCAGAGTGCAATACATCTGGCAAAGAATTCAGCATTTCATTCTAGAACCAAGCACATTGGACTCCGTTATCACTTCATCAGGTCTCTTCTAGAGGATGAAGTATTAACACTAGAGAAGATCCAGGGTAGCAAGAACCCAGCCGACATGATGACCAAGACAGTAACAAAGGAAAAATTGGAGCTGTGCTCAGCTTCAATTGGTCTTCTGAAGTGAAGACAAAGGAAATGACTCACACCATATTTCACAAGGAGTTGCAAGAAGGAGATATCTCAGGGGAAGCCACATTTGTCCCCAAGTGGGAGATTGTTGAAAAATGGGGCTAAAATGTGGCCTAATTTTGTTGAAATTGGAAGACAAAAGCTAGTCAAAAGGAGCCAACTTTTGACAAAAGACATGAAGCTAAAATGTGGCCTAATTTTGTTGAAAATTTGTCATGCATGCTTGTGAATTTTGCCTATAAATAGAAGGCTAAAATTCACTTGTAATACACCACCACAACAAAGAGTGATCTTGTGTAGAGAGCAACACAAGAGAGGCATTTCACAAAATAGGGAGAAAAGTGAGTTGGAGAGAATAGCCTTTGCATAGGCAGATAAAAATACAGTGTAGTATTTTTGTACTCCTCATTTTTCCGAGTTAGTGAAATATATTGGTGTGGGTCCGTGGACGTAGGCAAATTGCTGAACCACGTAAATCTTTGTGTTTCGTATTTGCATTTTATTTTTGCGTATTTATATTTTCTCAGTCCAATTAATTTGTGTCACATCGATCCTGGGCGGGATTAGTTGCGTCCTAATTCCCAACAGTAATATCTTTGAAAATATTTCCAAAGTTGAAGACGAAGCTCTGAATAAGGAAAGGATATGATGATTTGAAGACTCCCCAAGCTAGAAGTGATTTTCATACCAGCTTAATAGACAAGTGAGATGAGGAAATATCATTTTAAAGCTAGACAATGCAAAGACTTATGATAGAGTGGACTGGAATTACCTTTCAAAAGTACTCAACAAAACTGGGATTTGACCATGATTGGATTGATAAAATCTACACAAGTGTTAGTAATTTTGATTTTTCAAAAATAATTAACGGGTAATTGAAATTTTTTTTTTAATCTAGTAGAGGATTAAGGCAAGGAGACCCCATTTCTCCTTCCTTATATTCATCATCTTGGCTGAGACATTTTGGAGGGGACTGGATAAAATGTTTAATAAACACCCTGGAATGGATTTTGTTTATGGAGGACATATTCCTATTACACATCTAGCCTTTGCCGATGATGTGATCATCTTCCGTAAGGGAGGAAAAAGTTCACTTTAAAGAATTATGGAGTTTATCTCTTTATACACCAGGTGATCTGGCAAATCCAATAACCTGGAAAAGTTTTTTCATTGCTAGCAATGAAAATTCCAGAAAAATTGCTGCTCAAATCACTGGTTCAGAGCCAAAATTGCCTTTCATTTATCTTGGAGTCCCCATTCACAAAGGACATAAAAAAGTCATTAAATTTACTTGTTGGGAGCATAAGTTTCAGTCTACTGACATGTCATTAACTCCATCCCACATCATCTTCTTCGCGTGCTTGATCCCCCTAAGACTGTTATTAACCAAATAGCTAGACTCTTTAATGCATTCTTATGGGGAGATAACAACAAGACCAAAGATATTCATAGGTCCTCAGGGAAGAAAATTTGCTATCCATTTGAAGAAGGTGGAATAGGCTACCAATCTATGAAAAACATTAGCATTGCAACACATTGTAAATTGTGGTTGAACTTCAGACAAAAAAAATCTCTATGGAGCTGGGTCTTGAATTCCAAATACTGTAGTGGCACTCATGTCTCCTAGATTAAAAACTAGGATTCCCTTATATGGAAGAGAACGTTGAAGGCTAGACAAATAATGGAGACACATATTCCCTGGAAAATTAGAGAAGGTAAGATAGATATGTGGAATGAGCAATGGCTTAGATTTGGAGTTATTGATCCAACATATCACCAGACCAATTTCACAAAGAAATATATTATGTCATGCAGAAAGGAAGGGGGTTGGGACTCTGTAAAACGCTATGCTGCTTTACTTGTTCACATTGTTCAGGAGGTATGTAATATTCCTATTTCTTCCATGGCTGATATCATATTGTGAATGCAATTGGACCATGCAGCAGCCCAAAATAGGAGAAGCCCAAATTGCTGAAGTTCATATATTAAAAGCCCAGCCGAATTTAATTGAAGATCATATCTGAGTTCCATAATTAAGCTAAGGGAAAAATACATTTTACAGGTTGTTATAGATACAATTATCGAAAATCAGGTATAATATGGAAAAATTCAAAAATCAGTCAAAGTATATATATATATATATATATATATATATAGTAACGAGAATAAATGTTTGTTGCGTCCCCAAAATCACGGAAACGGTTAATTTTCACATTTCCTTAATTATCCACAATATGGAAGAATCGTTTCGTCGTGTCTCACATTTATTCCAAATCGACATTTAATATCACTCCATTGACGCACAGTATCAGTTGAAGAACCGATTGAAGAGGAAAATATGGAAGGAAGTAACAGAAACTTTCATCGACATTCTTTCTGAAAGTACTAAATAATTGTAATTACAACACAATTAATTACAAAGTGCGACCAGGACACATTGAAGTTCGGTAAGATTGATTACATTTTTGCTAGATTAATGATTAAGGTCACAATTCATTTTACGTTTTGTGATGCTGGTCTGTCATAGGGCTCTGCATTTAGAAATTAATTTCATCAGGCAGTAAATGGATCCACTTCCAGAAATGAGTTGCAGTATTTCCGAGTATGTATGAATGTAAATTGGGTATAATTGTCATGAGGACACATGTGAAGTTTCGTATTACTTACTGCTGGAACGTATTCTTGAATAGTAATGAGGTCACATTTAATATTATATGAATCGAAAATGTTTAGTGCATGTAGTGGTAAATGGAACAACTGGAAAAAATGACAGTCGCTAAGTGCGAGTCTGAAGGCCAGTGAAATGGATAGATGTTTGTCGAGGTCACATGTAATGGTCTATATTACAATTATGAATAATTATTAAGAATAATGATTGAGGTCACATGTCATATTCGTTGTCTGATGTAGGCAATGTCAATTGAGTTATGAATTCAGATAGTTGTGTATGTAGTTTGCACGCTGACGAGAAAACGTTTATTGCATATGGTGATAAATGAATCCAATTTCATAAATGACAGTCCGTAAAGTGGTAGTTTGTATGCATGTGAGAAGGATAGTTTTGTGACGTTATCACATTGTTTTGTGAAATTACATATTGCAATTTCTGTTAGATAAGCATGATATTTTGTGACGAGGTCACATGTTCGTATTCTGATATTATTTCCTCATGAACACAGTTTAATGGCACATACAGGAATGGGCTATGTACATGTGTGTGCGATTTTTGGGTCGCAATCCGCCTTGTTAGTGATTGATGAAGGATGCAACTACACTAAATTCGTGGACACAGTAATAACAGAGTTTGGGATCGACCGAAACAAGGTGGCAGTGTCAATGAGCTATCAATTGAGTGGTGACATAACCCCAGTAAGAATAAAGAATGACAATAGTGTGATGTCCTATTTGACACTGAAGAATCTGAATAAAGATCCCTAGAAATATCCTGTGACAATTGAGATCACCTTATTGGAAAGGGTGCATGGACCAGGTAATTTCAACTTCATGGAGCCAGTTGAAGTCACACATGGTTGCAATGTAGATCAACATTCGACATATGGATTTGCATCGGACATATGTGCTGTGACCGCTGCAGCAGATGTAATATTTGATGAAACAGTTGACATTACTGTAACAAACCCTGATGCCAGGGATGTAGAGGTGAATAGGATTTTCAAGAACAAAGAAATACTAAAATTGAGCATGTCCTTTTATGCAATACAACATATGTTTGAATTCGTCGTTCTCAGGTCGGACAAGAAGGAATATGTTGTGAGATGCTCAAATGACACCTGCAATTGGATTTGCAGGTCATCCAGATTGGGAAAAACTGACCTATTCAAGATTAGATACATTCATGATGGTCATACATGTGGTTCCAATATAGTTTTGGGATCACATAGGCAAGTCTCAACTGCAGTTGTCTCTTCATGCATTAAATACAAATTCAGCTCAAGTCGCACAACTTACAAACCAAACGACATATGCAACGACATGTTGCACACTTATGGTGTTTCGCTGAATTACGTTAAAGCTTGGGATCAAGGGAGAAGACTTTGAGATTGATCAGGGGAGACCCAGAAGAATCGTTTCAACATGTACCGGGTTTTTTGCATATGATTGAAAGAAATAACCCAGGGTCGGTTACAGGGATTCAAATTGATACTGATAATAGGTTCAGATATTGTTTCATGGCCATAGGTGCCTCTATTCGTGGATGGATGCATTGTAGGCCTATAATTGTTGTTGATGGAACGTATTTGAATGGACAATATGGTGGTACTCTGTTTACAGCATGTACGCAGGATGCAAATAATAGCATTTTTATACTAGCATTTGGAATTGGCGATAGTGAAAATGATAGATCGTGAAAATGGTTTTTTGAACAGTTGAAGAAGGCGTATGGTACAAGAGAAGGTCTATGCTTTGTCTCGGATCGTCATGAGAGTATAAGGAAGGGTATAGAAAGTGTATATCCCGGAACATGTCATGGTATATGTTCGTATCACTTACTGCAGAATCTGAAGAAGCATTATGGAAAATCAGGTCACAATATAACAGAACCGTATAATTACGCTGTTCGTGCTTATACATTCTCAGAGTTCGAATACCAAATGTTGCAATTGGACGCTATTGATGAAGGTATTAGGGGTTATTTGGTAAGTACGCTAAATTAGTCAATTATTTGCTGTTTTTTCTTGTATAAGTAAAGCTGTAGCTAATGAATTCCTTGTTTACTACACTTATTTCTAACAGCGAGAAGTGGGATATGAAAAGTGGTCTAGATACCACATGCCCGAAAATAGGTATTCAACGATGACGTCTAACATAGTAGAATCAGTTAATGCTGTGACAAAATCAGCCAAAAACTTTCCTATAGTGTCGTTGCTAGAGTCATTAAGGCAAACGATACAAAACTGGTTCTGCAAAAATAGGGACAGTGCACAAGGCACATTCACAACGCTTTCAAGCAAGTATGAGAAATTGTTGAGAGGTTGTAGCGCGGAACTACGGAGCCTAAGGGTAATTGTATAATTTGCGACCTTGTTGCAACGTTGCATTTGTTAATTTACAGCTATAATCCTGAATGTTGGGAATTGTTTCAGGTGTCACCATCAAATCATGCAATGTATTCAGTACTATATGAATCTGCATCCTTCGTGGTCGATATAGAGCAGCGTAAATGTACTTGTCGGATGATTCAGGTAGACCATATGCCATGTCCACATGCTCTTGCTGTGATAGCATTCACAAAGAGGGATCCCTATGAATATTGTTCTTACTATTACACAAGCAATGCTTATAAATCTACATACCGAGACAGTGTGTTCCCACTAGGCAATCCCAATGAATGGAAATTGCCAGATGAAGTTACTAAAGTTGTTGTGTTACCTCCCAACCAGAAGAGGAGTACGGGAAGACCATCGGAGAAGAGGAAGAGATCAGCTTGTGAAGGAAAGCCGAAGATGAAATGCGGACGATGTGGCGGGAGGGGGCACAACCGCCGGTCATGTACAAGTTTGTTTCCCATCAGTCAGAAGAGTGCAGGACGCATAAGTAAATAAATTTTTTTGACTAGTAGTCGTTGATGTGAACGTATTTCTTTATGATGACCTTAATTTGTTACTTGATGTTCAATAAGTTTAATATGCACATCATTATATTAATATCATGTTTTCACATTTAAAAATGTTACCACTTGTAACAGAGGTTAAACAGTACACGATGAATATCAAAATGTGAATTTGTTAATGTGACCTGGAGAATTCTGAATGTGACCAGCTGCCTATATCATTATGAAACCTACCAGTTTGCAGTAGTGATTTTAAATTACAGGGGTACTTGTTACTTCAAGGAATTCAACTGTGCATGATGATCATGGAATGTGGAGTATGTGAATTTGAGCTTTTTAAATGTAAATGTGACCACACAATGAATACATTTATCTGAAAATATTATGTTGTATACTAGGTCCTTACATTATACAATAGTTGATTTAAATTACAGGGTTCCTAATATTGAACTGTGCAGGAATCTGATAAATGTAAATGTTAACATATGAAATTTATTAGTGACCTAATGCTTACGTCATGCTTGAAGCCTGAGATTACACAATACACAATGGTGGATATTAATTATAGTGGTTCATTGTAAGTTTCCAGTAAAGTCAACTAGGGATGATGAAATGTGGAAGGTGATAAACAAGAATGTGTCCAAAAAAATTATTACATTGTAATTATGACCTAAATGTGACCTGATGAACTGTACATGTGACCTGAAGTGTATTTGTCACTTAATGCTTATATCAAGCTTGATTCCTGACATTACACATTAAACAATGATGAAATGTTCATTGCAATTACCACTTGATGAAGGGACCTGATATTGTGACCTCCATGTGACCTGCTGAACTGGAAATGAGACCTGATGAACTGAATGTGGAGGTTGAAATATGGAATGTGATAACACATGAAGGTGACCTGATGAACAGTAAATGTGACCAAATGATGATTACAGTATTCAGAAAGTAAATTCTGTACAATGTAATTGTGAATCTTGACATTTATCAATATTGACCTCTGATTCTAGTAAATCAACTGCAGAGGGTGAAATATGAAATTTGAACATATTAAAGTGACATGTATTCCAACAAAGATCATACACCAACATATTTGCATAAATTCCTATTTATTAGTAATTCATAAACTCACAATATATGGAATGTGATGAACATGAATGTGACCAAAGCATGATTATATTGTAAATGAGACCTCCATGTGACCTGCTGAACTGGAAATGATACCTGATGAACTGAATGTGGAGGTTGAAAAATGGAATGTGTTAAACATGAATGTGACCTGATGAACAGTAAATGTGACCAAATGATGATTACAGTATTCAGAAAGTAAATTATGTACAATGATGAAATGTTCATTGCAATTACCACTTGATGAAGGGACCTGCTATTGTGACCTCCATGTGACCTGCTGAACTGGAAATGAGACCTGATGAACTGAATGTGGAGGTTGAAAAATGGAATGTGTTAAACGTGAAGGTGACCTGATGAACAGTAAATGTGACCAAATGATGATTACAGTATTCAGAAAGTAAATTCTGTACAATGATGAAATGTTCATTGCAATTACCACTTGATGAAGGGACCTGCTATTGTGACCTCCATGTGACCTGCTGAACTGGAAATGAGACCTGATGAACTGAATGTGGAGGTTGAAAAATGGAATGTGTTAAACATGAATGTGACCTGATGAACAGTAAATGTGACCAAATGATGATTACAGTATTTAGAAAGTAAATTCTGTACAATGTAATTGTGAATCTTGACATTTATCAATATTGACTTCTGATTCTAGTAAATCAACTGCAGATGGTGAAATATGAAATTTGAACATATTAAAGTGACCTGTATTCCAACAAAGATCATACACCAACATCTTTGCATAAATTCTTATTTATTAGTAATTCATAAACTCACAATATATGGAATGTGATGAACATGAATGTGACCAAAGCATGATTATATTGTAAATGTGACCTCCATGTGACCTGCTGAACTGGAAATGATACTTGATGAACTGAATGTGGAGGTTGAAAAATGGAATGTGTTAAACATGAATGTGACCTGATGAAGAGTAAATGTGACCAAATGATGATTACAGTATTCAGAAAGTCTGAATCTTGCCATTTATCAGTTAGTGACCTCTGATTCCAGTAAATGAACTGCAGAGGGTGAAATATGGTATGTGAACATTTAAAAGTGACCTGTATTCCAACAAAGATCATACACCAACATCTTTGCATAAATTCAAATGTATTAGTAATTCATAAACTCACAATGACTGAAAGGAAGCAGTGATATAGATTTTTAAAAATATAAAATAATATGTTTTACATCCATTGATCATCAACTAGCTGAAACGTGGTTATGCACATCTACATTTCACCAAAATCACTAACTCCGTTAGTCTTGTACTGTTACAAAAATACTAAAATATCTATGACACGGAAGCACGCGAAATCACTCTTCATCTATGACAATGCTTTCAATATTAGGTGGAACACGATTTTCTATTTTCCTAATTTCGCGGTGCTTGAACAGGGAAGCAGCTACATCCAACCGTGCTGCTTTGGCATCAAAGTCCATAGGCATTGACTTCATGTTCCGATGCAATAGGTATAGCGCATACTCAATGACAAAAATGCCGCAATCATGCCTGGGCCGTCAAAAAGAAGTACACATTAATAAAATGTATGAAATAACAAAACATTCCTTGTTTAATAAAATGTGGGAACGCACCCATTTTTTTGCTGTGGGATGCCCTGTGCCATGTCCAACCTAAGCTGCGGCTGATCTTTGTTAGGGAGGTTGGATGCTATGCTCCAAATACCAATTTATTTCATCAAAGGCGGGATGAGCTTGTAAAATGCTTGAACCCCCTCAAAGACCATATTGGTTCGGTATGTCCTGGAGCAAGAGTTGAAGATTGTCATCCTGTGTTTTTTGATGTTGAGCAAGGCAAGCATCCAGTGTGCCTTGTTGGATGGCAATATTGGAATAAGCACATAATCAACCTCAGCCCACGGGGAGTTCAATTCCAATCGTCCCCCCGTCATGATCTCTTTGAAATAAGTTGCAGAAGATAGCACTGACGGGTCAGTCATGAACTTTATAAACAAAGGTTTCAGCAATCCTTGAAACGAAGAGTCTGTTGTAGTGAACCTCCCCCGTATGTTAGGACCATGTTTTGCTAGGTGCCGTATAAAATGGAAGCACGCATCTATGTGCTGTAATATTAAACAAATTCAATGTTAAATATACTATGTGACTTCGCAATCTGAATACATGTGTTTGTGAACTTACCGTGCTACATAGCGAAGAGTTGGGGTTGACAAGGTCATGCCACCATGTTTTGGTACCAACTGGAACAGGTCCAATTTGAAATGGGGGGTATATCTCATCGTCGTCGTCACTGAATTTTTTCCTGCACATGAGATAATATTTCATGTTCACAAAACTTATATAAAAAAGGTTAAATAGTTACAATTTTGAAAATAGAATCAAAAGACTTACTTGTTATTGGGCTTATAACCCCTATTAAACCAGTTGTTGAACGTCTTTATATCGGCATCATCCGCACGCTGGTTGTACTTCTGAAAAACAAGAATATGTTCGGATGGTTTGATGTGTTTCTCTTCACCAGCAAGAAAGGGAGACCTCAGTGATCTAGGAAGCCGTGTTGCTCTCTTCACTGGCAGTCCTGGTGTTCTAGACTGCATGTATTCACATATGAGGTCACAAGCTAAAATATAGTGCATGTTCATTTATACATCTAAATGAGTTTTTGGTTGTACTGACCTGCTGTTCCATTTCTTTACATTCCTGCACTACAGCAGCAACTATTTTGTCTAATTTCCCCTGTGGCTCTCCATGTGTTCCCATTCCAAAAGGTGTGATAGTTTGTTCCGGTGACTGTTTGTGGCCCGTGCCTATATCAAAAGAAGGGCTCTTGAATGTAACTGTTATCGGGGCATCATCCTCTGGGTACATCTTCCCCTTTCCCTTGACATCATATAGTTGACTTGAATTTGGAGCCTACATAGATTTCGAATGAAACCATGTTTGTAATGTTCTATATTTTTGCAACATATCAATAAATGAAATTCAGGTTACCAATAGAAAGTGTACCTCCTGGGGCACAGGAACATCAGGTGGCTGCAACTTATCCTTGAAGCTGTTTTGGAAGGTTTCCAGTGCACTTGATATCATTGTAGACACAGAATCGGACAAGAATTGGAGTTCAGACCTTAATTCATTCAGCTCATTCTTTATATCATGTTGTGAATTCAAAATGACATTTAGTAGGTCTGATCTGTGATTCTGCACCAGTTTGAGCTGTGATCTCAATTCATTCACCTCCCCAGTCAGTCTCATGTTCTGCGTTTGAACCTCAGATATTTTCGCTGTGACCTCATTCTTCCATCTGTCATACTCCTGCAAAACATATGAGTTGAAAAAAATTAGAATGTTTACATTGTCAATAATATATTTTTGCTGAATAATTAATTAAACAGGATACAGTGTTAGGAGTAGGCTCCTCTTCTGGCTGCGAATCATCAGTATTCATTGTAGGAATGTAGTCGGGTTCAGTGGAATGCAAAAAGTCAGCCTCATATAATGCCAGCCTCTGCTGGTAAGTCATATTATCAAACTCATCATCTCGCTTGTGGCTAGTTGGTGGAGGAGGGTCGACAAAATCATCATCTTCGTTGCTAATGTCACTCGCGTGGCCCAATCTCCCGTCAGTAATAAGCAATGGTTTTGTCTTGGATTTTGAGGCATGTTTATATGAACATTCAGAAACCTCCTCTCCTGGTTGTCGTGGTTTAACATACGTCACCCCAGCCATATGTTTTTGTGCAATCTCCATTGGGCTAGGATCTAGGTCACATACTTCGACCTATGAATCAAATATTTGAAAATGGTAAACATGAGAATGCTCCCTGAATTGTAAATATTTATGTGCAAAATATTGCTGTAAAAGATGTTCATGCATGTCAAACGTGTTCCAATAGAGTGCCTTTCTTATGCTGATTTGTTTTATCATGTGACCTGACAAGTTGTGCATGTGACCTAGTAAATGTACACCAAATCAGGTTGTAAAATGTAAGATGTTACCTGATGCTCATACTGATAACAACATTGGAATTTACATTATGACACAGGATTCATGATGTTCGATGTGTTAAAAATATTATCAAAATATTATGAAAGTTAATTCACTTACATTAGAATTTGAGAAAATTTTCTCATCTAGTGTGGAATACACATGGATCTTGTCAGCTCGCCAATTTCGAATTCTAGGGAACGTCGTCTGAATCCTAATTGCAATTCTGCCACTCAATGTTGGAATTGTCTCATAAATCCAAACTTGAAATGCTATTAGAAAACCCCCCAGACGGTAGTGAATATTTCTCTTCCCCAAGGCATCCTTTAGTGACATAATTTTCATTTCAAACAGTTCTTTGCCCCATGGGAACCTCCCCATAGCATCAAAATCTTCGACTATTGGGAAAAAGAACTCCTCAACTGTTTTTTTGTACGACGTGGAGAAAAAGTAAGATGTAAGCAAATAAAGGATTCCAAGTCGTACGACATCGAGATCAGGTGCCCCATTGACCCCAAGAAACACATCTCTTATGTCTTCGTTTGTTACTGATGTCAGATGCCCGAAGTAAGTAGCCTTTATTGTAGATGGTAACATGGCCATGTTGCTCCGATTGTCAACACCAACGTATCTTAGGCCGGTCACTAAGGTGAATTCAGGTAGCGCAAACCTGACATATCTCCCAGAAATGTGAAACCACAACTCATGTGGATTGGGTTGTTTTACCATTCGGAGGAGAAAATAATGTATCAATTGCGGCTGGAAGATAATCTCATGGCAGTCAAGATAATATGAGAAAAAGGTCGCTGACAATATATGTTTCTGCTCATCATTAAGTTTGGACTTGAAATTCGTCAGTGCATTCTTCATGATGTTTGATGTGATTTTCCCCGGAAACCATTCAGTTTCTGGTATTAAGTATTTCCATGATACCTAAAAAGAACAAAATAAGGGAACATATTAGAAGAGTAAAAAATAATGTAACAATTGTACATGTATGCATTTGGAAAGCAAAAAAGTTTACTTTTAAGTCTAGGTCACGTGGGTATACACAAAGTCACATTTATAAAAGAAACAATGATTAACTGTTACAAATATAGATAGCCTTAGTTGCTCCAATTTCAGGTTACATTTGTATGCACATGTCCAATTGCAAGTCACGTTTCTTATTCTGAAATCAAATCTCAAAGTCAGATTCACGACAATTTCAGGACACATTCACAGTCGCAAATCCATTTTCAGGTCACTTTCAGAACATATATTCTGACAAATACAGAATCAGATTCAAAAGAAGGAATCATGCATTTTTTGGAGTATTGTATGCAGTAAGAGCATAGTTAACAGAAATAGGCAGGTGCTGAGAGTGGGTCAAGCATCATTAACCAGGTTCTTGGCATCAAATGAGCTAATCAAGAAAAATGTCAGTCATAATGTCACATTTCTTATTCCGAAGTAAAATATCAAGGGCACATTCAAAACGGTTTCCGGTCACATTCACATACTCCAATCCAAATTCAGGTCACAGTACCTATGCCCAAATCAAATTTCCTGATTGGAATCGTAACAAAACCGTTCTGAACAAACAATTGAATTCAGGTCACAAAGTTGATAGATTAAGGTCACAAGTGTAAATACAACGGATTTATAGTTTTATTTAATTATCTCGATTACATTGCCGTTAATGCCCAAATCGTTTACATAAAAAATTGAGGTCAGATTTAAGAAATCCTTCGCACGATTCCTTACTAGATAAGTTCACCCATACTATTTAATGCATTCTTAGGTCACAAATGGATTAATTTGTCATACATACCTCTGTTGTTTTTGTTCTTCGACTAACTCCAACTGCAATAATTTCTTTTCCTCCGGCGTGCTTTTTGTCTCCTCGCTTCCTTTTCTTGTTCGTGCTCCGATTCTCAGACATTTGCACAATGTTGTCTCCTTCGGCTTCGAAGCTTGGTTTGGTTTCAATGGCGGCAGGACGTCAAGTAGATTTAGGTTTCTGCAGAGAACGATGTGGGGGGAATTGAAGTTTCGTGATTAATGGGTATACGTGAATGGAATGTAACAGATATGTATCGTGGCCGGATATTTAGGTAAATGATTTTTGATTTATTTATTGCGAAAATGTTGTTTCTATCTATATATACGGTAATTATATTACTTACTGTAATTATATATATATATTATATATATAATAACTTAATTAAGACCTGATTTCTGAATAAATATCAGTTTGTACTTATTTTTGAAATTTAATATTAAAATACAGGGTTCTTTGTAATTTCCACTTAAGCTAATCCATCTTTACAACTCCTGCCCAACCCAGACGACACGGTGGAATGGCCCAATACCCGGTTTAACCATCAAGCTTGATTTCAGCCAATGGATCAAACCGGATCAATCCTGTAGCGACCAAGAATTTTTACGCAATTTAATAATTATTTCAAAGTTTTGAAAAACGTGTCGCTGCGATCTCATCCATTTTTAAGTTAACGTCACGACGCGTTCGTCTAGCCAAATCGAGAAATATCGAGTTAATTTAATTTTAAATGAAAATTTCGAATTTCCAAATTTTTATTATTTTATTTATTTATTTAAATTATTATTTTCAAAATCATTTTTAAATTCCAAAATTTCATCAATCTCAACTCATTTTATCAGTTTCATTCTTCCGACCCAGTTGATTTCACGTGTTAATTTTCCTCGAACTACGTGCATGTTTGTCTTGATTTTCACACTCTACCAAACCCCATAAAATTCCCACAATATTCTACTCCACCCACTCCCACTAACTTCAACCCATACTCTCACATTTCCCAATCCCAACTTATCCCCATCAGAGTTCCCCTCCCTCTGTACAAACCCATCTCAGCATCACCCCAAACCGTCCCAGTTCAAGCCCCTTGCAGCTCCATTTCTCAGCCTCCACTCCAGCAGGGTAATGCCCTCCTCCTCCTTCACCATTACCACCGCAGTATACCTCCGCCCCCAACGCAGCCATTGACCAACCACTGCAAACAGCTCAGCTCCATTGCAGCCTCTTCCCAGCATCACCAACACAACCACTTCGACCCACCGTTTACCTCATCACCTACAGCACCACCACCAACCTCCAAACTCACCACCTCCATCACACCACCACCCAACGCACCTCCTTCACCATCAGTCATCATCATCATCATCACCATCACCCTCTCAACCACCATTGCCACATTCCAGCAGCCGCCGCACCCACTACCCCCTTCACCCAACCAGCCCGACCAAGAACCGCCTGCAGCTCCATCCGCAACCCAGCCAATTGAACTCATCACCACCGCCTATTGCACAATCCAGTCAAGCCTCACAGCCATCCTCCATCACCGGACACCACCAATTCACTGTCAAGTCCACACGGATTCTCCACCACCGACCAACCCCTTCACCCTCACCCCCACTACAACCACCCGCAGCCACCATTACCAAAGGCTCCAAGACAACCACCGTTACCACCACGGTATCGCAGTTGCCTAGCCACGTCCAATCACCCCCACTGCCAAGCAATCACCACCAGGGTCCTTCATCATCATCACCTCAACCACAATCCCGCCGCGACACCATCGCACGACCCCCACGCTGCCCATCATCCAAATAAGCAAAAATCAAAAATCAAAACCCAAGAGGAGAACCCATTTACTTACCTCCACTGCAGAACCCATTTCAACCGGTTTTTCACCGGAAATCGCAGCCAAGATCGAACCTTAAGCTTCGTTGTTGCCTCGGTTTCGCACCTATTTTTCTCGCACCAAAACTGTGCCTTTCACCTCCATTCCTCCCTCTTGGTCACCGCCACCCGACGGCGGTGATTGCGCCGTAGTATCGCCTGAGCACCCACCGCCGGCAGCGCCTCAACTACTCCTCCTCCCTCGCGCCTCTGCGTTCGGACGGTAATAGGAGAGAGAGAGTATAGGTTTTGGATATATTATTGATTTCAGAATTTGCACTTTGGTCCCCAAGTTCCAAAGTTATTTAAATCAGTCCCTACTGTTTTAAAACCTAAAATTTCAGCCCCTTAAGTTCCAAATGATTTTAATAAGCCCTTCATTTTTAAAAAATTTCTTATTTCAAGCCCTACAATTAATATTCATTTTGAGCTTCAACCCAACTTTTGAAAATTTACATTTTAGTCCCTCAAGTTTGTAAAGTATTCATTTTGGTCCCTCAGCTTTCAAATTATCTATTTTAGTCCCTCATCCTTCAAATTATCCATTTTAGTCCTTCAACTTTCAAATTACTCATTTTAGTCCCTCAACTTTCAAAATCAGCGATTTCAGTCCCTAAATTGTAATTTATCATTTTAACTATAAATTTCGAAAGACTAATTCGACTTAATCTTCTAATTGGCTAGACGAAGCGTACGGAGAATTAAAGAATGGAAGTCGTTTCCCCGCTCAACCACACTCGTCAAGTTTAAGGTAGACTCGCCCCTATTAATTGATTTAAATTATGATTGCATGTGAATGTGTATGTTATGTGACTTGTGAAAAGTCATTTTTATGAAAATGAGCCTATATTCCCTCGTCAGGAATAATGATGATATGAGTATGCGGCATTATTGGGAAAAAGGCCCCTTAAGGGAGCCCAATCCGCTACAAGAAATGATGATGTTATGCATAACATACGTGCCTCATGAGCACGAGAGACGAGACTACCCACACCCGATTTTCTAAAGAGCCTATGATTTTCAAAATAAGCCTCGTGCTTTAATGCACAAGAAGAGACTACTCACGCCCTATGTTTCTAAAGAGTCTGCTTTTATGTGTTCAATTATATTGTAGGTTAATTAATGGCGCGATGAGTCTACTGAGTATTTCTATGAAATACTCATGTCTATTTTTACAACACTTGCAGATTTCGGAGACGGTGGCAAGTGATGGATGATGGTGGCAATAACCGTTAAATGGTTGAAATGTCTTACTTTAATGATTTCCGTATTTTTAAACATTGGATAATTTTGAGAATTTCAGTTATTCGAGAAGTCGTGACATTGTCAACTGCTTTACAAAACTACTGGTTCGAATTGTTATTTTCCTAAATGTTTTTCAATGTTATCGACCATTACAGTTTATTTATTGTTGCCGAAAATGAATTTCAAATATTTCTTCCGCTAGATTATTATTTTAAATTTCAGACCAGAAAATGACGTGGTGAACCGGGTATTCAGAATATGGCAAAATTGGATCCATGTGGATGATCCCTCAATCTAAGCATGGAATCCAATTTGCCTCTAAATGTCAGTGCTATCAAAAAGTGGAAACTATTAATCACGTCTTTAGCAATGGGAAAATGGCTAAAGATGTGTGTAAATTCTTTGCTGACAAATTTCGAATTACATTAAATGAGAGTTGTAGCCATCCTAGACTAATGATTTGGCCCTGGATGATGGATAAAAACATTAAACCTGGTTCTATCCTATCCATTTTGCCCCTTGTTGTTTTGTGGTTTATTTGAGGAGAAAAGAATGAAACTAAACATGGTGGGATCAAAATGAAGGCCAAAAGAATTATGTCTAGAACCAATTTCCTAACCTCTTCCTTGGCTAATTTTTGTAATGACCCGACTCCTTCGCTGGGGCCTTCTCCGTGTCGTACTCATGGTCTTTCCACTCCCACCTGGTTTCCTCGCTGGGGCCTTCTCCAAAAGTGAATTTTTGTCTTCCGCAGGATTTAACCATGTACCTAAGGGTTTAGTACAACGATTCTTAGAATCCTGCTACCATTAGACCGAATCCTGCTACCACTAGACCAAATCATGTGGAAGGCAAAAATCCACTTCTGGAGAAGACCCCAGAGAGGGAGCCAGGGAGGAGTGGAAAGACTATGAGTACGACACGGAGAAGGTCTCAGCGAGGGAGCCGGGTCGTTACAAAAGAGGCACCTTTTTTGTAACGACCCGGCTCCCTCGCTGGGGCCTTCTCCGTGTCGTACTCATGGTCTTTTCACTCCCCCTGGCTCCCTCGCTGGGACCTTCTCCAGAAGTGGATTTTTGGCATTCCGCAGGATTCGAACCATGTACCTAGGGGTTTAGTACAATGATTCTACGTGATCTATTGGTAGCAGGATTCTAAGAATTATTGTACTAAAACCTTGGTACGTGGTTCGAATCCTACGGAAGGCAAAAATCCACTTCTGGAGAAGGCCCCAGCGAGGGAGCCAGGGGGAGTGAAAAGACCATGAGTACGACACGGAGAAGGCCCCAGGGAGGGATCCGGGTCGTTACAAAGGCGCCTCTTTTGTAATGACCCGGCTCCCTCGCTGAGACCTTCACCATGTCGTACTCATGATCTTTCTACTCCTCCCTGGTCGTCCTGGTCCTCAAGGGATGCCGCCTCTTTTCCAGGAAGTGGATTTTTGCCTTCCATGGATTTCGAACATTGTACCTAGGGAGTACAAAGATTCTTAAAAACCTACTACCGTTACCTAGGTACAAGGTTCGAAATCCATGAAAGGAAAAAATCCACTTCCTGGAAACGAGGCGGCAGCCCTTGAGGACCAGGACGACCAGGAGGAGTGGAAAGACCATGAGTACGACACGGAGAAGGCCCAGTGAGAGAGCCGGGTTGTTACAGCTAATATTATAAAACAAAAACAAAATAGGAACTCTCCTCGTCCTTCTATTGTATAATGGGAAAAGCCCGAGGAGGAATGGATGAAACGTTGAAACTTAACACATAGGGCTTTGAAGAATGAAAACCAAGATTTCTATTGTATAATGGGAAAAGCCCGAGGAAGAATGGATGAAACTTTGAAACTTAACACATAGGACTTTGAAGAATGAAAACCAAGCTTCAAATGGGGGCATCCAGCAGGGGAGAGGTCTTATGGGCATTCCAAGATTTCTACGGTGAATGTTCAATCCTTGAGGTTGAGCTAAGAGTAATTGAGACAGGACTTCACATTTGTAAAGACATAAATTGCAAGAATGTTTGGGTCGAAATTGACTCAAAGACTGCACTTCAACTTTGTCTTCAACCAAATAAAGGACCTTGGACAGTGCAATATGTTTTGAACATAAGGTTCAAATGTCCCCCTTTATTTGTACCTTGTTCGATTTTAAAAAAAAAAAAAATATATATATATATATATATATATATATATATATATATATATATATATATATATATATATATATATACCTTAGGCTTGGATTTTTTAAGATAAGGTATTTTGGTTAAAAAAAGAAAAAAAAAGAAAAAAAAGAAACAATCACAATAATCACAATTATGTATCTCTACCATTTCATTAAATTGTTGAGATTTATTATATGATCTAGATATATAACTCACATCTAGACTCATTACAATTCACAAATCAATGAATTAGTGGTCAATTAATTCATGCATTAAGAAAAGAAATAAATCCAATATATAAAATTAAAGTACAGAACTTGGGAATTGAAACTAAATAACCAAACTAGGTTTATATCTTTCGTCCCAACAATTGAATTAGTTACACATAATTGAATAAAGAAAAAGAAGAATTAATTTAGAATACATCATCAAGAATATATGAAAACTTGACATGTTCTTCTTGCACCAAGATCCGATCTCCACTTCTTGAAAATACCAAGCCTACCTTTCTTAATCGTGTTATTAAATTTCTCCCCTTTTGATGTGTGTGATATGATGATAATTGATCCCTCCACCTTCTTTCTTCCAATGCAATCTATTATATAAGGTGAAATTATGTCAACAATCACATCCAAATTGAGTTCCAAAAGAGTTTCAATCTATTAAGGAAAGTTGTGTTTGCGTTGCGCGTGATTCTCAACGCAACTATCAGAATATTTATCATATGTTTATCTTTCCTTATCTAATTGAGGTGATTCGAAGTGTGTTGGAAAGATAACTGGAAGGTCTATAATTACTCTTGAAATATCATTTTTTCAATTATAACTTTTACTATCTCAAAAATGGATCTCGATGTCGGAAAAAAAATCTGAAACATAACTTGTGCAGTTCTGTTTTCGCCTCAAGTCCTTTCCAAATGCAACTCTGACCCTTTCACTTCCAATATAATTCAATTGATTTCATATGATCTTCAATCATTATTTTGTGGTCCAAATCAACTATGAATATTTATAATTTGGTCCCCTCCTGGACAATTTTGCATGGTTTTGACCATTGTTCTTTGTTTAACCTCTAAATATATCCAAATTCGAGTTTTACCTAAATCAATCAAAATAAATACATAATTAAGTAATATAAGACTATAAAACACTCACAATTATTCTAATTTATAGTCAAGATAAGTACAAAATTGCACTAATCAGTTTGCAACAATTGGAATATTTTTCATGATTTGTTTATTTTCTTTCCTTGATTGCATCATCTTCAATAAGGCAATCGGTGGCAGATCCAGGATATTACGTTAGATCGAGCTAAAATTTAAAATTTTAGGGGTGGCTTATGGTATCGATACCGTGATTTTCGGCGCCTGAGACGAAATTTTAAATTGAGCCCGAAATTGTAGTAGGCATGCCAAAATTCATAAGTATTTTAGTGCATGTAAGTCGATAAAACAACGATTATATAACCCAAAAAGATTGCAATAATATAAGTCAACAAGGCATGGGTAAACAACGCCAAACTTCCAAATTTTTAGTGCAACCCCCTCCCATAACTATTTTGACCGACCCAATTTAAACTTACAATTATAACCATTCGTTCCACCACCACTACCAAAAGCAAGTGTTGGATAGGGTTGTGAATAAAGAACTATTTTTTATACATATCAAGAGCAAGTTAATCAGAAAGCAGCAAGTTTCTAGCGAATTTGAAAATCACCTCAATCTCCATTTTAGCATAATCAATTTCTTTCCTCTTTTTTACCTTTTCTCTCTGTATCTCTCGGTCTCTCTCTACCGCATAATTATCACAAAATGAAAGATTTTTCCCCCTCCTGCAATGTTCTCTCAACCTGAAGACGAAACTTTGCAGTTAAAGATACGCACTTCAATGAAGTGGAGTGGATTTGGATCTCAAGCTCAATTCTTTCTTCTTGTTTAATCAGATCTTTGCGGTGGAGTATTTTGCATCCCCATTTCTATTCTCAAACTCAGAGCACCCTGCACTCTTCTCTGGTTCTTCCCGACGAGAAGTCAATCAGAGCTCCACTTGCTTCAATTGTTTCCTTTTCCAGGCCATCGGATTTGAAAGGACCGAGCTACAGCTCAGTACAAGCCTCACGTAGATTCGCCTCTGAAGGCAATATTGACGTTATGTGATTATATATCAATGCAAACTCAAAAACATAAGTTAATCGAATACAATCTCTGTTGTGGACGTAGGGGTGCCACAATGGCGTTGAATCGTGTTTTTTTTTTATTCTTCATTTAATTCTTCATGGTCTCAAAATGGACGCTTCGATCCTCGTCAGTTTTTCGAAAATCAAAGCAAAAAATGAATGTTCAATTTTTTTTTTAATTTTTTTTAATTTTTTTTTTTTTTTTTTTGGAAATTTCAATTTTTTTCAGCTTTACACGGTCCCACCAAAATTGTTATATATTTCCAACCGTAACTCAAAATTTAGCAAGGCCAAATGAGATTAAGCCCTTGTTTGATAGTGATTAAAATTAAATATTTAGTAGATTTTTATAAAAGTTGATGAAATGCATAATTTAAAAATTTTGAATCCTATAAAATATATGACTAAAATATAATTTTTTACTTTAACATAAATTTTAATCAAATTTGTTGATACCAAACAACGGCTAACACAAATTCCATATATTTTAACCAATTGAGATATAGTTATGAATAGAATGTATTACACGCCAACCGAATACCGTTTAAGTGTTGACATGATTATTTGGTCACATGGGTAGCCTTGACTACATGTAAATCTTGGAAATTTAATATGAATAGATTTATTGGTTGGTTGAATCAATTGACAAGTTAAATATGCCTATGTCACTACAAGAAACTTAAGTTGGTCCTACAAAATTTTCACATACAAAATGAAATTTGTATGTCGAGTCTATTGTTTCCTACGAAATGTATTTTTGTAATTACTACAATCATGATTCTCGCCTTTTGTGACTTTGAACTTGTTTTTGTCGGGTTCCTGACTGTTTTACCACAATTTACTCAATTATTAATAGAGGATGATACTAATGAGGAAAATAATGATAGTGGAGAGGAAGAGAGCGGCTTCGATGAGGAGGACTAATTTGGTGAAGATGAATAACATATTTAATTTATGATGGGATGAAGTATTTATTTATTTATTTTTTAAATAGATATAGGAAATTAGAAAGAATGTTTCCTTTATTGGATGATTTTTATTTATATTTGGAAATATTATTATTTCTTGTTTAAATATTGATTAATACTAATTAAAGGTCTAATTAGTTTAATTTATTTCCTTTTTGCATCTTTATTTTCAATAAGGTTAAAAAAAATTATATGATATATAAATAAAAAAATAAAAATTAACAATTTAAAAGAATTTAATTTCTTCTTACAAGTTGTATTATTAAGTGGATAAATAATATATTTAGCCCCACAAATATGCTTCCCAAAAAAAAAAAATAGTGCGAAAATGTAGGATTAAGCTTACAAATTTTTTTCAGCACAAAATATTTTTTTAGGGAAAGGTACGATTCAATTTTTGTCTTGTGCCCACAAAACTTATGTCATAGGTAAAATTAATTAGTTTAGCAGACGAATAATTCACTACAACAAAATGAAGTAATAGGGACGACCTAAACGTTGCCCCTGTAGATATCATAGTAACAGGGGCGACAAGAAAAAATCGCCCCTATACATTTCTAAATTTGTAGGGGGCGACAAAAGTCGCCCATATTTCTACACATGTTGTTCCTATAGACCAATCTACTTTCGGGGACGACTATATACATCATGTATGTCGCCCCTACAGATTCGGAATCTGTAGGGGCGACATAAGTCGCCCCCATAGGCTTAAATTATTAGCAGGATATTTTCCCACAATTTTTAATTGGGGGAAGATGGTTAAATATAACCTATAAGGGCGACATAGCGGATATTTCCCACATTTTAGTGGGAAGTTTGGCGCCATTTTTGGATTTGTAGGTACAACATTTTGATAGGTAGGGGCGACATATGTCGCCCCTATAACCTGACATATGTCGCCCCTATAACCTGAACGTCATTTATCAATTCATTTTCAGACGTTCTTTCTTCAAAATACAAAACTTTCCTCGTGCCTTTCAATTTTATAATCAATTTATATTGACATAATCAAATTTAATGCTAGAAAATCGAAACAAGACATTGTTTGGGCCTTTGGTAAGTCATTTAAACATGATCTTGTCAATTTTGTAGATAATTTCATTGTTTGATATATATTGGTTATTATATAAATTTTATTGGGTATACTGCAATGCATTTGCATAAATTTAGAAAATCGTTTGAAAATCAGTTTGTAAATAGAAAACTGCACACATTGTTGGCAACTTGAAGTTTATAAATTGATCTTCGAATTCTCCCATTTATTGAGAGTTTGTCATTGATCTACGAAATAAAGAGTTTTGTTCATTTTTATTTTTATGTTTATATATATATTTTTCCGTGTGGACTATGTGCAAACATAGATCTCTAACACTTAGGAGAACTTAGGGAAAGTGTTGTCATTCTATTTTTGATTTTTTATTTCATTCTATTAGCTTTTATTTATTTATTTATTTATTTTTTAATGATATCATCTTACACCCTGTTTCTCGGAAATTGTTGAGGTTTTATTATAATTAAGAGTGTCTCAATGGTAAGAAACTAATTGGATTTGGATTTTTGGTTATCTTAACTCTAGCATCTCTTCAGAATTTGAAACTTGGACATAAGTAATGTTCCATCTGCATCTTAATGGAATGATACATCTTTCCCCTTATCCCCTTAACCGGCTTTCAATGTGGAAACACCTTGGAATGGTTTTCAATGCGGGAACACCTTGGAAGTTAATTTCTTCAGTGTAGAAATTGGCTTGTCCGTGCACTAAATTTGATAAAGTGTGCTGTTTCTTCCTGGGTTTTAGATTTGGCTCACGGCTCCACCCTTCTAGTGTTTTGCATATTTTGATTTGTTGTTGCTTTCTTACCTCCGTATTAAGATGTTGATTTGCTACGTACTGAATTTTAGGTCTGCTATGCTTTTGTAAGCTGTATCAATTTTTCAATTGTTTTCTTAACTTCAGAGATGAAATGCATCAAATGCTGAAGCACGGTAAGTAAGACAGCTCATGACGCTTTCATACTTGTTATACTTTTCTATTCTTAGATAATCACGTTAAATTTTCTTTTTGAACTTGTTTTTAATTTTTTCTTTATATACATCTTTTTCAAATTTTTCCAAAAAAAAAAGACTCGACTCGACTCGACTCAAGCAGGGCCCATTGGCCGATCCGAGCCAAGCGTCAAGCCCTAAGGCCAACTTGACTCGACTTACTGTCACTCCCAATTGAAATGCATTTTGATATATTAGAAATGAAGCAATAGACTTTGTCGTTACTTACACCAGTATTAAATATCAATAGTATTGGTTCTTTCCAAAAAAATAAAAAAATATCAGTAGTATTGCATAGCATTGTCCTCAAAAATAACAAAGAAATATCTTAGGTTTGGCGCATTATTGCTCATAATTTCGAAATGTGCAAATTACATTATTAGTACTACGTAGCATTTGTTGGGAATTTCATTTTTGTATCTTTATTGGATGTGATTTAAGATGTAAAACACTCAATCCACGTTCTATCAATTTGTTAACAGAAGTGATAAGAGTATTCTTATATATGATTGCTGCCTATCAATTTATTTGATGAGTTTTGAGTTGAGGTCAAGTGGGCAGAATCTAATTGCTACCTAGAGTTCAAAACTTACAAATTTTGATGTTAGGAATCAAGTAAGAAAAGATAAATGTATGATTTTGTGAGAATGACTTTGCTGCCTGGAATTTAAAACTTACAAATTTTTGATATTAGGAATCAAGTTGGCAGAATCTAACTACTGCCTATCACATATAATGTTTGTTTGTATGAGAGCATGTTAGGGCTGCTTATTTTAGTTTTTTGTCATTAGTTGAAATGAAATCTATTAACAGGTAAATAACAAGATACCTCCCATATTAGCTTCTCACTATGGAATCTATGTAATGTTTCTCACTATATTTGTTGTTGTTGTTAGTACATATGGCCAACGCTGTTCGATCTCATGGTGGTGACTCTTCAGGATACCCTCTCCGACCGCCACATCATAGTTTTCCTAGATCGTGCGAGTCGGGTAAATTTGTTATTTAGAGACACATGCTTTTTCTCTAATTTTTATCATTGTTGGTTATTCTTTTTAATCTTGATGTTTTTTAAATAAGTAGTGCCACCAGCAAAGAGACGTGGTATCTCTAGAAATTTAAATCTAGAGAAGTTATGGTTGAAAGGAGGAAAAAAGCCACTTTCCATTGATTTCGATTGGAAATTTGAGACCTTAGAGTCGATCGGAGAAGATGCAGGAATGTTCACTCGTTTGGTTGGGAATAATGTTCGACTGAACTGTCCCCCTTGTTATTCGAGTTGGACCAACGTCCCTGAGGAGATACGTGGACGAGTACGAACTTCCGTCGAAGTAAGTAATTATCAATAATAAATATTGTACACAAATCTATCATTATGTTATGCATTAATTAAATTTTTCTCGTGACAGACATACTTTGATATTTTTGGTGGTTGGTTGGCCAAGGAATGTGAAGATATCATAGGCGGTCTTGATCGTTTGGCAGCTGATCGCTATTGAGCCTATAAAGCAAATGCGAATGATTACTTTAAGGAAAATGGACCGAGCCATCCGTATGGTGAGATATCTGTTGAGGATTGGCAGAGATGCGTGGACTTATTCACGAGCCCTAATTACTTGGTAAGTAATATTCTTTTAGTTCAAGAAGCCAATTTTGAACATTTCAATAATGATTACAATTAGTTTACCTACATCTCCATGATTACAGTCTCGATCAAAGAAAAATAAAGTCAATCGAGAGAAGGTAAGATATCCATCTCGCCAAGGATCGAAAAGTTTTTCTGTAACACGACACGCTGATGTACGGTTTAATTAATACCCCTTTTTTACACAAAAGAATTTTAGTATTTTCATTTACTTTCTAATTGATTTTTTTTTTTTTTTTTTTGTAGAGAGACCCCGACACAGGGGAGCGGCTGAGTGTTGTGGATGGATTTGAGCGATTACATAGACATGTTGATGGGGAATGGATGAACGAGAATGCGGCAGCAGATTACGTAAGTAAAACACATACCATAAACTAGTCTTTTTTTGTTTCGTCATTTTTCCATTTTATTAATTAATTGTTTTTTTATTACAAGACCTACTCGTTCAATCAAGGGATACTCGGATGACTTAAGCTGCTTCCACCGGCACGCAGTTGGACGAACGTGCCATCGTGAAGGAGGCCCTTGGAGAATGACGGGGACTCATGCGCGGAGTTGGTCGAATCCCAAAGGGCAGATCATCCTCTATCAAGAGCACCGCAGCATCGTCGCACGCCCCAGTAGGAAATACCCATTCTCTTGAACCTGGAAACTCGAAAGATAGGTTGGAATTATAGTAGGTTCAAATGCAAAACCAAATGAAAGCAATGATGAGAGTTATTAGGCGCTTAGTAGAAATCAAGGTATGTCCGCAAATGATGTGCTTAATGAGGAATGTCGTAATGACGATGAGGTCGGGGCATCAGATGGGTAGTGTTATTTGTAAAATGCATTGTAAATATTAAATCTATTATAATGGGACATTCTACTTTGGAATAATTTTTTTTTTTTAAATTCAATCTATAGGGACGACATTGTTGCTCCTATATATCGTCGCTATAGATTACTACCTTAACCGAAATAAGGAATTTGTTTGAGTTTGAAAATTTTGTTTTTGAAAATTTAAAATAAAAATTAAACTAAAAATAAGAAAATTTGATTTGTTAAAACTTATAAAAGCAAACGCATTAGAATTATGAATCCATTTTAACCAAATCATCCATGTATTTAACCAAATCATTTAAAGACAACTTATGGGGTTTTGAATATCCATGTTCCTAAAATGTTTTAAGTCCTCTTTCGAGCGATGCATAAAAATCTATCTCTAAATGCCAATTGACTATATTTCTATGACAATTAACCAATTAGAAAAGTATTAAAGGTCAATGAACACTATATAGGATAATACAAAGCATAGGGGTATATTTCTATCCCCTATCGGACTTTGTGGCAATTAAATAACTTCTAATGAAATACTACTCTTTCGAACATAGAAAATCATGAAGACAATTGATAAATGTATTTTATACACTTATTTGTACGTCTAAATTAGAATAAATTATTATCGTTTTAGAATATATGCTATTTAATTTGTGTTTATTTGTTTACTTTGCAGAAAATATCTCAAAAGATGAATAATGAAGTAATTGATGAGAAAAATGCATAATTGGATGTTAATTGGAGCTAAAATGAGCAATTGATAAGTTTGTGACGTTAACCGGAAAGATGCAATGTGGCGAAGTAAACAAATCAGAGGTTGAAAGACCCAGTTGAAGGAATTGAGAGTTGAAACGAACGAATTGAGAAGATTCCAAAGTATGGGGACTATATTGTTGCAATTGGAAGTTGAAGGACTGAAAAGCAAATTAAACACGAGGTACCAACTTGAAAATATCCATTGATTGATTTGGATAATAAGAAGATATTTTGAGGATTTTTAGGAGTTAATTGGATGCAAGTATAAGTCAAAAAGGAATGGAATATGATAAGAATATTACCATAAAATTGATTCCAATCCTAGAAGATTCTGGACAGAATTCTAGTCAGACTTTGAGACCAAATTTTGGGGCAGTAAACGTTCGAATTAGGAAAATTCTATTTCAAGAAATATTGTAGCCCTTTAAGTTATATTTCTAAATAAATCTGAATCATTGTAATCGGATAAGGAAAGAGAAAGATATGGTCAAAATACTGAACGCTGTGCAGATACCAAAAAAAGACTCGCGCGCGGATTTGATGAATTTCTTTCCTTCTTCAACTTGATCTCTTCACCAACTATAAATACAACATCTTTGCACGAAAATCAGACCTTCGCCTCTCCATAGAACGAGCTACAATAGAGAATTCAACATCAAATTCTTGGAGAATCAAGCATTGCAAAGGCGCGTGAATTGAAGATAATTGAAGAATCAAAACTTGGTGCAAGATTTCCATTCTTTATATTATATTTAATGAACGTTAATTTATATTGTTTTTGTTATTTATTGATTATGTGTAACTAAATTCTATGTTGGGATGAACGATGTAGCCTAGTCATATTATTTTAATTCCAAATTCAGTTGTTTTAATGTTTTGTTGCATGTATTGATTTATTATTGTTCTTAATGCTTGAATTGCTTGATCACCAATTCATGATTTATTGAGTTATTTCCATAATGGGAGATGTGAGTTAATAATTTAGAACGTGGTAATAAATCCGGTAATTGAACGAGAGATAGAGATATACTCTTGTAATTATTGCGGTCGTGTGTAAATTCTTGCGTGTTATGCATCTAGATAAGGAATATTCGGACCCTCTGTAGAGATACATGGTTGACTTATTTAGGTAGAATTGATTTAAACTCGAGAGAGAAATTTCAATTTAAATTAGTGAATTCGACCGAATGCATAATTAGGAAATAAAACTTGAATTGGAGTTAATTTAATTGGTTAGGTGAAATCGAAATTCCCAACTACTTTACAATCGTATTTAAACACAAAAGCAATTTCGTAATTTTATTTCTTTAGTTTAATTCTTTAGTTGTAGTTAACAATCTCAAACAAATTCGTCCGTTCAAATATAGTTAGGAACTAACATATTTCGGTACTTAATAGCAGTCCTCGTGGGACGATAATCCGGACTCTTAGGTCCACTTTATTACTTCTCACGACCCGTGCACTTGCGGGGATATCTCGCATCGCGAGATATCAGATGAACAACAATCACACAAAAGTTGGCCAAATAATTGCATAATAATAAAGGCACTCGTGAACCCTCGTGAGCATGTTAATGCAATAACAACGAGGAGCGGGGTTCAGCTATCTGAAGTGACAGTAGAGGATTATGAAAAGCAGAAGAACTAGAAGAAAAATGTGGTGGAAGAACAGAAAAGTGAAAAGGAGCAGGGATCAACTTCAGAAACTCAAGAAAAAGTGGAAGAAGAAGTTCGAGTTCGACCTCCAGTAAAGGCATATGTACCCCCAGTTTCTTATCCACAAAGATTGATAAAGCATCAGTTGGAGCAGCAGTTTGGAAAATTCTTGAAAATATTCAAGAAACTGCACATTAATATTCCTTTTGCTGAAGCATTGGCTCAAATGCCGCTCTACTTGAAATTCATGAAAGAGATGCTGTCAAATAAAAGGAAATTAGTTGACAATGAAATAGTAGCACTGAGTGAGGAGTGCAGCGCCATACTTCAAAAGAAATTACCACAAAAATTGACCGATCAAGGGAGTTTCTCTATCCCTTGCATTATTGGTAATTTCAGTTTTTATAATGTTTTGTGTGATCTAGGGGCCAGTGTTAATTTAATGCCTTTGTCTGTGTACAGGAAACTTGGTTTGGGGTAGCCTAAACCAACCAATATCACACTGAAGCTGGCGAACAGATCAATCCAATATCCATATGGGATTGTTGAGAATGTGATAGTAAAAGTAGACAAATTTTTCTTCCCAGTCGACTTTGTGATTTTGGACATGGAAGAGGACGCCCAAATGCCCCTCATTCTTGGAAGGCCGTTCCTAGATACTGGAAGATGCTTAATTGACATTGAAAAGGGAGAAATCATCTTTAGGGTCGAGAAGGAACAAATCACGTTCGGCATCAGGCTAAGGCAAGATCTTGAAGGTCTAAATGAAAGCTGCTTCAAGTGGAGGGGGTGGTCCAGAAACTAGAAGAAAAGACTAAGCAGGGTATTAATATCGAGGAGGAGCTAAGCACAAAACATGAGTTCATAAAGGCTAAAGGTGGATGGAGGGACAAGAAGGAAGAAAAGCCTAACATCCCTCAACAATTGGCTAAAAGTGAGGTTTTGGGATTCAAGAGAGTGAGAAAACGAGTTGAGAAGTGCAAGGCTGGAAATCGCAAGATGTGCAAGGCTCTGAGATCATCTTTCAAGCCTCCATGATAAAGAAGTGCAAAAAATCGAGCTTTAAACTTAAAACAGAGCGCTTGTTGGGAGGCAACCCAACCTTTCTTCCCTTTTATTTATTACGCTTTCATGATTTATTTATTTATTTACTGAACTTAGATATATGCATGGTAGGAATTGTGTTTGAGTGTTTTGCATGTTTCATGTTAAGAGCACTTGTGCATAATATTCTATTATTGCATATTTAGGTATGTTGTTGATTTTGCATGTTTACATTAGGGTAGGTTTTTTTATCGTCATTCCAAACTCACACACACTAGTTTGAATCATGAAGTTGATGTTTGGAAAATCATTGCATTAATCATGAAGTGATTAGGGGGATAAAAAAAATGATTTAAAATAAATAAATAAAAAATCTGTCGTGAACCACGCGATCACGTGCCAACAGGATCTAGCGATCGCGAATATGCATTAAAAAATCAATAGATTTTTAAACCTTGAACCACGCGATCGCTGGCACTCCAGCCAGGCGATCGCGTGGCTGTACTGTGACCAAAATCGACAGTTTAAGTGTTGTGCTTCATGTTTTCAATTTCATACATTATAAACTCATTTTCTCTCCCCTAATCACCTCATATTTGATCTTACATCTTGTGTGCATGTCATCAACACTTTCTTGCATCAATATCATTGCTTACATGACTTCATAATCCAATCGAAGGTATGATCTCTTCACTTAAATCAATCTTTAGTTAAAATTGTAAAAGTTTCTTTAAGTTCTTCAACTTAGACATTGAGAATTGGGAAGAATGGGCGTAGGTTAATGGTTGGAGATTGTGATTTGTGGTTTAGTAGACAAAAATTTTGGGTTCATTCATGCCTCCAACCCTATGCATATCCATTGATTTTTGTAATGCCCATTACGTGTTTGATGAAATGCCACAAAGACATTCTTGTGTTAATTTTAGATATTCATTTAAGCATTTATCTTCATGACATGTTCATCATTGATTGTGTGTAGTTAATTCATGATTTAGTTCACTACATGGCATTAAAACCATTAAAACCATGTTTGCATCAAGGCAGCCCCATTGCAAGGCCATTGCACCTGAAAATCCACTCACGTCACCGACTTTTCCATAGCTTTACATGACCTTATTGAACTCAAAATGACCTGAATTTTTAATATGTGGTAGACCATGTGTTTTTCTAGGCCATGTCAAGACTTGAATATGTGTGGTCTACCATTCTTGAAAATAAAAAAATAAAAAATAAAAATCTGCTTTAACTTAAGTTTGGGGGTGTGATACTGAACGTCCATTATTTCCTATTAGTGTTTATAACTTCTAATGTTACTTATCTCTTATTTGCTAGGAAAACACCAATCAAACCACCCCAACCAAATTTCAACAATACAAACAAAGGGTCGATTCATCCAATGCAGTGCAACAAGGAGCTTCAAAGAAATACATCCTCTACACTTGGGAAGTTCTCGTTCTCTTTTCTTTATCTTGTTTTACATTATTGGATATTTTTGACAAACATTGAGGACAATGTTCATTTCAAGTGTGGGGGCGAAAATTCATTGCATTCATCATTCATTTTAAATTCATTCGATTCTTTAGGGACAAAAAAAAAATTTGAAAACTTTGTTGACATGTTTATTGCCTAGGATATAGTATGAATCAATTTGTGCTTAGGTTTGAAAATTGGACAACATGAAAGCATGAACTTATTTTTGAACTAGTTATGTTTTGCTAGATTCATATTTATTGCGCACATAGCCAATGTTGGATAATTGCTTGTGTAAGGGATTTTGTTTAATACATGTGGGGAAAATTTATGCAATTTGAACTTAGGAATGACTTAAAAATCCCTGAACTTAGATCATAAGTTATCCCACCTCTAAATTAGAACCAATCATGCTCAAATGCAAGTTTGGGGGTAAAATTGTTGGAATTTGTATGTATTGACGGGTTGGAGGTCTGTGGTTCTTGGTTTTGCACTTTAGTCATTGCAGTTTGGTCAACTAGTATAAACCATTTCCAGCATAAAAACAGAAAAATTCTGAAGGTCTTATTTTGCTCCTCAAATGCCTTTTTGACTCGAGTAAGTAAGTCCGAAGGGTCCTTCAAACCTGGTGCCCTAAAGCCAACTGGCTTGGGAGTCATCGACCTAAAGCTCGCTACATAGATCAATTAGAAAGCAAGTACGGAGAGTGGACTTACACATAAGACATTATAACATCTTTAACTTTTCTGTTTAAGCCTTTATGACTCGGGAAAGTACGTCTGAGGGGTTCTTTGAACCTGGTACCCTAAAGCCGTCTGGTTTGGGAGTTGCCGATCTGAAAGCCCGCTACAGGGGTCATATAGAAAGCCCGTATGAAAAGTTCTGCACAAAGATGGTAAAAGACAGGGACAATTAAAAGAAAAAGTCGTCCATCAAAAGAAATATATATATATATATATATATATATATATATATATTATTGCATGGTATAAGCTTTGTTGACTGAGCTGTGGTGGTTGATGTTGTAGAATTGGGGTCCACTTTCTTTTGACTTGTTATTGTTGTGTTGAAATATCGCAAGTGTACGATATCGCTAACAAGTAGTAAAAGTGGACTTTTGAGTCCGGGTTGTCGATCCCACGAGGACTAGTTAATTCGTTATCGATTTACTTCGATTCAATAGAATCCCTAAACTAAAACAAAAATAATTAAGTAAATAAATTGCAAAATAATAAAAACAAAAAACAAATACGAAAAGTAATAGGAAATCAATGAAATAAACAAATCAATTAAAATGAAAATAACAAATTAAACTAAAAACAATTAATGAAAAGCAAGAAATAAAGTGGTGGATTTTAAACAATTGAATGAATATCGGGACTAACGATTTCGAAATAACGTTCTAGCTTAATTTCTCATCTCAAGTTGTTTTCTAAAATTGTATTTGATCGAATTCACGCATATATCTAATTTACCTCTCTCGAGTTCAAATTAGACCTATTTAACTAAGTCAACCATGTATCTCTACAGCGGGTCAGAGTTCTCCTTAGCTAAATGCATTAAATTTCCTTGGAATTCCTAATTGACCACAAGCAACCACAAATTCATATCTCTATCTTTTTGTTGAAATTGCCGAATTTTATTACGTGATCTAATTGTTAACTCACCTCTCGGATTATGAAAACAACCATTAATTCATGAATTGGTGATCAAGCAACTCAAGCATTAAACGCAATAATAAAATCAATACATGAAATTAAAGCACCAACTTGAGAATTAAAATCAAACTAAAACATTAAATCTATATCGTTAATCTCGATTATAAAATTTAGCAAATCATGTTATTGGGAGAAAAATCAATAGATAATAACGTAAATAAAACCCGGAGTTTGAAGTGTTGAAAAATTAGCATCTTTCCTAGCCACCACCGGTTAATTCCTTCCAGCCGTGCAACTTGCAGCAGTGTAAATTCCAACAATGTTGCTCCCCTTTTTAGCACTTCCAGCCGTGTATGCTTTTCCTCCAACCTGTTGACAATTAATACCAATGCCCAGCAACTATTGCTTTTTATTCTTCCAACCAACTAAATCCTCACAGCCGTGTATATATCAGTGTATCAGTTCTTCCAATTTTTGTTTCAAGCCAACACCTGCCTTTTTTTCTCCTAATTAATGTATCCTCTCCAATTAACCAACAACTCAGCCGACCACAATTTTAGTCCCTTTCACTTTGTCCCCTCAATTAGGCTGCGCCTCTCTCTTCTTATGGACTCCCCTCCGTTTCAACTCACGGCTGCTTTTGTATATATATTAATAGGTTTTTAAACTCCACTTAGTTATGCAATAATTTGGGCCAAAAGTTTTCCTTGCAATTGATTATGAGGCCCAAGTAATATTGGGTAGGTTTTACTATTAAAGCCTCATTTTTGCCAAATAATTCATTTTGACCTCTTATCTTCGTTTTATCGTCAATTGCATCCAAAATTGAGTTTTTCCATCCACTTGTTGAATAATTACTTCAATTCCTCATTTTCTTGATTTTGGGATAAAAACCTGAAATAATGTAAATAAATAACAATTACGTAGAATTTGTTCAAAAAAAAATATTATAATATCCTAATTTTGATAGATAAATAAGTGTATAAAATACACTTATCAAACCCCCCAAACTAGAATATTTGTTTGTCCTCGAACAAAAATAAAACTAAATTATAAAAATAAAAATGCAAACAGAAATTGTTTTTGTTTTTGTCAATTTATTTACCATGCACTTCAATAATCCAAAATGACGATTCACTTTAGAGAAGAAATATGAACAACAAAAATTATTTTCATTCATCCAATGCTCAACTTCATCGTGTGTGTGTGAATAGCCAACAATCGAATGCAAACTCATGTAAAAATATACTTGACACTGTGTGACTAGTCATGCAGAAATAAGCCCGAATCCCATGTGGTCAACAATGATTTTCTTTTTATTTTCCTTACACTCTCATGGATGATCACAACCTTAATGCTTTTCTCTCATATCCCGAGGTCTTTCCTATTGATGTGGTTTCTAAATATGTATAAATTGCATTTTTTCACACAAGGCAGTTAGGATTTGACAAGTATGCACGACAAACCAAAAATAATTCATCTCCAATCCCACACTCCAGTATTAGAAATTTTAATCAACAAAGCTTATACCATTTATATATCATATATTTTTTTTATAGGGACGACTTTTTCTTTTAATGTCCTTGTCTTTTACCATCTTTGTGCAGAACTTTTCATACTGGCTTTCTATATGACCCCTGTAGCGCGCTTTAGGTCGGGAGCTCCCAACTCAGTTGAGCTTAGGGTACCAGGTTCAGAGAACCCCTCAGACTTAATTACTCGAGTCATAAAGGCTTAAACAGAAAAGTTAAAGATGTTTTAGTGTCTTATGTGTAAGTCCACTCTCCGTACTTGCTTTCTAGTTGACCCCTGTAGCGAGCTTTAGGTAGATGACTCCCAAGCCAGACGACTTTAGGGCACCAGGTTTGAAAGACCCCTCGGACTTACTTACTCGAGTCAAAAAGGCATTTGAAGAGCAGAATAAGACCTTCAGCATTTTTCTGTTTTTATGCTGGACATGGTTTATACCCGTTGATTAAAACTCCTTCCACTAAAGATGTGTCATTAAAAACTTCAGACCCTCAATCTGTCAATGCCTACTTGTACTTGACCTCTCTACCCCCAAACTACTTCTTGAGCAGTTTGGTTCTACATTTCAAGTCAGGATCTAATTTCTTAAGGTTTGAGATTTTTCAGTCAATTCTATGTTCAATGTGCACAAGTTTATCCCACAAATATCAAGCATCTCCCTACACAAGTTATTATTCGAAAGTGGCTATGTGCTCAAGTTTGATTAATGTCTTACATGGATGAATGTCAAGAAAAATTTTAGTTCACATGTTGTCCAAATTTTCTAACTAAAGCATAAAAGTCAATTCAAATCATGTCATAAGTAATAAATAAATCAACAAAAATTTTCAAAATTTTCACCTCTTTTTTTTTTTTTTTTTTCTTTTTTTTTTCTTTTTATGAATCCCAAAAACAAGGTATCGAATTAACAAGATGAAGAAATGAGATACCACCCCCCCAAACTAGAAAGTTACATTGTCCTCAATGTAAAAGAAATAAAAAGCAATTGATAACAATACATAAAGAGGAGTTAGGTACTTCCCAAGTTTAAACGAGCGATGTGATAACGAGAAGCTTGGTTTTGAACTTGCTTGAATGATTTCGACCCGTTTCTTGTATTTCCATGTTTGGTTGAAATTTTTACAAGTGGTGTGTTCCTCGCAAGTAAAAGATAAACAATATTAGAATCATACACACCATTGAAATAGATCAACACAAACAATTCCAACTAAAACATAGAAAAATTTGAATTTTCAAACATAGTCAACCATCATGTATAATTTAAAATGACAAGTGCAGTTGAAGATCAAATAACAGAAGTTGGTGCTAGGAAAGCTTACTTCAAAAACTCCAATAAAGAGAAAAAAAAATAAAAAAAATAAAAATGCGAGTACCACCTAACAATTAAAATGCAAAGCTTTAAATAAAGTAAAATAAATGAAAACGAAAGAAAATTGGGTTGCCTCCCAATAAGCGCTCCGTTTATAGTCTAAAGCTCGACTTTTTAGAGTCATTCAATCTGCAGGTGTGATATCAAGGGTGGACTTTGCTGTTGGAAAGTCCTCGACGTAATGTTTGACTCTTTGACCATTAACCTTGAAGTTACCCTTAGTTGGATGATGGATTTCAACCGTTCCATAAGGGAAAACTTTTGCAATTGTGAAAGGTCCCGACCATTTGGATTTCAATTTTCCTGGAAAAAGCTTAAGTCGCGAGTTATAAAGCAACACTTGGTCACCGACTTGAAAGCTTCTTCTGTTGATTCTACTGTCATGCCATTGTTTGGTTTTCTGTTTGTAGATTAGAGCATTTTCATAGGCTTCTTGTCGAAACTCATTGAGTTCATTCAATTGCAAAAGCCTAGTTTCACCAGCTTTCTCCAAATCCATGTTTAACTGTTTAAGAGCCCAATAAGCTTTATATTCCAGTTCAACAGGAAGGTGGCAAGCTTTTCCAAACACTAAGCGGTATGGAGACATTCCAATTGGTGTTTTAAAAGCCGTCCTGTATGCCCAAAGTGCATCATCTAGCTTTTTAGACCAATCGGTTCGAGATGAGTTTACAGTTAATTCAAGAATTTTCTTTAACTGTCTGTTAGATGTCTCCACCTGCCCACTTGTTTGTGGATGATATGGGGTAGCTACACGATGTTGAACTCCATATTTTCTCAACACTGCCTTAAAGGCTGAGTTGCAAAAATGAGTTCCACCATCACTGATTATTGCTCTAGGTGCTCCATACCTGTTGAAAATGTTTTTCTTGATAAAATTGATAACCACTTTGGCATCATTAGTTGGCAATGCTTGTGCCTCTACCCATTTCGAAACATAGTCAACTGCCACTAATATGTATTTGTTCGAGTATGATGATGGGAATGGCCCCATAAAGTCTATGCCCCAAACATCAAATAACTCGACCTCAAGAATGTTATTCAGTGGCATCTCATGATGGGCTGAAATGTTTCCCGTTCTTTGACATCTGTCACAGGAACGACAAAAACTATGGGCATCTTTGAACAATGTAGGCCAGTAAAATCCACATTGAAGAACTTTGGCTGCAGTTTTAGTTGGCCCAAAATGACCACCATAGGCTGAGGCATGCACACGTGAAAGAATTTGTTTCATTTCATCTTCTGGTATGCATCTTCTAATAATTTGGTCTGGACCTCTCCTGTAAAGGAATGGTTCGTCCCAAAGGTAGAACTTAGCTTCGTGCATCAGCTTCTTTTTCTGTTGATATGAGAATTCAGGTGATATAACTTTACTAACCAGATAATTGACTATATCTGCATACCAAGGTGGTTTTCCAATGAAATACAACCGTTCATCTGGAAATACCTCATTGATAGCAGTTTCATCAACTCCATTCTCATTTTCAAGTCGAGAGAGATGGTCAGCCACTGGATTTTCTGTTCCCTTTTTGTCCTTGATTTCAATGTCAAATTCTTGTAACAGGAGAATCCATCTTATTAACCTCGGCTTAGCATCTTTCTTTGACATGAGGTATTTGATTGCCGAGTGGTCAGTGTACACTACCACTTTTGATCCAATTAAATAGGATCGAAATTTGTCAACAGCAAATATCACTGCGAGCATCTCTTTTTCGGTAGTTGCATAGTGAATTTGTGCATCGGTCAGTGTTTTGCTTGCATAGTAAATTACGTGAAGCACTTTATTTTTTTCTTTGTTGTAGAACAGCTCCAACTGCGTAATCACTAGCATCACACATCAACTCAAAAGGCAGGGTCCAATCAGGTGCTACAAGCACAGGTGCAGTGATCAACTTCTCTTTCAAGGTATTGAAAGAGGTCAAACATTCCTCAGTGAATTTAAACGCAGTGTCCTTCTCCAACAAGTGACACAAAGGTTTGGTTATTTTGGAGAAGTCTTTTATGAACCTCCTGTAGAACCCTGCATGTCCTAGGAAACTTCTGATTCCTTTTACTGCGGTAGGTGGTTGCAATTTTTCAATTACTTGCACTTTAGCTCTATCCACCTCTATCCCTTTATTTGAAATGCGATGTCCCAACACAATCCCTTCACTGACCATGAAATGACATTTCTCCCAATTTAGTACAAGGTTTGTGTCTTCACATCGCTTCAAGACTTGGGATAAATGTTTTAAACATTCATCAAAAGAGTCCCCAAAAACAGAGAAGTCGTCCATAAAAACTTCAATGGAATACTCCACCATATCAGAGAAGATTGCCATCATGCAACGTTGGAATGTAGCAGGGGCGTTGCATAGTCCAAAAGGCATTCTTCGAAAGGCAAAAGTACCATAAGGACAAGTGAAAGTTGTTTTCTCTTGGTCCTCAGGTGCTATTGGGATTTGGTTATATCCAGAATAACCATCCAAGAAACAGTAGTGAGAGTGACCAGCCAGTCTTTCTAACATTTGATCTATGAAAGGCAATGGGAAGTGGTCTTTCCTAGTTGCTAAATTGAGCTTTCTATAATCAATACAAACTCGCCATCCTGTGACAAGCCTAGTAGGTATAAGCTCATTGTTTTCATTCTTCTGGACAGTGATTCCTCCCTTTTTAGGCACGACGTGCACTGGACTCACCCAAGAACTGTCTGATATTGGATAGATTATCCCAGCATCTAATAATTTAAGCACCTCCTTCCTCACAACTTCTTGTAGAGTCGGATTTAGCCTTCTTTGACTCTCTATAGAAGGTTTGTAATCATCCTCCATTAAAATTTTGTGCATGCACATGTGGGGACTGATTCCTTTTATATCAGCTATAGTCCAACCAATAGCCATTTTATGCTCCCTCAACACTCTGATTAATCTTTCCTCTTCCAACTTAGACAAATCATTTGCAATGATGACAGGAAGAGTATCTGACTCGCCAAGGTAAGCATATCTCAAATGTGTTGGCAATGATTTTAGTTCTAAATCAGGAGCTTTTTCAATTGATGGAATCGGCTTTGATGTACTCTCGCCAAGTGGAGCAAAGTACCTAGCCCTGTTATATGATATGGGAGGTGATTCTTCCAACTGCATTGCTCTCATCCTGAGAGCGTGATGATCCGTTTTTACAGTTTTTGATTCCATTATGCAAATTGCAAGATCATCAGTTAAGTGGTCATTACGAATTACTTCACCGACCAACTGGTCAGTTACTTCAACTCTAAAGCACGAGTCTTCAGTGTGGGGAAATTTCATTGCTTTGAACACATCGAATTGAACTTGTTCATTGTTGACCCTCAGTGTCATTTTCCCTGCACCCACATCAATCAATGCTCTGCCCGTGGCGAGAAATGGCCTCCCGAGTATTATTGGGATATTGCTATCTTCTTCCATATCAAGGATGATAAAATCAGCTGGAAATATGAATTTATCAACCTTAACCAAAACATCTTCAATAATCCCTCTTGGGTGCTTAATCGATCGATCAGCCAAAAGTAGTGAGACAGTGGTTGGTTGAGCTTCTCCCAACCCCAATTTAGTGTACACTGATAAAGGCATTAAATTTATGCTTGCGCCAAGATCACACAAAGCATTTTTGAAAGAATTTGTACCTATGGTACACGGTATAGTAAAACTCCCAGGATATTTCAATTTAGGTGGAAGTTTTTTTTGTAAAATAGCACTACACTCTTCTGTTAAGCACACAGTCTCATAGTTTTCCAGCTTGCGTTTGTTAGCCAAAATCTCTTTCAAGAATTTGGCGTAACTAGGCATTTGTGCAATTGCATCTGCAAATGGGATATTAATATGCAGTTTTCTGAATACTTCCATGAATTTTTCAAACTGCTTATCCATTTTGTGATTTTGCAGACGTTGAGGAAATGGAATAGGTGGGACATATTTCTTAACAGGAGTAGGTGCTTTTTCTTTGGATGCTTCATTTTGAGTTTCGGGTTGGGTTAACTGATAAAACCCCTCAGTCTCACTTTCGACTTCATCGTTTACTTGTTTCTCTGCCCTCTCAGGTCTTTTTACATGTATCTCAGGCAATTGAACCCCACTACGTGTGGTGATTGCTTGCACATGCTCCCTAGGATTTTTAATAGTATTGCTTGGTAAAGTCCCAGGTGCTCGCTCAGACAATTGTTGAGCGATTTGACTGATTTGAGTTTCAAGCTTTTTGATTGATGCAGACTGACTTTGCAAAGATGTTTGATGCATTTCGAACATCTTGTCAGTCTTTTGCATATGTTGCTGAAACATCTCCCCCAAACTAGGCCTTCTATCCGGTTGTTGATTAGACTCATTTTGATTGTTTGACCATTTAAAGTTCGGGTGTTGCTTCCAACCAGGATTATAGGTGGGGGCATATGGATTGTTTTGCACAAAATTAACTTGCTCATCTGTTGAAATCAACAACATACAATTCTCTGTTGAGTGGTTAGCGCTACAATTCTCACAGATTACCTGTGATTGAATAGCGTTAACTCCTTGTGATGTAAGCAACAAATCAACCTTTTTTGTCAGCGCAGCTATTTGTGCGTTTGTACCGGTAAGTGCATCTATATCATGCATTCCAGTAGCTCTCCTTTGTACTACTCTTTCAGATGGGAACATGGTATGTGTTTTTGCAATGAGTTCTACCAGGTCCCAAGCTTGGTTGACACTTTTATTTGTGATAGACCCACCAGCTGATGAGTCCACTATTGATTTGTATTGTGGTGACAACCCAGAGTAAAAGTACTGAACTTGAAGGCCTTTGTTATATCCATGATAAGGGCATTTTCTAAGAAGATCCTTAAATCTACCCCAAGACTCATAAAAGCTCTCACCGTCTAGTTGTTGAAACGTGGATATCTCCAACCTCAGTTTAGCGACCTTAGCAGGTGAGAAATATTTGTTACAAAATTTTCGAGCTAGGTCATCCCATGTGGTTATGCTAAATTCAGGTTCAGAATCAAGCCACTCCAATGCACTATCTCTTAAAGTGTAAGGAAATAGTCGCAAACGAATGGCATCATCGTTTATGCCTTGAAATTGGAAATTTTGGCACATTCTCCCAAATCTTGAAACATGTGCATTGGGGTCCTCGTGTGCCTTTCCAAAAAATTGGAGATTATTACTGAAAAGGTTTATTAAATCTGCTCTCAATTGAAAGTCATTCCTTCCAAAAGGCGGATATAATATACTAGAACGGTTTGCAGTGGCAACAGGAGTCAAGAATTGACCCATAGGAAGATCTCCTACATTATCATCTTGAACATTCTGTTGGTTGTTTTGATTGATTTGCAATGCTGCATTTTGACCAGGAGGTAATGCAGCTGCATTCGGGTTTAGTTCAATGTGTTCCAAAGGATTGATTGGATTGGCCATTTGGTTCAGATTTTGTTGTTCCCTAAGTCGTCCTCTAAAGAATTGTTCAATTTCAGGTTCGAAAGGTAAAAGATTTCCCCTTTGCGAACGGAGCATAAAAGGACAAGAAGAAATTTTTTTTTTTTTTTTTTTTTTAAAATTTTGAGAATTTTTGATGTTTTTGTTGTTTTTGTTTATTATGAATCAAAATGCTAAAAACTAAAGGCAAACTAAATCTAAAAGCTAAGAATGCTAAAAATCAAAATAAATAAATAACAAATTAAAATAGTCCCCGGCAGCGGCGCCAAAAACTTGTTGTGTTGAAATATCGCAAGTGTACGATATCGCTAACAAGTAGTAAAAGTGGACTTTTGAGTCCGGGTTGTCGATCCCACGAGGACTAGTTAATTCGTTATCGATTTACTTCGATTCAATAGAATCCCTAAACTAAAACAAAAATAATTAAGTAAATAAATTGCAAAATAATAAAAACAAAAAACAAATACGAAAAGTAATAGGAAATCAATGAAATAAACAAATCAATTAAAATGAAAATAACAAATTAAACTAAAAACAATTAACGAAAAGCAAGAAATAAAGTGGTGGATTTTAAACAATTGAATGAATATCGGGACTAACGATTTCGAAATAACGTTCTAGCTTAATTTCTCATCTCAAGTTGTTTTCTAAAATTGTATTTGATCGAATTCACGCATATATCTAATTTACCTCTCTCGAGTTCAAATTAGACCTATTTAACTAAGTCAACCATGTATCTCTACAGCGGGTCAGAGTTCTCCTTAGCTAAATGCATTAAATTTCCTTGGAATTCCTAATTGACCACAAGCAACCACAAATTCATATCTCTATCTTTTTGTTGAAATTGCCGAATTTTATTACGTGATCTAATTGTTAACTCACCTCTCGGATTATGAAAACAACCATTAATTCATGAATTGGTGATCAAGCAACTCAAGCATTAAACGCAATAATAAAATCAATACATGAAATTAAAGCACCAACTTGAGAATTAAAATCAAACTAAAACATTAAATCTATATCGTTAATCTCGATTATAAAATTTAGCAAATCATGTTATTGGGAGAAAAATCAATAGATAATAACGTAAATAAAACCCGGAGTTTGAAGTGTTGAAAAATTAGCATCTTTCCTAGCCACCACCGGTTAATTCCTTCCAGCCGTGCAACTTGCAGCAGTGTAAATTCCAACAATGTTGCTCCCCTTTTTAGCACTTCCAGCCGTGTATGCTTTTCCTCCAACCTGTTGACAATTAATACCAATGCCCAGCAACTATTGCTTTTTATTCTTCCAACCAACTAAATCCTCACAGCCGTGTATATATCAGTGTATCAGTTCTTCCAATTTTTGTTTCAAGCCAACACCTGCCTTTTTTTCTCCTAATTAATGTATCCTCTCCAATTAACCAACAACTCAGCCGACCACAATTTTAGTCCCTTTCACTTTGTCCCCTCAATTAGGCTGCGCCTCTCTCTTCTTATGGACTCCCCTCCGTTTCAACTCACGGCTGCTTTTGTATATATATTAATAGGTTTTTAAACTCCACTTAGTTATGCAATAATTTGGGCCAAAAGTTTTCCTTGCAATTGATTATGAGGCCCAAGTAATATTGGGTAGGTTTTACTATTAAAGCCTCATTTTTGCCAAATAATTCATTTTGACCTCTTATCTTCGTTTTATCGTCAATTGCATCCAAAATTGAGTTTTTCCATCCACTTGTTGAATAATTACTTCAATTCCTCATTTTCTTGATTTTGGGATAAAAACCTGAAATAATGTAAATAAATAACAATTACGTAGAATTTGTTCAAAAAAAAAATATTATAATATCCTAATTTCGATAGATAAATAAGTGTATAAAATACACTTATCAGTTATGCACGCATATTTCTGATTCTGACTACCTTGTGTGGAAAAAGCAAAGAATATTTTTAGAACCCACATAGATAGAAACCCGAGATGTGAGAGAAAAGCAGAAAGTGGTGATCATCCATGAGCGTTGAAAGGAATTTCATTAGAAATCATAGATTGACCACATGGGATTCGGGCTTGATTATGCATAATGAGCCACACAGTGTTGAGCACATCTTTTGCATAAGTGTACGTTTGACATTGGCTATTCACACACACACTTGAAACTCTGGCAGGATATAACTAGAAAATATTTTGCATTGTTGTTCATGACGCTTGCTGAAGCTTAAATTGGTTTGGACTGTAGAGGCACATGGTAAACATGTTGACACAACAAAAATATTTGTTCTCTTATTTCTTTGATTTTTGTAGTTTAGTTTACATTATTCGAGGACGAACAATAATTTTAGTTTGGGGGTATTTGATAAGTGTATTTTATATACTTATTTGTACGTCTAAATTATAATAAATTATTATCGTTTTAGAATATATGCTATTTAATTTGTGTTTATTTGTTTACTTTGCAGAAAATATCTCAAAAGATGAAGAATGAAGTAATTGATGAGAAAAATGCATAATTGAATGTTAATTGGAGCTAAAATGAGCAATTGATAAGTTTGTGACGTCAACCGGAAAGATGCAATGTGGCGAAGTAAACAAATCAGAGGTTGAAGGACCCAGTTGAAGGAATTGAGAGTTGAAACGAGGGAATTGAGAAGATTCCAAAGTATGGGGACTATATTGTTGCAATTGGAAGTTGAAGAACTGAAAAGCAAATTAAACACGAGGTATCAACTTGCAAATATCCAATGATTGATTTGGATAATAAGAAGATATTTTGAGGATTTTTAGGAGTTAATTGGATGCAAGTATAATTCAAAAAGGAATGAAATATGATAAGAATATTACCATAAAATTGATTCCAATCCTAGAAGATTCTGGACAGAATTCTATTCGGACTTTGAGACCAAATTTTGGGGAAGTAAACGTTCGAATTAGGAAAATTCTATTTCAAGAAATATTGTAGCCCTTTAAGTTATATTTCTAAATAAATTTGAATCATTGTAATTGGATAAGGAAAGAGAAAGATATGGTCAAAATACTGAACGCTGTGCAGATACCAAAAAAAGACTCGCCCGCGGATTTGATGAATTTCTTTCCTTCTTCAACTTGATCTCTTCACCAACTATAAATACAACCTCTTTGCACGAAAATCAGACCTTCGGCTCTCCATAGAACGAGCTACAATAGAGAATTCAACATCAAATTCTTGGAGAATCAAGCATTGCAAAGGCGCGTGAATTGAAGATAATTGAAGAATCAAAACTTGGTGCAAGATTTTCATTCTTTATATTATCTTTAATGAACGTTAATTTATATTATTTTTGTTATTTATTGATGATGTGTAACTAAATTCTATGTTGGGATGAACGATGTAGCCTAGTCATATTATTTTAATTCCAAATTCAGTTGTTTTAATGTTTTGTTGCATGTATTGATTTATTATTGTTCTTAATGCTTGAATTGCTTGATCACCAATTCATGATTTATTGAGTTATTTCCATAATGGGAGATGTGAGTTAATAATTTAGAACGTGGTAATAAATCCGGTAATTGAACGAGAGATAGAGATATACTCTTGTAATTATTGCGGTCGTGTGTAAATTCTTGCGTGTTATGCATCTAGATAAGGAATATTCGGACCCTCTGTAGAGATACATGGTTGACTTATTTAGGTAGAATTGATTTAAACTCGAGAGAGAAATTTCAATTTAAATTAGTGAATTCGACCGAATGCATAATTAGGAAATAAAACTTGAATTGGAGTTAATTTAATTGGTTAGGTGAAATCGGAATTCCCAACTACTTTACAATCGTATTTAAACACAAAAGCAATTTCGTAATTTTATTTCTTTAGTTTAATTCTTTAGTTGTAGTTAACAATCTCAAACAAATTCGTCCATTCAAATAGAGTTAGGAACTAACATATTTCGGTACTTAATAGCAGTCCTCGTGGGACGATAATCCGGACTCTTAGGTCCATTTTATTACTTCTCACGACCCGTGCACTTGCGGGGATATATCGCATCGTGAGATATCAGGTGAACAACAATCACACAAAAGTTGGCCAAATAATTGCATAATAATAAAGACACTTATTTAATTTCATCAAACCCATAAACTGTATATATTAAATAATTGGTAAAAACATGAAATCAAATAGTTAAAACTTCATCACAATTCTAACAAAAGATTTCTAGCCTAAAAACATGATAAAAGATAAATTACAACTATGACAATTGGAGTTCATCACCCTTTTCACCATGTTGTAGAAGAATCTTCAATCATGCGTTAGTTGGTTCATTGGGAGTTTGACAGCCCTTCGGGATCACCTTGACAAGTTTTGAACCTCTAATTTCGTGCCCCAAGTCTCTTATTTATAGATGTTCACGAAGTCTAGCTCAAAAATATGAGAATTTAGCTAAAATTCGCGCAAAAAGCCCACGTGCGGCTCAGTCGGGACTACCGTGCGACCGTATGGTAGGAATTTTTGCGGTCGCAGCCTCGAAAAGCCAACCTTCAGTCATCATTTTTTCAAGCCGTGTGACCGCACGCTTTTTCAACCGTGCGGCCGCACGGATTTCCCCGCAGCAACAATTTTCTTCTTTAAATTTCAGCAATTTGGTCATCATCCTTTTATTGCACATTATTTAGTATTTTGATCATATCTTTCTATTTCCTTATCCGATTGAGGTGATTCAAAGTCCATTAGAAAGATAACTTGAAGAGATACAATTCATCATGAAATAGGATTTTCCAAATTCGAATGTTTACTTCCCTGAAATTAGCTCTTAAAGTCTGACTAAAAATCTGCCAGAAATCTTGTTTGATTGGAATGAATTTATGGTAGTATTCTTACCATATTTCATTCATTTTTGACTTCTAATTGCATTTAATTGACTCCTAAAAGTCATCAAGTATCTTATCTTGATCCGAATCAAATATTGAATATTTGCAACTTGGTCCTTCTTCATTTAATTTGTATATTTTAGTCTTTGAACTTCTAATTTCTTTCAATTTGGCACTTTCTTTGACTTTTCTTTCAATTTAGCCCTTGATCTACTTCATTCACTCTTGATTTGCATACTTTGGTTTTTTTATCATTCAATTTGCTTGTTTTTGCTCAAATTCCATTGTTTTCTCGACTTTGAGATTATTTCTGAAATATAAATAAATAACACAAAATAAATAACAAATATTCTAAAACAAACATATAAAATCATACTTTTGGGATATAAATAAATGTATAAAATACACTTATCAGCCCCTATTTCTCCAGTTTCCTGTAGTGATTTTTTCAGGAAATACCTTAGGCGACAAATTGCATTTGTATCCAAAAGGTTTCTAGGAAGAGACTTTAGCCCACAAAATTCTATTTTTTTGTCGTCTAACCTTTCCCCACGATGTTTGCACTATAAGTAGCCCTACGAAGTATTTTTGGCTAGAAAATTTTTTCCTCACAAATAAGAACTTTTACCTACAAAACTAATTTGTATGCGGAATGTAAAATTCTTATAGTAATCATTACAATTTATAAATAATACAAATTTGCAAACCATTTTCAACCACACACATTTTTTAACCAAACATTTTACCTCAGAAATATAAATAAATCAATTTATAATTGCTATTGTGTTATCAAATAGAGTCCATCTAGATGATAATTCAAATCAATTGCCTTCATGATTAGGGTCCTTATTGTCACACACGAAAAGTCAGTAGTGGAAGATGAAAGTGAGATTTAATTTAGTTTATATCTATTTAGGACATAAATGCAATTAAAATATTGATGGATTGGACCATATGCGAGAGAGAAACACCAACTACTTCAATACAAAAGATACGTATTTTGAGACAGAGAAAGAGAGAACAATATATGTGGGCGATAAATGTTAGAAGAATTGTTTTGGATTGGATTTTGAAATGAGAAGAATACATAACTACCTGGGTTTGAAGATACAAAATTTAAGAAACTTGATTTTTTTTTTTTTTTTTCCTCCCCCAACAATCAGGCCATAAATATGTTATTTATCGTAACTTCATTCTCCATTACAACTTATTAAATAAATGGTCAGAGTTACCCTTAATCCCCCGCAACCTTACCATATCGAACTACCGCCCGAATATTGACACCACCTTATATCAACAATCCACCACCATAATACTTTACATATTCTTTATTATTTGGTTACGATATAATACACAATTGCAGGATTTTGCGATTAGTCACCCATATGGGTCCATGCTCATTATACATGCATGAGATTTTCCAAACACATCTCAAATTAATTTGCTCCACCACAATATTTCGATTTTTCTAAATTTCCATGTTTTCAATCTTTATATGATTCAAAATTTGAATTACTCCAACATGTTAATCCACATCCCTATCCAAATCAATTTCTTCATTTTTCAGCCCGGCCCAACATTATCGATACCTATGATCTGCTCATTCCAATTTGACATTTGGATTTTTGCATGGTTCTCTATAGCTATTAGCCGCCAACCTTGAATCTATAGACTAAATTACCCCTGCGATATCTATTTTCCTTGGAACGCCCTTAATTTTTCCGGAGAGTGTTTAGATTCTCAAGTTCTTTTTATTGAGATTTAACCTCGTAAAATCATAAAGAAGAAACGAGTTAAATACAAATACAAATAGATCAAAAATAGTGAATATAGACACAATATATAGAAGGAGAAATCATTAATCCAATCGGCTCCGTTTGGTGTAATTATGGGATCAGTTGATAATCATCTTCACAAAGACAACACCACAAATCGAACTAAAAATCTAATATAAGAAGACTCACAACTATTTCACGAAGGAGATATGTTAAGGACTTCACAAAGAAGAACACAATGATTGAATGGTTGAAGTCAAAACAAAATAAAACAAAACGAATGTAAGAGGAATGCCAGACGTGGCTATCTAATATCAACAGTGAAGGATGCCTAATTCTTAGTCCACTAAGGAGACTTACACCAAGTCCAACAAATGGAAGGCTTCAATTTTCTACCACTCGGCGCTGCCCTTTTTCAGTGAAGAAGGAAGACTAATTCTATGTTTCTCAATCACAAGGAAACAGCCGCAGAGATACACAATGAAGGAGGTTCAAGTTTGACAAGTTTAGCATTTCCAATAAGACATTGTCAAACTTTTAAAAGTGTGTCACATTATCAAAATAGATAATGTCTAACTATTTCTTTTCTAATGCACCTCATGTCCTGCAATGCACCTCATGTCCTGCAGAGATGGAAAAAACCAAGGTTCTAAAATGAGTAATGGGTTGCGATGCGTCGAGTTCGAGAATCAAGAATCGCAAGTTTAGGCGTGCCAATGCGAAGAATAATTGTCATAATGCGTTTTGTACTTTTAATAATATTTTAATTAATTTTAAGACATTAAATAAATTTTTAAAAATAGATTTTATTACATAAAAACTAAATACACAAATAATAAAAAATATATAAATAATTTTCTTTAACTTTAGAATTACTAACTCAAAAAAATAGATATTTATGGTTACTAATTTTATTTATATTATACTATTTGTTTCAAAATGTTAAAATATTTTAATACTTATAAAATAAGAAAAATAATACTTAAATAATAGTTTGGAGAGAAAAGTCAAACAAATAATGGTAAGTAAAAATAATTAAAAAAAAAAGAGAGGAAGCAAAGCAATTTAAAATGAAAACAAAAAAGAAAAAGCTTATCAATTCCCATCCCCTGTCGGATGTTGATGTGGCATGGGAACACCTATTATCCTTATAAATGGGCTGTTCAATGATAAGTTAAATTAAATTTGCAAAGGAATTGCATCTATTTACATGCAGCCGTTGAGTATAGTTTTTTTATTTATTTATTTAAATAGCACTGGTTCAAAGTAACGGTTTATTATTGGTTTTTAACCATTAATCACTGATTTTTTCGATTTATGTTCAGTAAAAAGCATTATTCCGCGCATATGGGTAATGCGAGGCGTTTTCCTCACGCATTGAGCTAATACGCGCTTAGACGGCGTTTATTCCCGCATTATAGAACACTGGAAAAAACAAAGTTAGACATTGTCTAGGTCAATGTCCAACTTTAGACGGCAAGTGTAACATGATGACTATACATAGAAAATGAAGATACTTTTAGGTTAGAGTAGACAATGTCCCATTGAACATACTTTTAGGTTAGAGTAGACAACCTAAAGATTAAGGTGGAAATTACACACAACCCTACTTTTGAATATTCAAATTCATAAATCAGATCAAACCTATATTGTTTCAAATCTCAGATTGTAATTAGTTTTAATAATTAAATAATAACAAAATTAAATTAATTACCCAAATCCAATCCCTCATTTCTAAACCAAGATTCAAATTGTCCTCCTCCTTCCTCTACTCCACCACTCTTACTGTAATCTCTCTCTACACCCTCTTCGTCCCTTACCAGCGGCGCCCCTACCCCGCCCCCAGATCCCAACCCTATACTGTCGATGGCGGTGTATATATCCAGCAATAAAATTATCCAGAGCTACGAAAGATGTGCCAAGCATCTGTATTCAATTGTAAATCTGAATTTTTCATTGCGAAGTGACGAGTGACGCCTGTGGTGGCGATGTGCCACGGGTAGCGGCGAGATGTGGATCGTAGATCTGTGGTTGGGATATGTGTATGTCGTCGAAAGCAGATCTTCTAAATTCTGATAGCCAATCGGCCGACTTGTGGTGACGATGGGTGGTGTCGAGAGCGACAGGCGGTTATCGGTTGTGTGACAGGTGATTTGAGTGGTGTTGGAGTGATGAGCAAGTGGTGATGGAGCGGTGTCGATGTTTCTCTTATCTGGATTTGCAAATATGTTCGTGCAATTTGAAATTTTTTTTAATCTGTTGGCACATTTGTGGCAACAATATGATGTAGGCGGTGTTGGTTCCCAACGGTGGTGGGGGTCCTGGTAGTGGTTGTGTTGTTGAAGATGATGGTGGTGGTGGATTGAGGCTTCGGTGGCGATGCATGCGGTTTTTAGTGGTGGTGGTGGTGGTGATTGTGGTGTTTTGATGGTGGTTGACTGAGGCTTAGGTGGTGTCGACGTTCATAGCTGGGGTTTGAGATCTGAGACTTCTTGGGGAAATGTTTGTGCCGATGAACTTTTTAGTTGACGGGGGCGGAGAAGTGTCCATCATTTTTATGCACAGCAGCATCGTTGGCGTCGCTTTGCGTGGGAGATTGATTGTTGTTTTGGTGGTGGGTGGAGCTTATCGTCGGTGTTGTGGTTGTGAAGATAGCTTCAACGGTAGTCATGGTTGGAGGAGGTGGTGGCAGCATGACCATGACATAATAATTGTAAAATGTGATTTAAGAAAATTGTGTGACCTAATAATTGATAAGTTGTGACTCAAAAATCAAATAATTGTGACCTATTTATTTAGTAATCGTTGTGACCTAAAAATATTTGAAGTTCTATTAATTTGACATTTGTGACCTATTAATTTTATAATAATCTGTGACCTTGAATTAGATTGTGACCTAAAAAATTTGTTATTTTGATCAAATATTTTTTATAATTTGTGACCCTAAAATTATTTGTGATCTAAAAAATTTTTTTTTGTGACTTCAAATATATAGTGTTGTGGCTTTGTTATGTATAATAATTAATAAAACAATTTAATTATTTAATTTTATTATTTCATCTTAATTAAAACCTGATTTTTGAAATAATACATGTTTCGTCTTATTTTTGAAACATGTATTTTTAAACAGCTTATTTATGTATTGTTCCCAAGATTAAGTTGGTAAACTATCCCAATAAGTAACTAGATAAAGCCCATTATTTTCACCAATTGGGCTATTAAAATTTCTAGCTTATCTTTGTAATTGGGCCACCAATCTGTAGAGACGAGCTACAAAAACAATAATCAGTCTTCGGCTACAAAAGCATAAGAAATATAATCCCAACCGATTATCATCATAGCCCCTGGTTTGTTTGAGACCCACCCAAAAAAAAATAAAATAAAAAAAATAAAATAAAAAAATCCCGACAAACTACCACCTTGGTTCCAAGCAAACATGCACCACCAAAACACATAATTTATAAGTTGTATAAAATAGTTTCAAATAAATTAGAACTTAACATACATTTACCAATGTTTCAAATCTAAAATACCTCATACATGCTAATATAAAGGAAAAAAATCAACAATGGAAAAAATCCAAATCATAGAGGAATTTCCAAGCATATAAAGGAAAATCACAAGAGATGAGTATCTAAGGAGCACCATGTAAAAAATGTAGGAGAGCAAACCACACCGTAGAATATTGTGGGATATCTATGGATACCCCTCAAAACACAAGCTGCACAAACCTCAAGTCAAGAAGTGGGGTCAGCAAAAATTCGCAAACAATACATTTGCAAATGAAAAATCGAGAGGGACAAATCTGAACATCTCTCAGGATCAAATTCAAAAATTCATAGCTCTTCTCCAGAATCAAAGCTCTACTCCATCGAACACCATCTCAGAAAATCGAGGTATAAAATTTTCGCACACTAAATTTTGGATAGTGGTGCAACTGATCATTGATAAGTGTGCTTTAAACACTTATTTAGTTCCTAAATTAGCACTTTAATTGACAAATTGAGCAAATATCTACTTATAAATTGTGTTTATCTTGTACAATTTGGTACAAACTCAATTGGAAAGAAAATGGACAAGATTGGAGAGCAATTGAGCTTAAAGATGAGCAAATTTGACGTTCAATGACCAAATTGAAAGAAATCAAAAGTTTGAGGACTTAATTGCAACATCCCAAAAAGTTGAGGACCAAGGTCTACTACTCAGATTCAAGGATAAAACCACAAGAGAAAGCAAAATGATTGCTTAATTTATGAATATGAGTGAAAATGGATCAATCTCATACGAAAACATGAAGCTGGGGACCAAAGTGCACAATTGTCAAATGTTGAGGACTTGGGCTGCAAAATAAAAATGACATGCGCTGGAAATGACAAGAAAACATGGGCAGCTTGGTGGGAATGTGCACGCCGGAGAAAGACAAGGGAGTATGGGAAAAAGGCTGGAACGTGCTGCTGACTGCTGGAAGCATGGGCAGAGGAGGATACATTTTTACATATAAACACACAAGCAGCTGGAGAAAAGGGGAGAGAACTGCAGGGAGGAACCGGGGGTGCTAGAGGGCTGGTGACAGAAGCCCAATATTGCTGGTGACAGGAGCAATAACTATCATTGCCTGAGGCTGCTACTACTGCTGAGATAGATAGGGAAAGAAGAGGGGAAGACTGCTGGTGACAGCATCAGTGTGAACCAGAATAGACATAGATAGGAGAGAAGAAAAAAACCAGACAAGGAAATCTGCTGGAAGTAGTGCTGATTGCTGGAACAGCCTGCTGATCTGATTTTGCTGCTGAGACTGCCTGCTGCTGGTGGTGAAGTTCTGAGTTGCTGCTACTGTTGCTGGGAAGCTGCTGAAAGCTGGAAGGTTTCTTGCTGTTGCTGCCAAGCTGAGGCTGCTGCCAACTGCTACTGCTGTTAATTGCTGAGAAGAAGGTTGCTGAAGCTGTTGCCTGTGTGCTGATCCGGAACTGATTTGCTGGTTCTTGCTGCTGATACTGAATTGCTGCTGATACTGAATTGCTGCTAGGGAGCTGAACAAAAGGACTGCTGAAGCTAGCTGCTGTACTGATGCAGAGATAAAGCAGCCATAACCATAAGAAGCAGCTGGCTGGTGACTTCAAGTCTGGAAATGCTGGTTCATGCTGCCAGTGCTGAAGGATGCTGGTTGCTGATGACAAAACACTGCTGCTGGTGGCCGGAGTGATACACTGTAAGAGGATGGACGGGCTAGAAAGGCAGGGACTGAAATGCAATTGCTTGATAGTTGGAGGACCTTGATGCAAATTTCAACAATCTTCAAACTCCGGGTTTTAATTTTAATGCTTATTGTTATTTTTATTTTCGAACGCATGTTTAGCTAAGTTTTGCTAGTTGGGATGATTGATGGAATTTTAATTGCACTTAGTTATTTTTATAGTTATTTACTTATTTTGTGCTATTTAATTTCATGCATTTTAATTATTGCCGTTTAATTTCAAGCACTTTAATTTATGTCGTTTAATTTTGCGCGTTTAAATTTAAGTTTAATGTCATGCATTTATTTTGAGTAGTTAGTTTTATTTACAAAACTTGAAAATCAAGTAAGTGTCGTTTAAATGAAATCATGAATCCCAACTATTTTAATTTATCATTTTCCGCATTATCTTTAGAGTTTAGAATTTACTTGTTTAAATTTCACATTCAAAACCAAAATCAAAAACTTTATTTTGCGGCTCTTTTGTTAAAATTAAATTAACTAGCATGTGTAATTGAAGTATACATTCCTCGTGGGATCGACAACCCGGACTCAAAAAGTTCACTTTATTACTTGAACGCGACCCGTGCGCTTGCGGTACACGATTTTAGCGAACAATCATATCACGAGATCATTTGACCCACTAACACAAAAGAAACCTCTTAAAAATACACCAGTCAACCTACCAAATGGAACAATGGTACCATCTTCACATGTAGGAACTATTATACTCTTATCTAATCTCATTTTGAAAAACGATATATAAGTACCTAATTTTCAATACACTCTCATCTCTACCAGTCAATTTAATCGAAATCTAAACTTTTGTTTCATTTTCTTGGCTAAACACTTTTTATTTAGTACAATTGGAGGACGATTGGAATTTCTAGAAACAAACGGGCTCTACTTTTGGAAATGAATCAACTCGGGAACAAGCTACAAACACATCAACCGACAACAAACTCATCCTCTATTCCTACACCAAAATTGTGGCATTTGAGATTAGGACATCCCTCAGATCAACGCCTTAATTTATTGAATAATATAAAACCTAATATTTCTCCTTTTATTATTAAACATGAATATGAGGCATGTCATATGGCTAAGAAAAATCGTTTTTCCTTTCCCTAAGAGTCAAAAAATTGTTGATGCACCTTTTGATTTAATGCACATGGATATTTGGGGTCCATTTTTCGTTAGCTCTCTTAATGGTGCTCATTATTTCCTTACAGTCGTTGATGATCATAGCCGAATGACATGGATTCATCTCATGCATTCCAAAAGCTAAACCCGAAAAATAATAGAAGGTTTCTTTAATCTTGTTCAAAATCAATTTCAATGCCAAATTCAAGTAGTAAGATCCGACCAAGGAAAAAAATTTCTAATGATCGAGTTATTTGCTTTCAAAAAGGTAATCCATCAACAAAGATGCACCTACACTCCCCAACAAAACTCTGTTGTGGAAAGAAAACACCTTCATTTATTGAATGTGGCAAGAGCTCTTAGATTTCAAGCCAACCTACCCTTAAAATTCTGGGGAGAATTTGTTATAACTTCCTACTTGATCAATAGAATCCCTTCTCCAAATATACCGAATCGATCACCATGCCAAATCATTTTCTCAAAAATTCCCTCATATTCTCATCTAAAAACTCTAGGATGTCTATGTTATGAATCAAATCTTAACCTTCACCAATCTAAATTTTATGCAAGAGCACGTAGATGTTTGTTCATAGGATACCCAAATGGAACCAAAGGCTACAAGCTTTCTGACTTAAAAACTCAAGAAACATTTGTCAGCCGAGATGTAATATTTTATGAAGACACCTTCCCCTTCAAAAATATAGACCACTCACCACCACTGTTACATACACCTTCACTTTCTAGACTTTTTGACATGCCTGTGATACCTAATCCCGTATCAGTATTTTTTGAAACTCAAACAGCACGAGATAATACTAACAATGAACCAGCCTTTGAAGTTGTACTTCTTGGAGAACACTCCCTTCGTCATAACACACCCCAACCCGAGTTTGATATCCCACTAGCAGAACCTGTTCCTGAGCTGATAAAATCCAATAGATAGAAAGACCAAGTGGGTCTCCTTCTGACCAGTCAATGGATAAAGGTAAATTCCATGCTCTTTCCTCTGTTTTTAATTACACTAACATGTCACCTGCTCACTGTAGCTTCACCTTAGCTATTTCTATGGAACCCGAGCCAACCTCCTTTGTCACTGCCAACCAACGCTCTCACTGGAGAAAAAACTATTAGAAATGAGTTGAAGGCCTTTGAGGAAAATCAGGCTTGGGAATTGACCACATTACCTTAAGGCAAGAAAAAAGTGATGCAAATAGGTATTCAAAACAAAATATAAAGCAGATAGTAGAATTGAGTGACACAAAGCATGCTTAGTAGCAAAAGGGTACACACAAAAGGAAGGAGAAGACTATTTTGAGACTTTTTCCCCTATTGCAAAGATGCCTACAGTACGTTACCTCTTGGCCACTGCCGCTTCCAAAGGTTAGTCTCTTTACCATCTAGATGTAAACAATGCATTCCTCTATGGTGATTTGAATGAAGAAGCTTAGATGTCATTGCCACCTAGATATGGTAGAGAGGGGGAGACTTGTGTATGCAAATTCAAAAAGTCTTTTTATGGCTTAAAACAAGCTTCAAGGCAATGGAATCATAAACTCACTTCAGTCATCACCAAAATTGGATTCACACAATCCAAAGCTGACTACTCATTGTTTTTCAAGGAGACATCCACTTCTTTGACTGTCATGCTTGTATACGTTAATGACATGATAATAGGAGGAGATAGTGAGGCTGAAATAAAACAGTTGAAGGAATATCTTAGTCGAAATTTCAAGTTAAAAGACCTTGGGAAACTAAATATTTTTTAGGAATAGAAATTGCTCATTCTTCCAAAGGAATTTCCATATGTCAAAGGAAATATGCATTGGAAATCCTACAAGATTGTGGACTGATTGGAGCTAAACTTTCCCAATTCCAAATGGAGTAAAATGTGAAGCAATGAAGAAGAAGCTCTTGAGCTTGCTTATCCAAAGGAGTATGGAAGATTAATGGGCAGGTTACTATATATAATAATCACACATCCGGAAATATCTTACTAAGTGCAAATCTTTAATCAATTTCAAAAGTCAATCAAGCACAACACACTAGAAGGCAGCACTTAGAATTGTACAATACATGAAAGGATCACCATCACAAGGACTATTTTACCCAGCAAACAAGTAAATATAATTGGCAGCCTTCTGCGATGCAGATTGGGGAGCGTGCTCGAAGACAAGAAGATCGATCACAGGATTTTGCATTTTTTGGGTGATGCATTGGCCTATTGAAATTCAAAGAAAAAAAGAATTGTGTCTTGATAATCAGCTGAAGCTTAATATCGTTCAATGGCCTCTACTGCTAGTGAATTGGTATGGTTTCGGAGTTTACTACATGATCTTTGTATAAATATCAATCAACCAGTTAAGTTATTTTGTGATAATCAAGCTGCCATTTGTATTGCATCTAACCCCGTTTATCATGAGAGAACAAAACACATTAAGATTGATTGTCACATTGTTCGGGAAAGGATTCAAAAAGGCCTATTGAAACTATTTCACATTCCTACAAATTCACAAGTAGCTGACATTTTAACTAAAGACATTGGATCTTAAAAATTTCATTATTTATTGAGCAATATGGGAACTCACTCTATAGCATTCCCATCTTGAGGGAGAGTATCAAGAAAGTCATGGTTTGGATACACAAATTATGGAAGGCAACAGATTATAGAATTGCATAGATCATGGGAATGCAGAAGTCATCGATCACAAATTATGGAAATTATGGAATGCAGTAAATTTCAGAAGTGCACTGATCATGGGATTGCAGAAATCATGAATTGCAAACTATGGAATTCAAATTATAAGGGAATTATTCTTGATTTGCACTATACAAGTCCTTAACTTAAGGAGTATTTTCTGTATATATATATATAGTAACAATTATTATGTACACAAATGAATATACAAAATAAGAAACATTCTTTCATATTTGTTATTCATCAACACTGAATGCTAACTAGATTACTCACACATCATACCTAACTAGTAAACTACTAAAGATCCTGAGATAATGGATGTACATCTATCACTACCTTACTTCTCTCTCAAAGAAGGTAAACCTTGTGTCTCCACCTCACTAGAGGTGATAGGAGCGTTATCCACCTAATCGAGATCCTTACAGATAGAGTATAACAAAGACATTTAATAACCTCACCTCTTGTGATCTAAATGTCAAACTGACACATCCCTCAGTATGTCACCAACACACCCTCAAGCATCTAGTCTCAACAATACCATCCAGCTCTCCCACTTCTAAAGCACCTATCGTATACTCATCACACAAAGGAACACATCTAATGTCGTCTAAAGGGTGAGAGCACACAAAGTGTCATACCTCACACCACCAATCCCAACCACCATACATGTAACACATAATAATATGATCAATCTCAAATTCAAGCAAAACAAATGAAAAATGCACCAAAATCAAGTAATCAAACATGCAAAAATGAGATACGTGGCCAGATGCAATTGTACAATAGAAATTTGCAAGTAATTTCCCAAAGAAATTTAAATATAACTTTTACATGGAAATTTAACAATTTCACAAAGAAAAGCAAATAGTTTCACAAAGAAATTAACCACATCAATTTTACAAAGAAATATACTTTGAAAAATATTTGCATATCGAAAACCAATTCCACAAAAAAAAAATGCAATCATAATTTCACATAGAAATTAACACATTGGCCCAAAATATCTTATGTCGAGCAATAGGCATTGGTTACCTCGCATGGCAACCACAATCCTAATGATCAACACACACGATGGTCTGTTAGTACATTAACTCAACAGGATAAAACAAATTTACAATAAAGGACCAAATCAATGGGTCCATAGAATATGAGATATGTGAATTTACTGCTTTAGGAATGTTATTAGTCCTAAAGTAATTCAGTAAATGTAGAAACGCACCAACATGAAACTATAATTGCACGAACAAGGGTGAAATCATCTAACTTTCACTGCAGTACCTGAAACAAAAAATTGAAAGAACCAAAGTGTCAGAAATCAAACAAGGAACAATCTTTCTGAAAACACCACTGTGGGATTCCGCTACATGCACTACCACTTTCTCTTAGAGTGGGCTTCACCCGCTGCTCTGCTTCGACGTCCTGAGTTCAAATATGGTCTCTGATCTGTTTGTAGGCCTTCAAAATACCCAGAAAAAATTAATTCCCTAGTTCGGTGGATTTAACCCGAGACTGCTTCTGTTTCTCGTTTTATTCGATTTCTGCTTATTCCTTCACTGATTTTGATCAACCTCGCTTTGATACCAATTATTGATATTTAACCATGCAAAATCGAAAAGATGAAACAATTTAATTACAAATATAAAAAAAAGTGAATATAAATGCAGTAAATAGAAGGAGATATCATTAATACAATCTGCTCCGTTTGGTGTGATTGGAGTTTAGTTAATAGCCGTCTCAACGAACGCAACACCACAAATCCGACTAGAAACCATATCTAAGATGACCCATAAGTCTTTAACAAAGGAGATAGGTCAAGGACTTCATAAATAAGAATACAAGGATTGAATAATTGAAATCAAAACAAAACGGAAGCAAGAGGAATACCAAATGTAGCTATCTATTTTCAACAGTAAAGGCTGCATAAATCTCCGTCCACCGTTCTTCTACCTTCTCCACATGCTGGTTTATTTCTCCTTTGCACTTGGCACATAATAGGCTTTCACTCCTCTTGGGTTCTTTTCCTTTGAGTAGTTCAAACGCACTGCGATGTGGTCCAGGATCCACTTATTCTTTGATCTTTCAAAATTACTGTGATGTGGTCCAGGATCTTCTTCTTCTTCTTCTTCATTTATAACCAATTTGAACTTTGGAAATTTGCCTTTGGCGCCAGTTGACATCGTATTCACCCCAAGTGGCTACTTTCACCAAGCCCAACAAATGGAAGGCTTCAATTTTCACCACTAGGGGGTACCTTTTACAGTGCAGAAGGAAGACTATTGCTTGGTTTCTCAATCCTAAAGAATCAGCTACTGAGATGCGCAATGAAGGAGGTTCAAGTTTGAAAAGTTAATTCCACAACTCTAAACTAGTTTAAACTTCACTTAAATAGGTTACAACTTATATTAGAGTAGGCTTTTTTATGTCGAAAGTCCCAAAACTAGCTATCTTATAGAAAAAAACTAACACAGGCCTAATCAACTAATCAAATAAGTAAAGGCCTGTTAGAATCACAACTAAAAAAAAAAAAAAACTAGACTAGAATAGAAGTGCTCAAGTTTAGGACCCAATGACCACCATTGTCTCATTTCTGGCCTTGGACGAGAGAGCGTTGATCTCTGGGCAGTCCAGTGGGATGGGACGGGACATAACTAGCGCTTAGGTCCTCTTCTTAGTAGCTTCATTTCCTTTGATTGAGGAATTGGCTGGGGTTTCCTGAGGTATATAATAATCTTGTTTCTACTCGCCGCTAGCGTACCTCTCCTAACGCAGCCGTCTAGGATGATTATCGAGAAGCCATCTTTCTAGTATGATCGCAGAGCTAGAGTCAACTCCCCAATTCACTTCTTCACCATTTCTAGTATTAATCTTTTATTGGAATATATATAAAAGCCGGCATGCAGATCCTCCTTTTATTATTTTTCTTAAGTAAAGCTGGCTAAATGTTAAGTGGATCGTCTTAAACTAGCTAAATGGGTAACTAGGCAAAGCTCATTATTTTTCTCCAATTGGATTATTAAAGATTCTAGCCTATTTTTGTAATTGAACTATCAATCCATAGAGATGAGCTACATAAACAATTTTCGATCTTCGGTTACAAAAATCATATGAAATATAATTCCACCCGATTAACATCATAACCCCTTATTTATTTTGCACCAAAAAATTCCAACACTTTTCTTAATACCAAACAATTTTCTTTGTTGTGACCCAAATGCACTCAATGACTACAATAAAGGGGAAACTTTTCATATACTATTTCTTGACCCATTTTACCCTATGTTGTTTAAAGTAATTATTACAATTTTTAAATTAATTTATAAACAATTTAATTTTTCAAACTACTTTTCAACCATGTATATTTTTTTTCTCTACTTTTTAACCACACATATTACCTCAAAAATATAAATAAATTAATTTATAAATTGTTACAGTGTTATCGAGTTAATGTTGTAGGTTTTGACACATCAATATGTCCAAGAATGCTTGCAACACTTGTTCCTGACTCGTGGGATGTGGCTTCATTCACTTTAATTAGCATTCCTATACCACTAGCAATGGAGAAAGGTGCTCTTTTGTCGAACAAGGATGGAGGGAAAGAAGGCAATCAATCCAAACCACATTACCCAAAGACTTCTTCTTTGGGACCAAGTCATGACTGTCTTGAAAGGTCCAGCTTTGATCTAACCTAGAGGGGTGAATAAGTGTATAATACGAAATTATGAATTAACTAACAAGTAATTAAATTTGGAAGAATAATCAATTAATAGAATGAAATAGCAATGAATCTAAATCACTAAATAATTGCTCAAAGTAAATAACACAAATAATTGGTAACGAAGAAATCCCTTGAATAACTCTTCACATGAATAAAAAATCCTTCATGAAAACGTGTCAATAAAATTCACTAAAAGAATAATTTACATTTGGTTCAAACATAACTATATGTTAATAATATCTGACACCACAACCTATAAGTTATAAAAGAACTCTTCGATTGTGCCTCCAGTACTTCTCAGAACATCTGAACTATCTTTCCCCTCCACGTGAATCATCAAGAACAAACATTCTTCAACTAGAACTTCAATGACCTCTCCTCAACTCTAGAACTCTAAAGACTTATTGGTAAAAGATTTTGAGTTTGGTGTTTTATGATTGACAGTCTTGAATAATAAAGAAATTGTTGTGATTTATCTTTAGGATCAAATGACAGAACAAGGGATGGATATGATATTCTCTTAATAAATAATAATGATTAACCACACATAAAAAAGAAATAGGAATTTGGTATATATGGTAGAAGATGTTTAAGGCTTTTAGAACTATTTAAAATTGCTAATCAGCATTGCCTATTGATCACCATTGCTTGAGCTATAGTTGGGCGATATTTGAGCATCAGCCTTCCTGCCAAAGACGCTCCAGCATACTTCAAACAGTTTTGTGCCGACTTTTTCTCCTTGTTCTATGATTTGTCATCTTCCAACCCGAATACTTTCCTAATTTAACTCTAATTTAAACTTTATAAACGAGTCATTTTATTCACGGAATTTCCAATTACATCAAAACTCAACACATTTAAAACCCAAATAGTTTTACCAAATAATGAATAAACGGATTTCAAAACAATCTATTGTAATCTCTTCATGTTTAAACTTAGTGTTGACATGTTTAAGATCGATTAAAGAAGTAGAGAAACCACTCTGTAAGAAATGCACCTAATCTTGTGATTAGAAAAAAGTTAAGTTGGATGACTATGGCCATTGAAGAGTATCACGACAAGTTATAAAAGTGGAAACAATCGGTTAATTGATAAGAGCATTCTTCCAATTTCCTTTAGCTGATCTTCTGTACTTAATATAAATGAGAATTATTTTGAATCTACATGGCCATGGACACAAGCAATATAGAGGGTCGGGATCACCCCGAATCAAAATGGGGTTGCGTTCACTATCTAGTTTGAGCCTGGGCGATCTATTGGTTTCAGCCAGGATGTTGCCGGCTGACCCTTGCATGACTGGGGGTATTTGTACATGCCTGGGCGGCCGGCTGATTTTGTACAGGGCGGCCACCTTGACCAAGAAAAAAAAAAATAGCCGTTAATTTTGAATTCTCATGTACCTTTTCGAAACATTTAAAATATTTTCATTTGGTTTTTTGCACTCATTCATGCATGAGATTTGTAAATCTATAAATAAGGATGTTGTAGAAGAGAAATATACATTCATTGCATACTCTTAACATCCCCACCCCCCAAAACAACCAAAAAAAGAAAAGAAAAGAAAAGGTAAGAAAGATCAAATTAATTAAACCTCATTTTCTAAAATGTTATTCAAAGTCGTTAATCAAGTTTTCAAATTACTTGACTTGAACTTGATTTATAGGTTTGATCCCAAATTTGCTTTGAGACCTTGAAGCTCTCATCCTGATTCCTGATGATGGCAAATATTGTATAAAGACAACTATTCTACTTCGTGTTCGAACCTTTTCTTTTGGTGGATTTACGAAATTCATTTGTGATCAATTTTGATTTTAGAACCATGCTACATGGACAACACTATGGGACAACATAGTGAACAATACTCTCACATGGGGGTGAGATCCACACATGTGGGCCTCACCCCATGTGAGAGTGTTGTTCACCTTATTGTTTAAAAGTGTTGTTCATTTAGCATTTTTATTGATTTTATTCTTCATTCTCGTCAAATTCTAGAATACATTACATATTAGGCAGCGGCTGATTTGCCAGCTTTTCTTTCCTTTGTCTGGCCTAATTTGATTGAATGACTTAAAAATTTGGTACTTGATGATCTTTATTACATCAACTGTTCTTTAATTTTATCCATTATGTAAGCTAAATTATGTCATTTAATCCACTATGAAGGAAAATAGTCATGTCTTAATCTAACAAAATGGACATAAACTACTTAAAAAATCAGAGGTAAGAAAATGTTAATAGACTACATGCATCGATTTTCATGATCACAATGTATCTATAAATAGATACAGAAAGGTAGAGATTGGTATGCGGATCTTTACTTCGACTTTTTAGTGTCTGCTACCTTATTCGGAAAACTTTGATTCTCTTCACTAAAAAAGAAAACAATGGGTCTCAAAGGTAAATTAACAGGCCAGATAGAGATGAAGGCTGGTGGAGATGTATTTCATGATCTTTTTGCGTACACACCACACCAAATACCTAAAATGAGCCCCACTGTTCAAGGCGTTGATTTGCTTCAAGGACAATGGGGAATTATAGGCTCTCTCTACCTGTGGAAGTTTACTCTTGGTAGGCTTTTGTTATGTTTTTATCAATTTTATGTATTTCTTGAGGTTCAAAATTCGGTAATTTTCCTATATTTTCCATCATCATCATTGTTTATATTTAGTGTTTATGCCATCTGGATGCATCTAAAAAGGTCTCTCTCTCTCCATATATATATATCATCTTTATTCGAAATTTTCTCATAATTAATAACAAGATCTCAAGATGTGGTGAATTATTTGTGAATATCAATTTTGATTTTAAATTACTTATTTAAACTATATGAAACGAATAGATTTACTCGTTTGCGATTAACGTGCATATTGAGATTTTTTTTTTTTTTTTTTTTTTTTTTTTTTTTTTTTTTTTTTTTTTTTGGTGAAAGTAGCTTAACATTCATTCTTAGGTTCAAAATTAGGAAAAAACAGCTATTTGTTATATTAAGTTTAAAAGTGGATAATTATATTTACGCATATATTCTTTGATTATTTTAAACTAATAACAGCCAAATAACCCTTTACTTGCATCATGTCGAAACATATAATTGCTACTTCAATATTTTCTATATTTTTTTAATTATATGTCAAACATGTGTATAATGAAAAGGATAAAAAAAAAATAATAAAATGGTATTGTAATTAATAAAGTTACAATGTTTTCACTATAAATTTTGAAAAACTTCTATATAAACTATTTAATTTAAAAATTTAATAAAGTTAGGTAAATATAGTAGTGGTTTAAAAATAATCCAAATGCAAACTTAAATATTCAAGCATTTATTAACCAAATAAATATTTATCAAATAATTAATCATATTGTGGTCAAACATTAATTAATCAAAAGTTAATCATATTGCGTTCACACTATGTGTTCACATTGAACCACTAAATATTAAATAAATAGTTAAATCACATTGTGTTCACAATATGTATTCACACCAAATAAATTCCTTACTTTTATATAGACTAGTGAAGGTCTTGTACGTTGTACGAGAGCCGTTTTATGGTTGAATTTATTATCGTTATTCAATTATAATTTTAAGAAGAATTTTGCAAAATCAATTTATTGACATCATGTTTTGCAACTTGAATAGCATTGCAAATTTTCTACCATCCAAATGCAGTTTCTCAACGCCTTTAGAAACTTTGAACATTATGGCATTTCATTCTTCTTCATTAACCAATCCATTGAAGGGGGGTGAAGAATCCTCATGTCAATGATTCACATGATTCATAGTAATTTAAGGGAAAAAAAAAAAAAAATTGGGGTTAATGTTGATACCTGTAAACACATCCATGCCTCAAATTCGCTGTATCAAAAAAAAAATCCAAGCAAAACATCGTTAGTGATTAGATGCTAGGATCCATAACATCTAGCAAACATAGAGATGCCTTCGCTCCATAGTTGATCTTATGCACATGCTCAATCATCTCTCATACAATTTGAAGACATTCTATACATCAATTTCTCTTTAAAATGACAATCAATTACATGGGCTACATATATATTCAGGAAACATATTTGTTTAACATCTGTTTGGTGAAAATTAAATTCTTGATTTTTATCAAAGTCAAAAATTCATTCTGATAACATAGGGATCCATAACTTTTCAATCACATGTTCTATCAATTTTATCAAAATCTTGTTTTTAATTACATCAAATAGGGCTTAATGTTATTATAACTTTAAATGAAGAGAAAATTCGGATGCGAAAATATATATTAAAATAGGAAGTTTAAAACCAATTTTCAATAAACGTCATATTATGAATTTACAGACCTCGACCAATAATTAATTGATTACCAACAACCAAATTCAAGTGCTACACCCAACCTACTTATGTTACCTCTAAGATGGCTTTGAATCTTGGCCAATTTAACCCTGGTATTGTTCTAATTAAAAGTCTTAACATATACTACTTTTGTGTGTCTACCCTTGTCGTTGTGGAGTGTATGATTTGTGTGCAAGAATTGAAAACGTGGCTGTCCTTTGAGAGTGAAAAATCAGCAGCCTTGTGGTGCAAAAAATCTGGTGTTATTGTTCTCTCCTTAAGCCTATTCCATTGCTTTTCTTCTAGTCTTTCTAGTCTATAAATCAACATTATCTTGTCCTTCGTGGGTGAGATTGAGAAGCGACCGGGGTGAATATATTAGTTGTGGTTGAAAACCGTTTGAATTTGTTGTTTGGTAGAGAAAGGTAACGTGCACTGAGCCCAGAAAATCTACTTTTGACGAACCTTGGAGCAAGCTTCCACAACAGTAAACATTAGAATTATTATGAAACACTTTGTATTGTATAATTTTATGCTATTGGAGTGCATCGAATTAATTAAAGGGATTTCAAATTACATGTTATTTAATCACTAATGCTCACGAGAATTACAACCATTTTTTTTTTTTTTTTAATTAAATGAAACACATAACTTAACCCTTCAGTTCATGACCAGTCCAGAGGAGGAGATGATTCTTTACACATTCTTCACACATCTTAACCAACATTGGGGGGAAAAAAAAAACTAAAGAGATCATGATACAATTTGCTTCTGCTTGTTTAGTAAATTATTCAAACGAGATAAATAAATGATTTATATTGTCGATTTTAGTCGATTCGCCTGCTTCTTAGACGCTTTCTCCTTTTCCATTCGCTCGAACAGGCTTCCATCAAATGCAGCTCTGATGGTATCTTTCTGTAACAATCCATTTTTGTCCTTGCAAAGGGAGTATAGGATTTTCCACTCTACATAGCCCGCCACCCTACAATTCATTCGCTGTGTTTTACTGAGGTCTGTTCGGTAAATGATTTAAAACAAAAATTTAATGGGCACAATTTTTCGTACTACTTATTAACCACACACATTTTCTCTCTCCAATTTTTAACCACGCATCTTACCTAGAAAACTCTAATAAATCCTATTATAAATTAAATTCTTTGATTTGACAGTTGCCAAACGGAGCCTGAATTAACATAAGCAGGAAAAAAGGTTTAGGACTTGATTTTTGAGTCACAAAAAGTAATACCATCCAGCGTAGTCCTTTTTTTCCCTGTTCGACTTCATGAATGATTTCAGTTCATTTGATGTCAAGGCGTTTGAATTAGTGTGGGCGTGATTGGCAAAAATCGCTTCAAACTTCGATGCAACAAACCTTCAAATAGGATAAAATAGTTAAAAGTAGTACGACGTCGTGCCAAGAACACAACAATCTTTATTAGACATTTTTTGAATAATTTTGGTATTGAAGTCGCTACATCCTGTTTAATTCTAATTTAAATCTGATTTTAATTAATTTCAAATCAAAGACAACAATTAATTTTAACCACACATCACACGTACCTTCCTTCTTTGTCATATACACCAGAATCACTACCATGCTTGGCCATTTGGATATTTTTTACCTCAATTGGGAATCGCAGAGAAAAAGATTTGCCCTGCATTGATCATAACCAAAGTTACCAAACACAATATTCGTATTCTTATAATTGCTACTGATTAAAATAATAGAAAAAAGATAATATTAAACCAGTTTACGTGTAGAACCACAAGACAAAAGAATGATGGACGTCTTGGGATTAGTACTTGAATTCCTTTTTGAACTTATTTATTTATTTATTTATTTATTTTTTTGGTTGCATTTCCACCGGAAAGGAAAGAAGGTGAGGGGGGAGCCTTTACCATATTCAGCTCATTTTATCATCAAAAATTCTATATGTACATGTTTTTTGACATGTTTGAGTCCACCTCAGAATCGACCAATGTCGAGGTGACACCTCGACATGTCAACCAAAAATGTAAAATAAAAAAATAAAAAATTGTATGTGTAGAATTACTCTTCCATCATAGGAAAGAATAATCATAGTAAAATGTTAAACTATAAACATGAATAAGTGTAGATTTTTTAAGAATTGCACCAAAAGGGTGGAGGCCAACATATGTAATTACAAAATGAAGTTAATTTATCACGAAACTCTTCTACAAGAAGTAAAAATGAAATTAGAATCTCTGCCAAGCAAGCCATGGAAAACAAGATCTGACACAATACAAAGAAATGAAATTAACCTGTTACTCATATAAGACTCTGTCACACGCTATAATTCGTCACATAAGATATCACCACCACACAATTAAAACCCTTCAATTATAATAAAATAACTTTATGATAATAGTAAAAATAATTTTTTTTATTTACAAATGTCTGCGTAGAAATCAATCAAAAGAGTTCCTTACAAGCTAATAGTTGTTACTGTTTGAAAAAGACCAAATCGTATAAATAAAGAGGAACAAGAATAGAAGTTCCACTAAATATGAAATAATTAGTTTAAATAAGGAGCTCTTCTATACATATATTTTTTTATGACATTTCTGTGTGGCACCTTGGTATTGGATGATGTCGAGGTGCCACACAGAATGTCATCAAAAAATATTCCCAAAAAATATATGTAGACTCACCTCGACATCACTCAATATTAAAGTGTCATGTCGAAATGTCCTCTAAGAATTATTGTTAAATAATTGCTCATTGAGTACCAATTTGACACCAATTCATCCTTTATTTAGTTGCCTTTATTTCAGCTAACTGACACCGTATCCGTATGCCATGCAAAGTAACTAACTGAACATAAATGTGAAAATATTCGAAGAAAAAATGTAATTAATTAATTAATTGTAGATTATAATAAAAATGAACCAGCAAAGGAAAAAATACATATTTTGAAGAGAGAAAAGGGGATTACAGGTCTTGTTTTGCGACTAAGTCCAACGTTAATGAAAACAGCGGCGGCGCTTGACAATAAGATCCCGCAACCAATTGCTCGGAAACCTGGAAAATCAACAACCAAAAAGATCAAATAAGCAAATAATCAAACCCAATTGAAATTCATACAAAACTTAGAAAATTTTCAATACAGAAAGTTATATAATAAAAACCTCGAAAAGTTTCTGATGGATAAATGATCCCATCTTTGTTCCGATCGAAGAAAACAACATGCTTCTGGAGAACGTTATGGTCATTATTTTCCATTCCTGAAAGAATCCACCAAAATTCATGCAACTGCAAGTGGAAAAATCAGAAAAGTGTGAGCCAAAATTTAACAGGTTTTCAAGAAAGAAAGCATTTCATACCTTCCTCTTTGGTGCTGCTGTACGAGAGAGAATTAGAATATTATTTACAGCTACAATTTCTTTTATTCTTTGTGCGTCAATCAAAGTGAAGGTGCATGCTTTCACGGGTCTTGGTTAATTTGGTATTTAACCATGCTGGTTGAAAAGATCTGAAGAAAAGAAAATATTAAAATATGGGGAAATTTTTAGGTAAGAGAAGTGATGGATGTAGAATAGAATTTCTGAAGCAAATCCACACCCGTCAACTGTGTTGAGTTGGCTGCTTTTGCAAGTCTGCTCAAATGTGTCATGCTGAGAAAGAAAACAAGCCACCTGATGTCTTATGCAACTGTTGGCTTTTCGTATTTTTCTTCCTTTTTTATTTCAATATTTATCTTTATCTTTAAATACGATTATCACCTGGTTCGACCATATGACTTCGGTTTACACACCAAGTGGTCATGAGTACAACGTTAGAAATTAAAATATTTAAATATGGGCAAATTAAAGATTAATTCATACAATTTTAGGTAAGAAGTGGTGATAGAATTTCTTTTGCTCTTATTCACAAGCGCCTTTTTTTTTTAGCAAAACATCCACATTCAAATAAATTTAATTAGGCTCCACTCAGAAAGTCAATGGGGTTAGGAATCTTCATCCATAAATAGTACAAGTAATGAGGAAGACATAAACCTGACATTCATGAAAGCGACAATAAAGCAAAATGGAAAAGTAAAGTACTGGAAGTAATAAACGAGAGAATGCTATTCCCCGTACAATAAATGAAAAATGAAGATAAACTAAACAATAATCTCTAAAGTTGACAGTCCATATTTGTCAATATGCACAAGTGCCTGATTGGTAAGGTAGACCCTACGATCCATACTCTTGATAGCAACACTGATCATAACCCTCAGATGCGAGTGAATCAGCTACTTGGTTACCATCACGATAGATGTGAGAGACAGTGTCCCGATTGAAGTAGAGGATGTCTCTGGTCTGTCGAAAGAAGCTCTGAATCATACAATGTCCACCACCTTTAGTAGTGCAATGGATGGCTACTAAGGATTCAGCCTCAATCCAAACATTTGTAATTCCCAGTCAACGAGGAAGAAGAATATCATCAAGAATAGCTCGCGGCTCAGCCTCAAGGATATGACAGTCCCCATTGAATACTTAGAATTCCCTAATACAATGTCTTGAGTTGGTTGCCGATACTACAAAATTACTGACCTAGACTTGGCAAGAACATGAATTGTTGTATTGTTGAAGAAAGATGATTTAAGTTTCCAACAAACCCACAAAAGATGTTGAGAGATATCCTCGTCGTCCCTCTGGTGTGTGAGAATTAGTGACTGGAGAGAAATAAAAAAATATATATTGAGAGTATGAAAGAGAAAGACTTGAGAGTTTATGAATATTGTACCTTAAATTATGAACAAGGGCTCCTTGTTTATTTATAATACTCCAAATAAGTCGCCTTATTCAAATGGAAGTATCCTTCTTTGAAGATGTTTCTTTGATGGAAAACATCCCTTATTCGAGTTGGACTCTCTTTGAACAAAAAGGGGTTTAGAAACTAAATCATTATTGGGTTACATGGCCCAATACACGTTGATTAGCGTGTTCAGAGAAAGGGTCGGTCCATTTTGAGACAATGTCATAACCATCAGCAGGTCGGCCAAAGCATGTCATTAAGCCTTAATTTTCTTAATCTCTTCCTTTTTCAATTTTTTTTTCCTTTTTTTTTATCTTACTTTTGTCCCTTTTCTTATTCAGGAATGGCTTTTGATTCTAAAGCTCTTAAGCTAGCTACTCAGACTAAAGCTCATGCGTCTGTTAGTAAAAGGACGAACTAGGGAGTGATTCATAGAAAGGATTCAAAAGGAGCTCGTACTATCTCTTCAAGTCTGTGGGAGACCTCCCGGGGTTCTAGGGAATCCCAACAAGGAGTGAGGACTCGTCACCCTACAACCTGGGCACAACCACGAAGGCCAGGCCTTATCTCAGAGGTTGAGGACGTGGTAGAGGGGCCTTCTGATGAGAATCATAGGAGGCTCGACAAAGAAAAATCAATCGTGTGAGCCAAACAAAATTTGAAGTGCTTGTTCGAAGGGCTCCGAGTCAATTAAGGGCTATTTTGGAAGAAAATTCGAGATTAAACAAAGTGATTAAGTCGAAGGTTGAGCCAAAAATCAAGCTGGAGTACGGCCGCGTGGTTGAAACGGGGCGTGGTTACGCGCCCTCGGCTAAATTAACAAAATCGTATTACTATAGGCTCTGCGATCGCGAGTAACTACTCTGCGCGGTCACGCCATTCAGCTGGACCCAAATTTCTTGAGATTTTTAATCATTTTCAAATTTATTTTATTTTCTTTTGGTTTGTTCTATAATTAGGACATTTCTTCCAAACCCTAAAAGAAGTCTTGGTTGTATGAACTTGATGCCTACTTGGGAGCAAATTAGAGGTAAGAATTCCTCTTCAAATCTTGTTGCCTCTTTGAGGTATTATTCTCAACTTCATATAGAATGTTATGATTCTTGTGTTGTTGGAAGAAACTTTTGAACTTGCTTATTTATCTCCATTGGGTTAATGATTTTTTCTTGAAATTTTTGTTAGATTAAGCTTGAGTTTAGGTTTATTTTACCATTTTAGCTTTCTTGGGTTGGTATTAAATTGTTGTGAGAATTTTTGGTCCAAACACCAAAGGGATTTGTATCATTTGGTATCAGAATTTGACTCTAATTTGGTAAATCTATCTTTTATATTCTTGTATTGTTGTTTTTCATATTCAAAAAAAATGAAAATTCACAAAAAAAATTGAAAATTTTGTATGCCAATTAGTATTTCTTAATTCTTACATATTAGGTATATTGTTGTTATCATCTTTGAGTTGTTAGGGTTATCTAAGTAGCCATATATTGCAATTTCTATGCTACTCAATGTGTGCACACAAGATGGTTGATGAAATGTTTCAAAGAGAACTACACTAATGTACTCTACTTTTCTCTACACTAAACACTTTCCTTGATAGTTGTCTGTGTTCTATCCAATTCATTGTTGGATTTGAGCTCTTTGATCCTTGTCCTACAATTCAAATTTCATCTCTTTTGTTTTTGCAAGAAACTAAATTTTACTTGCTATTGGTATCCATCAATTCCTATATCTCTTCATTGATTGTGGTTTCATACTTACAAGAATTATAATTTTCTCATGGTATATAGTTGATTACTTTCTTTGGGAGCTTGAAAATTGAGTGTAAACATGAGTGAAAACATTACTTGTGAGAACACTTCCAGACTTACAGAACATGATCCATCCAAGTACTCAAAGTGATCAAAACTCCAATACTCAAACTCAAGACTTGCGTGAGATGTTGCAAACTCTTTCAACCATTTTTACTAGGCAAGTAGAGGAGATGGGGGGAGGTTGGAAAGATTGGAGGCAAGGAGAGAAATCTCACCACCAAGGGATAATATTGATAGGAGGGGAAATAGAAGAAGAGTTGAGAATGAATTTGATAATGTTTTGGGAAATGATGGGGGTATGGAACAAAATTGGAGCAAGGGTAAGAATAGAAAAGATTGGCATGCTAGGGGATTTGATCGAGGTCATCTAAGGAAACATTAGGGTATGGATGGAATTGATGAAAATATTGATAGTTTGAAAATAAAGAGTTCATCATTCCATGTGAAGAGTGATCCCATGTGGGACATTAAGGACCAAATGAAAATTTTTGAAGAAAAGTTCATTGCATGGGATTGCAAATATAATGTTGGAGTGCAAAAGGGGAGTGATAGTGATGTTGAAGTTAAATGGAAATAAGAGCCACAGGGTAAGGAAGTTGAGAAGGAGGGAGACTTCAAGATTGAAGTGGTTGAACAAATTTCAACTTTTCATGTGAAAGATAAAAAATTGGGAAGTGAAGAAGTGCATGAATTGGGGGAGGAAATTATTGGTGAGATGGTGTATGAGCTTAAAAATGTGGGAGAGTTGATTGAGCTTGGACATTTGAGGCCTCTTTGAGAGCATTTTGGAAAGGTAATCCCTTTTCTTATCTTGGAACTATTTTTGGAACTTCTTAAACTTTATTTGGGAATATTATTCTTGTGTATTTTGTTGTTGTTTTCACAAAATTTTGGAATTTGTTTTATTCTCTCCATTGGGCTAGGATTTACTTCATTGAAATTTTGGTTATGGTGAGCTTGAGTCAAAATTCATCATTTTCTTACCATTTTAGCTTTCTTGGGTTTAATACAAAATTGTTGTGAGAATTTTTGATCCAAATACCAAAGGGGTTCGCATCACTTTCACTGAAAGACTGGCGGAAAAAGATGAAGGAAGCCCTCCACCATGAGCTTTTGGAGAAATATAAGGTCGAGGTCGATCTCGAGCAAGGGGTTGACCATTTTATGAATGCCGCTCTCCAAGTAAGTTACCCTATCTATTTACTTCATGAATTTCTACTTTTCTTTGAGAAAAGAATCTAATTGTTTTGCTCAACCCGTATAAAGATGCGAGCATAGGGCAAGGTCTTGAACGCGATCAAACGGCTCCATCAAATATGAGGCCACGAGGGTGAATACGACTGAAGAAAAGGTCTACCTTAATAAGATGACCCAGGAGAGTGATTTGGCCAAGAGGGAGGTCGTGAAGGCGACCGATGAACTCATACAAACTAGGGATGATGATCTACTAAGGTTGGCCGCTGTGGAGACTTTAAGGGCTCGGAAGAGTACAAGCTTGTGCTTGGTACATAAGCACTTGATTCTTATACTCAGGCTCTCCGTTAAGCACGAGATTGGTGTCGAGTTCATGCTCTCGATCTGGATACTTGCCTTTTGGCTATTTTCGGGAAAGGACGGATGATCTGGACCTGGCACCTTTGGTGGTCATGGATGACGAGGTCGAGATGAAGGACGAGGCAGACGATGCTAGCTACCCCTAGCCCTAGTCCTAAGCTTTTTGCTTTTTGCTCTGTTCTTATTTACTTTTGTTGTTACCTTCGAGGCATGCATCAGGGTAATTTTTTAAATCTTTTGTTTTTTTACCGTGGTATGCCCAGAGGTGTTTTGTAGGGAATTTTTAGATTTAATAAGGAATCATTTTATCTTTATGAATTGCTCTTCCTCTCCCCTTTGGATACACCAATCTTGCTACAATCACAATCTCACTTACAATGTGGGTGACAATTCACTCACATTGGAGTGGGACCCTCAAAATTCGAATTTTGAGGGTCCCACTCCAATGTGAGTGAATTGTCACTCACATTGTAAGTGAGATTGTGAAACTAGAATAATTCTTGGACACACTCTATAAGCATAAAGACCGTGATTGTTAAACTCGAGTTAAATTCTCGCATATTTTTTAAAGCATATAAAAATGACAAGATTAAGGTCGTGTTTTTTAGCCGATCACTTACAATGTTAATAGCACATTATGCTAACTTTCACTCGATAAAAGCCATGCTCATATATAGGCAACCTTAAGAATTTAATATAATTAATTCACAGATAAAGGTCTTTCCTTTCACTTGCTTATTCTATGACAGTTCGCGATGCTTTAATTTTCAGACTTAACGTGGAAGCACTGTTAACCGTAAGTAATTGCATAAATGTAAAGCATTGTGAATCTGTGATCAAAAAAGCTTGAATTAATGAAGAAGCATGTTTGCCAAATCTTAAAAGAGTCTGCATATAAATAATTTTTGTGATGAATAAATAAGCATTAAAATAAACAAACTATTTATAGATTAAAAATTAAGAATAAGTCATTATACTGTAAAAGTTACTCTCGAAAAATGAATCTTTATTATTTAAAATAAGTAAAGTAACGTGATGAAACAAGTTTCCGGAATTTAGCCAAACATAGTCCATTGAAATTGGCATAACTTCGCCCAGAATTAAGAATATATGACGTTATGGCCTTTACTTTTGCTTTACAGAGAGGATCGACTCAACTCGGGAAAGCTCAATTTGTGCATGCACAGCGTGGGATGCGTTTGCTATCACGTCTAACTGAATTAAAAATTCCGATACGGCCGAAATTAATAACTTACATAATTATTTGTCAAAAGCATACATGGGAAGCAATATCTTGCGTTCACGTCAATGTGAATACTATTGATTAAAAAAAATTATTATTAACACTATAACCATTAAAATTAGTTTTTCTGAATTTATCTTAATACAGATTTTGGAAAACTTATTTAAATATAACATTTATAGTTAAATTGATAGGCTTGCCTTTCTTATCTCATATAAGTATCTTCATGCCAAAACGACTTTTAATTCTAGATAATGCAACTATAAATATTACGACGTATAATTGTTCATGATTGAACACTGAATTTCCAGATATTGCAACTTTAGATATTGTAACGTATATTTCCAGATATTTGTTTTGTTGATTTAACTTCTGATTGTCATCAACTGACCTATTAAACATTGACAATTAACCCGAAAACATTTCTCTCTCAAAAAAAGTTTAAGGCTACAAAAAGGATGTGAAATCGTTCCTTGACAATTTTTGTTTGTTGTCTATAGAAGGTACATTGTCAATCATTCACTCAAATCTCCATGCGACATTCAATAATTATGTTGAAACTCATTGCTTTCTTTCTCTATAAAAACAAAAAAATTATGGGTACAATCAAAATCTGATCTTCGATATTTTAAAAATAGGCATACCGTATCTTAACTATAATGTCTTTTAAATGATGAAAAATTATAGAAATATAGCATTCACATTACAAAGACATTAGAAGACATGTAGAAAATGATTTACATAATGTTTTCTTATGAGACCAATGTTGAAAATAATAGACTACCTTGGAACCACCTCTTGCCTAACAACTTCAGTATGCGAATATCTGGACAAGTTTGCTAATAAATAAATAAATAATGTTGTGAAAAGAGAAAATTAATTTAATTTATTTAGTAGTATATGGCCTATATGTTGGTCCATTAGTTCCTACAACTATCAACTTATTGGGTCTTTAGATCAAATTTTATAAAAATATCATTAGGACAATTAATTTGGAATTCAAATTGGTTATGGCTACTAAATATATTTTTTCTCGGTATAATGTGGTGTATTACTCAAACGTTCCATATTCACTATTATCATATTATTATGTAATATTGGTAAATAGTAAATGAAACTATCTATATACCAGTGCATATCTTCTTAAGACATGTTGTCTAAATAATGTAGATTCTCTTTATATTATTTGAATTATATATTTTAGTGGACGATCTATAAATTAGTTAATTTTCCTTCACCATCAAAGATGTGCTCGCTTTCAGTTGTATGGATATGATGTCTACTGATAAGCAATCGAGTTTAGATGATCGATATATTTAAACAATTTAAGTCCCGAATAATTAATGATAGAAAGCGTTATTATTACTTGAATAAAATATTTTAAGGGATGATAACTCTAGTAAGCAACGATAGCGAGAAAATAATTTTTTGATCCTTATAAATGATTGATGGCCATTACAGAAATTAAATAGTACATTTAATTGGTATGTTGATTTTAGCTCCATTAATTTTTACTAATTATCTAAATTTTAGATATAATTTAACGTGAATAGTCCATCGAATTATTATGTGTGTGGAATATTACACAAAAAAATATGTATTATCACTAAACAAAAGTTTAAGGTAATTAGAACATAAATTTCTCACCACATTGTTCAGATTTTATAATATTTACGGTTCGGTAAATCGGTATTGATGGAATTCTAGGAGTCCCATATTATTGAGAAGATGAGCAGACATTGACAGATTGTGTGCCGAAATCTTAAAACCAAATTCAATGGTGAAATTGTTAAGAATATCAATATTTAGTAGATGCAAAACCCAAAAGATTGGAAACTGTGTTTGAATACTAAACCAATGTTGTATGTGAACGCATATACCCGCACCAATAAAAACACTTCATCTATCATGGCAACTAACGTTGTGTAATGAGGATATCTCATCTTACTCATTGTATGTCATCACCGCCTTCCACCAGGAAAGTCGCGTTGTCATTCAAGCAGTTAGCCGAGTTCGCTCTACCTTTTTTACAGTTCTTTGTTTCGTGATCGGATTATCCACAGTTCCAACAAATTACCTGTTTCTCCATGGAATTACCCCTCTTTCACTTTTCAGTAACAAGCAAATTAAGTTACTCCATCTAATATGTTAATATTTTCGGATAGAACCTTAATTCCCTACACAGTGGACTACTGGAACTGCCTCGTTATTTGCTTTGAAGATAATGAAGTTTTTGAAGGTTTTCTTCAAGCATTCATTGTTTGTGCAGGCATCTACTATTCCATAGCTCTTCTTGTTCTAACTCAATTCCTAATGCTTACGATGTCAATTGTAGTATTTGAGGCTACATTTTATTGTAGGCGACATGTACTCCTTGCTCCAGCCTAGAGATGGCAAAAAAAATCACATGAACTCGTACATACCCTAATCCAAGGCCACAAGGACGGATCCAGTGAAGGCCCAGTGTGGGCCATGGCCCACACTGGGAAAAAAAAATTTGAGTAAAAAAAAAAAAAAAAACGCCCCCACTGAAAAAAAAAAAAAAAAATGACATCTTGAATTTATTCCCTTTTATCTTAATTCTCTCTCTACAATCATTATGTTTATGCAAGAAATGGATACAATGTTCATTACTAGTATCTCTCATCTTGAAAATTTACATTTACTTTTCAGTTATAAATATTTTCTTTTATGAATTACTACCTTACACTGATTAGTTATAACTTGTTAGTTAACTTAGTTTAGTTTTTGATTTATTGCTTCATAGTTTCAATCATTTTGGTTCAAAAAAATTTCGGGGGCTCCGCCCCCGAACCCTCGGAAGGGGCCCTCCGCCTACCCTCTCCCACCATTTGAAAATTTTGGCCCCCACTCATTCGAAATCCTGGGTCCGTCCCTGCAAGGCCACCGAAGTTTCAAGAAGAACGAAAGTAGTCAATTGTCTCATGGATTCACAGCTTTGGATTTCCTCAATGTGCCAATTGGCTTCAAGCACTCCTTGCTCCAACCTAAGGATGCCAAAAAAACCAACGAACTCGACACCCACGGGTACCGGATCCCATTAGAGGAAATCCATCTCGAATATTAGAGTCTGTGGGGGTGGGACCCGCCAAATGTTTTAAAAAATTCGACAAAATAAATTCTTAAATGGGACAATGTCGGGGCGGAGTATCACCCTGGCCTTGACCCGTCCCGTAACTCCGAAGGTTGCGGTGTTGGATATTCGCAGGTCCCTCAACGTGCCCCGGATTTGACCCATTTTCATCGCTTCTCCTGCCTCCATTGGATAAAGAATCAAAGATGGCAGAGGCTAGATTGCGGTGAAACAATGAAATTTTCGAATTACTCTCGCTCTCTGATAGATATAATTAGAGACTTTGGATTTTAGGTTAAATGGATAGTGGGTTAGGATTATGGACAATGGGTTAAGGGTTTGGGCTTGGAGAGTGTTGGACTATTAATTATGTGATAATTGCACTTTATACTAGATTTATATTTGTGGAAATTACACACACCCCTACTTTTAAATATCCAAATTCAAAAATCAGGTGAAACCTAAATAAATTCAAATTTCAGGTTTTATTAAGATTTTAATAATTAATTAATAAATCTAAATAATTTAAAATTAAACTAATTATTCATCTCAAAGTCACACAACACCATACGAAACCCTAATTATTTTCTCACTCATTTTCACCATCCATCACCGCCCATTTCACCATTTACTACCCAATTTGCCCATCATCATCAGCCTATCTACTCCTCCCTCTTCACCCTCTCTTTCCACCGGAACCATTATCCATCGGCGACGGGCGGCACCACATTCAAAAACTGCATAGTAGCCCTCGCCCCCAAATCACTAAAACCCGACTGTAAACCTCAATCTCCTCTCCATCTTTGTCTCGGCGGCGTCAAAATTACCAGGCGATGCGTCTCCTCTATACGACGGGAACCACAACTATGTGGTAGCGGTCTATGAAGCGGGGTGAAAATGGCAACAGTGGTGACAAAAAAAATGTTGTGTTCACGGAGCTGCGCACGACGCTACTTGCTGCCTCCTTCGGGTTTTTGATTTCTTGGTCGTTTTTGTGATTTTTGTTAGTGGCGGTCGTGGGTTATAAGTGGTGATTTTGGCAGCTATGTTGATGGTTTTCGACATCTGGAGATGGTTTGTGATTTTTGATTTTGAGGTGGTTTGGGATTTTCTGTTGGTGGGACAACATAGGAGGCCGCGCCGGTGACTGGGGCGGAGTATATGGGGGGTATTCAGGATACCTTGGTGATGGTGGACGGTGGTGGTGAGGTTGCTGGTTTTTGGCATTGGGAGAAGATCTGCGTTTTTTTGATTTTTGAAATGGCCAGGAGTTATCTGGTGGCGAAAACGGCATCGGAGGTCACGTCGGTGGCTGGGGCGACGGAGATGGGCGAAATTTTTGCACACTGGATGGTGGTGGTAGTGAGATCACGGAGACTAAGGCGGTGATGATTGATGTTGAACATTAATTGATGAAGGTGACCTAATAAATTTAAAATATAAAAGAATTGTGACCTAATAATTTAACAAATTGCGACCTAAATACATTTTGTGACTTAATATTTTAATAATTTGTGATTGTGACCTAGAAATAACTTTTGATTTGTGATCTAAAAGATTAATTCTGACATTTAAAAGATTTGTGACTTAATAATTTATAAATGTGACCTAAAATAAATTAAAATTGTGACCTGAAAATAAGTTCGTGACCTTAAAAAACTTGACTTGTGACTTAAAATAAATTTGTAACCTAAAAAATTTGTCTTTTGTGACCTGCAATTACAATATTGTGACCTTAATATATATTTATTAAAATATTTTTATTTCTTTAATTTAATTAATTGATTCTAATTAGAGACCTGATTTTTGAAATTATATAAGTTTCACCTTATTTTTGAAATTTGTATTTTAAAATACCTTATTTATGTATTTTTCCCTTTATATTTCTTAATGGAATTTTACTTGCATCAATAATTTATTTGAATTTTACTTTCTTTTATTTTTTCTCTTCAAACACTACAATATCCTTACCAACACAGCGTTACCAACACATGTCACCTTTATTTTCCTCGATGAGGGTCCACTGACCTGCTCGGGGTGGATGTGCTGTTGAAAGACGTCACATTTGAGTTTTTACCACTTTTAAAACTTGTTTGATGAAATGTCTCACCGAATATAATGAAAAGTATCATAAAAAATTGAAAATATCAAGATGTGATACTAAAATTCCGTCATAAGTATCATAAAAATTTGAAAAGGTATCAAGTTGTAATACTAATAATTTAAAAAGTATTGTAAATATCATATTATGATACTTTAAAAGTATCATAAGTATCATATTATGATACTTATTTTAAAAAAAGGGTAAGTTTCAATTAAAAAAAAACTTGAAGTATACCTTAGAAGGAAGAACATTAGGCCAAGCTAACCGTGTGATTTGGACCGAGCTATTTTTTTTTTTTTAATTTAATACACAAAATATTCATTCATGTCCATTTTTTTACGGCAACTATGTTTTTAAAGTCATGCTTCTCGTACAGAAGCTTGTACAGATACACATGTGGCAGGAATCAAATCTTTATCTTTATCTTTATTATTATTATTATTATTATTATTATTATTATTATTATTATTATTATTATTATTATTATTATAATATTTATCTATATCTATATTATATATTAAAGTTCTTGAGTTGGAACGGGTCCCAATTCAGGTTTTCCCGTCCAAACTCACTAATTAATTATGCATACTCTACAACTAATATATATTATATTATTGATTTTTTTGTGTATTTATTAAATTCATTTCATAATAAAATATGCAATAACATATTAATATTTATACATTGATATCCTAACTCTTTGTTTGCCTCTTCGTGTCCCATGAAAATTGTGATTACGAGGTTGAAAAATGATTTCAATTAATTTGCATGACATTTTTTCTTAATCTATATTAAATGAATGGTAATAATATAAAAAAATTAAAATAAATCAACTATGCAGAGATGAATAATCGTGCAAATTTAATTAAAGAAATATCAAATAAAAATAAGTTATTAAAAACTCAAAGATTTAATCTATAATATTTGTTTTTTAAAATCTTTATACACACATCTAGGCCATTGCAAAATAAAAATTCATTTTTATATCTGTATAACAAATTCATTAAATTCTAGGAATTCTCATTACTTTATTTAATTGTACTATTGAGAGTGGTAACGGCTAAATAAGCCAATCAAAAAAAATTGACAATTGTATTGAAAAATATTGACCTTTTAAATTTTCAAACTTTGATGGTTTCTATTATTGCATCTTTTCAATTTTGGCAGTTTGTAAAACTTTACATTATTTATTATGATTATTGCTTTATTTGATCAAACATAATTTCTTATTTTATATATTAAAGTCTTACAAAAGTATATCTGGTGTTACTAATAATAATAATTTGATAAATCATATAATTTCTTATTTTATAACAAAATTCTCACTAAAGCATGCCAGATGTTACTACTAATAATAGTAAAATTCACACAATAAAATGTCTAATGTTTCTAATAATAATAATAATTTGATCAATTATTATTTCTTATTTTATATATATAAAAAAAAAATTCACAAAAGCATGTCATTGTAAAGAAAATTGAAATAAGACAAGCATTTTGCTCATAATAATTCTATTATAATCACAAAATAAGGTCCAAGTAAAGCTTCTTTAATGTTACCATTATTAATGATAACTAATTGCATTGGGATGAATAGGATACGCCTTGAATCAATTTGAACTGTCATAAGCATGGTATAAAGATAGCTTCCTAAAGTAATTATTTTGTTTGTATAATTACCTATAATATTAATTATTATTTTAAATATCTCAGTATTCAATAATTGTTATCAACTTACGGTTTATATATTGAGAATAATATTGTTATTAGATATAATAACGTTAACATGTCTTATACTATTAAAAGTACTAACACAAAAAAAATGTTTATAATTTCTTATAACGAAAGCACATCTTATATTGTGAAAAATTAATAACTTAAAAACGTTTTTTTTATTATTATTATAATACAATTAGAAATTATTACAAAATTTGATAGTTACTAACACCGTATAGTTATTATTTTGTTTATATATATATATACTTATTCTTTGTTTGAAACATATTCCACATTAATAGTTGTTAATTAGACTGCATGAGTATCCCGAATTCTTATTTGCTGGTATTAGAAGTTTAAGAGTCTACAATTGAGAACGGTAAAGGCCAAAGTACTCAGTTTTCTCTTTAAATATCCGTAAATATTGAAAGTTATCTTACCTGCAATACTTCATATTTTGCTTCTATACATTGCATCATGGCTTCAACATTTGCACTCCTGAAAGATCTTAACAAACATCGTGCAGACTTGGTGTTAAAACTCCATTGGGCAAGAAAATGGTTTGTACCAGAGCACGAGAAAAATAATAGATGCATGGAAATGATTTTTATAGAAAAAGATGTGTTATGGTCCCGAATTTAACGCACATTTCTTACATTTCTAATTGTATTTCAGTTTGTGTTGACAACATTGTTCTATAATCTACGGGCATTATTTACCAACATAATTTGTATTCAGAGTAACAGGATTCAAGCTATAGTAAAGGGCCATCTCATTAATACTTACAACCATCTATTGCGCGAACATGAAATTTACTGCATTCGACACGTCACAATTGTTGAAAACCTAGGAAATTAGCCAATAACAAGCCATAAGTTCATACTCTATTTTTTATTTTTTTACAAGACTTCGTTTGGCCAGCAGCTGACTATTTTTTCCCTCAAACAATTTACAATTCAAAGTCTTTTGTTGAAATATCGGGACCAAGTTTGCAAACCCTTTGAATCCTAATAAAGACTCAACATCTAATATAAAGCAATAATTGAAAGCACATACCCCTCAAGGAAGGGCCATTCTTGCTCCAACATTGAATGATGTTGAAAACATAAATAGATACACGATTTCTACTAAATCACGCTGAATAAAATATATAACTTAGTTTAAATGCAATTTGTAAATCGGACAACATGAGAGGTTTGTTCGGTGACATACATTCTACATAGTTCTTAAACGGAGTAAGATGTTTTGGTGTGTATGACCACGAGTTGAAGCTGAGAGTCGATGTTCTGATAATGTTGTTGAGAAATATTGATCATACTTCGAGATTGTGCAACAGAACAATGTTAATTATTTCTAGGCTTGGACACCATGTTTTGGAGGCCTCAATTCTATCGGGGAGTAATGCAGGGTAAAAGTTTTTAATTCCAAGAATGTCGTTAACTCCTTTAGATCCAAAGTTGCATTTTAAATTCCAAAGAAGACAGTTCTCTTGAATAGTATCTTACGTCATGACAATCAATAAGAGTTAAGGGCAACTGTCCCACATTGGTCTTTTCTTGGGAAGATCAATGTTTAGTAATTGACAACTATATGTAACAATATCTAGAATTATAAGTCGTTCTGACTTGAAGACACTTATATGTGACGAAGAAGGTAAATCAACCAATTTAGCTACAAATGTCGTATTTAAAGAAATCTTTCAAAATTTGTATTAACATCAATTTAGAAATACAAAAATTTATAAGTTCTTGTGTTCATAATATTTTTTATTATATATTGTGATTCTATGTTTCTTTATAATAAAATATTATCACTATCAAAGATTTCGTGCAACGCACGGGTGTGAAACTAGTTATATATTAAAGTTCTTGAGTTGGAGCGGGTCCCAATTCAGGTTTTCCCGCCCAGACTCACTAATTAATTGTGCATACTCTACAATTAATATATATTATATTATTGATTTTTTTTTGTGAATTTATTAAATTCATTTCATAATAAAATATGCAATAACAATAACATATTAATGTTTATACATTGATTTCCTAACTCTTTATTTGCCTCTTCGTATCCCATGAAAATAGTGATTAATAGGTTAAAAAATGATTTCAATTAATTTGCATGACATTTTTTTCTTAATCTATATTAAATGAATGATAATAATATAAAAGAATTAAAATAAATCAATTATACAAAGATGTTTAATCGTGCAAATTTAATCAAAGAAATATCAAATAAAAATAAGTTATTAAAAACTCAACGATTTTATCTATAATATTTATTTTTTAAAATCTTTATACACACATCTAGGTCATTGCAAAATAAAAATTCATTTTTATATCTGTATAGCAAATTCTTTAAATTCTAGGAATTCTCATTACTTTATTTAATTGTACTATTGAGAGTGACAACGGCTAAATAAGCCAACTAAAAAATTGACAATTGTATTGAAAAAGATTGATCTTTTCAATTTTCAAACTTTGATGGTTTCTAATTCCTATTATTGTTTCTTTTCAATTTTGGCTCTTTAGAAAACTTTGCATTATTGCTTTATTTGATCAAACATAATTTCTTATTTTATATATTAAAGTCTCACAAAAGTATGTCTGGTTTTATTAATAATAATAATTTAATAAATCATATAATTTCTTATTTTATAACAAAATTCTCACTAAAGCATGCCAGATATTACTACCACTAATAATAAAATTCACACTATAAAATGTCTAATGTTTCTAATAATAATAATTTGATCGATTGTAATTTCTTATTTTAAAAAAAAATCTCACAAAAGCATGTCATTGTGAAGAAGATTGAAATAAGACAAGCATTTTGTTCATAATAATACTATTATAATCACAAAATAAGGTCCAAGTAAAGCATCTTTAATGTTACCATTATTAATGATAACTAATTGCATTAGGATGAACAGGATACGTCTTAAATCATTTTGAACTGTCCTAAGCATGGTGTAAAGATAGCTTCTTAAAGTAATTATTTTGTTTGTATAATTACCTATAAGATTAAAAATTGTTTTAAATATCTCAGTACTCAATAATTGTTATCAACTTACGTTTTATATATTGAAAATAATATTGTTATTAGATATAATAAGTAATAGCATTAACATGTCTTATACTATAAAAAGTACTAACACAAAAAAAATGTTTATAATTTCTAATAAAGAAAGCACGTCTTATATTATGAAAAATTACTAAATAAAAAACTTTTTTTTTAATTATAATACAATTAGAAATTATTACAAATTTCGATAGTTACTAACACCGTATAGTTATTATTTAGTTTTTTATATGTACTTATTCTTTGTTTGAAACCTATTCCACATTAGTAGTTGTTAATTAGACCGCATGATTATCTTGGATTCTTAATTGCTGGTATTAGAAGTTTAAGAGTCTATAATTGAGAATGGTAACGGTCAAAGTACTCTGTTTTCTCTTTAAATATTCGCAAATATTGAAAGTCATCTTACCTACAACACTTCATATTCTGCTTCTATACATTAAACATTTGTACTCTTGAAAGATCTTAACAAACATCGTGCAGACTTGAAGTTAAAACTCCATTGGGCTAGAAAATGGTTTGTACCCAAGCACGGAAAAAATAATAAATGAATGGAAATGATTTTCATAGAAAAAGATGTGTTATGGTCCCAATTTTAACGCACGTTTTTTAAATTTCTAATTGTATTTCAGTTTGTGTTGACAACATTGTTCTATAATCTACGTGCATTATTTACCAATATAATTTGTATTCAGAGTAACAGGTTTTAAGCTACAGTAAAGGGTCACCTCATTAATACTTACAACCATCTAATGAGCGACATGAAATTTACTGCATTCGACACGTCACATTTGTTAAAAACCGAGGAAATTACCCAATAACAAGCCATAAGTTAAGACTCTATTTTTATTTATTTATTTATTTATTATTTTTTTTTTTACAAGACTTACGTCTGGCCAACAGCTGACTATTTTTTCCCTAAAGCAATTTACAATTAAAAGTCTTTTGTTGAAATAACGGGACCAGGTTTTCAACTTTGAATCCTAATGAAGACTCAATGTGTAATATAAAGCAATAGTTGAAAGCACATACCCCTCAACGAAGGGCCATTCTTGCTCCAATATTGAACAATGTTGAAAACATAAATAGATACACGATTTCTACTAAATCATGCTGAATAAAATATATATATTAGTTCAAATACATTTTGTAAATTGGACAGCATGAGAGGTTTGTTTGGAGACGTACATTCCACATAGTTCTTAAATGGAGTAAAATGTTTTGGTGTGTATAACCACGAGTTGAAGCTGAGAGTCGATGCTCCAATAATGTTGTTGAGAAATATTGATCATGCTTCGAGATTGTGCAACAGAACTAGGTTAATTATTTCTAGGCTTGGACACAATGTTTTGGAGGCCTCAATTCTATCGGGGAGTAATGCAGGGCAAAATGTTTTTATTCCAAAAATGTCGTTAACTCCTTTAGATCCAAGGTTGCTTTTTAAAATTTCAAAGAAGATAGTTCCCTTTAATAGTATCTTACGCCATGACGATCAATAAGAGTCAGTGAAAACTATCACACGTTGGGATTTTCTTGGGAAGATCAGTATTTAGTAATGGTCAACTATATGTAACAATATCTAGAATTACATATGCGACGAGGAAGGTAAATCAATCAATTTAGCTACAAATGTTGTATTTAAATAAGTGTTTCAAAATTTGTATTAACTTCTATTTAGAAATAAAAAAATTTATAAGTTTTTGTGTTCATAATATTTTTTATTATATATTGTGATTCTACGTTTTCCTATAATAAAATATTATCACTATCAAAGATTTCGTGCAACGCACGGGTGTGAAACTAGTCTTTATCTTTATATATATAAAAGTAGAAGTAAGGATAGAGAGTCATTTTGGAGGGAAATTTGCATTTAATGATTCTCTCTCCTCAATTCTACTTATATATATATATATATATATATATATATATATATATATATATATATATATATATATATAAATAAAAGATAAAGACTTTTGTAGGAAAATTTATTATTTATTACATATTTAATAAGAGTTATAATAAATATATTATGTATAAATGTATTACATTGGAAATGAAAAAACTAGATTAATATATTTGAACATAAATAAATGTGATATCTATTTAATTGTGTTATGTAGGAAATGAAAAAATTGTATTAATATATTTGAACATAAATAAATGTCATATCTATATAAATGTGTTATATTGAAAATGAAAATTTTGAATTAATATATTTGAAAATAAATAAATACATGCTATATAAATTTGCTAACATAGAAATTAAAATTTTGAATTAATATATTTTGAAAATAAATGAATAAAATAAATATAGAAAAGATAAATATTTTGTAGGAAAATTTATTATTTATTACATATTTAGTAAGAGTTGTAGTAAATGTAATATTTGTAAATGTGTTACATTGGAAATGAAAAAAATTAGATTAATATATTTAAATATAAATAATGTGATATCTATGTAAATGTGTTATGTAGGAAATGAACATAAATAAATGTAATATCTATTTAAATGTGTTATATAGAAAATGAGAAAATTGTATTAATATATTTGAATATAAATAAATGTCATATCTATGTAAATGTGTTATATTGAAAATGAAAATTTTGGATTAATATATTTGAAAATAAATAAATAAATACGTGCTATATAAATTTGTTAAGTTAAAAATGAAAATTTGAATTAATATATTTTGAAAATAAAAGAATAAAATCATTGAAATTTTACTTCCTAATATGTCAATAAATGAGTAGGTTCTTCAATAAGCATATTACAAAAATAATTTTTTATTTGCTATCAACCTTTTACAGCCAATGATAAGTTGGTAGAAAATTTAATCCTTTCATCATTTTGACAAAAATTGGTATGTTTAAAAAATAAGGAAAAATAAAATATATGTAAGCAACATATTAAAAAATAAAGTTAATTAAAAATTATAACATATTAAAAGAAAAATAGGTGATAAGGTGGGCAAATTTTCAGAGAAAAACGTAAATAAAAGTCAAAAGAAATTTAATATAAAAAATTTAATTAAATGTCAAACTTTGAATGGTGCAGTACACTGTGTGTGCACCATTTTTTATTTTGATCAGTTTTGTTTTTTTTTTTAAAAAAATTTAAACACAATGACATGTGTTATGGAGGAAATGAAAAAATTGGATTAATGTATTTTAAAATAAATAAATATATGCTATATAAATTTGTTAAGTTAGAAATTTAAAAATTGAATTAATATATTTTGAAAATAAAATCATTGAAATTTTACTTCCTAATATGTCAATAAATGAGTAGGATCTTCAATACGCATGTTACAAAAATAATTAATTATTTTCTATCAACTTTTTAACCACACATATTTTTCTCTCCAATTTTCAGCCATTATTTATTACCTCAAAATCATTTATACAAGTTTATAAATCAAACAGTATTACCAAACGGAAGCTTAATCTTTACATCATTTTGACAAAAATTGACATGTTTAAAAAATAAGGAAAAATAAAATATATTAATTAATATATTGGATTTCAAATAAAATATATGTGAGTAACACATTAAAAAATATAGTTAATAAAAAATTATAACATATTAAAAAGGAAATAGGTGATGAGGTGGAAAAATTTTAAGAGAAAAATGTAATTAAAAATCAAAAGAATTTTATATAAAAAATTAATAAGTGCCGAATTTTGAGTGGTGCGGTATACTTAGTATACATGTAACATTTTTTTTTATTTTGATTAGTTTTGTCTTTTTTAAAGTTTCAAATTCAACAATATTTTGTATTGAAATTTTATTTGATTTATGTGTTTTTTTTTTTATTTGATATGATTATATAATCAAGATATTTTCAAAATTATGATATAAAAATTATATATTCCGTGCATCGCCTGGGTAGACAACTAGATTAATATATTTGAACATAATTAATGTGATATTTATGTAAATGTGTTATGTAGGAAATGAAAAAATTGAGTTAATATATTTTAACATTAATAAATATAATATCTATGTAAATATGTTATTTTATTTATGAAATCAAAAAATTGTATTAATATATTTGAACATAAATAAATGTCATATCTATGTAAATATGTTAAATTGAAATTGAAAATTTCGGATTAATATATTTGAAAATAAAAAATCCATGCAGTATAAATTTGTTAAGTTAAAAATGAAGATTTTGAATCAATATATTTTGAAAATAAATAAATAAAATCATTGAAGTTTTACTTCCTAATATGTCAATAAATGAGTAGGTTCTTCAATAAGCATATCACAAAAATTATTACCAAATGGAGGCTTAATTATTTCATTATTTTGATAAAAATTGACATGTTTAAAAAATAAGGAAAAATAAAATATATTAATTAATATATTGAATTTCAAATAAAATATATCTAAGTAACACATTAAAAAATATAGTTAATAATAAATTATAACTTATTAAAAGGGAAATAGATGATGAAGTGGGCAAATTTTCAGAGAAAAATGTAAATAAAAGTTTAAAAAAAAATTATATAAAAAATTTAAATGAATGTCAAATTTTGAGGGCGCGGTATACTAAATGTACATGTAACATTTTTTTATTTTGAATAGTTTTATCTTTTTAAAAGTTTCAAATTCAATAACATTTTGTATTGAAATTTCATTTAAATTATGTTTTTTATTTGATATGATTGAATCAAAATGTTTTTAAAATTATGATTTAAAAATTATATATTCCGTGCATCGCACGGGTAGACAACTAGTATATATAAAAGTAGAAGTGAGGAGAGAGAGTCATTTTGGAGGGAAATTTGCATTTAATGATTCTCTCTCCTCAATTATATATATATATAAATAAAAGATAAAGACTTTTGTAGGAAAATTTATTATTTATTACATATTTAATAAGAGTTATAATAAATATATTATGTATAAATATATTACATTGGAAATGAAAAAATTAGATTAATATATTTGAACATAAATAAATGTGATATCTATTTAATTGTGTTATGTAGGAAATGAAAAAATTGTATTAATATATTTGAACATAAATAAATGTCATATCTATATAAATGTGTTATATTGAAAATGAAAATTTTGGATTAATATATTTGAAAATAAATAAATACATGCTATATAAATTTGCTAACATAGAAATTAAAAATTTGAATTATTATATTTTGAAAATAAATGAATAAAATAAATATAGAAAAGATAAATATTTTGTAGGAAAATTTATTATTTATTACGTATTTAGTAAGAGTTGTAGTAAATGTAATATTTGTAAATGTGTTACATTGGAAATGAAAAAATTAGATTAATATATTTAAATATAAATAATGTGATATCTATGTAAATGTGTTATGTAGGAAATGAACATAAATAAATGTGATATCTATTTAAATGTGTTATATAGAAAATGAAAAAATTGTATTAATATATTTGAATATAAATAAATGTCATATCTATGTAAATGTGTTATATTAAAAATGAAAAGTTTGGATTAATATATTTGAAAATAAATAAATAAATACGTGCTATATAAATTTGTTAAGTTAAAAATGAAAATTTAAATTAATATATTTTGAAAATAAATGAATAATATCATTGAAATTTTACTTCCTAATATGTCAATAAATGAGTAGGTTCTTCAATAAGCATATTACAAAAATAATTAATTATTTGCTATCAACCTTTTACAGCCAATGATAAGTTGGTAGAAAATTTAATCCTTTCATCATTTTGACAAAAATTGGTATGTTTAAAAAATAAGGAAAAATAAAATATATGTAAGCAACATATTAAAAAATAAAGTTAATTAAAAATTATAACATATTAAAAGAAAAATAGGTGATAAGGTGGGCAAATTTTCAGAGAAAAACGTAAATAAAAGTCAAAAGAAATTTAATATAAAAAAATTAATTAAATGTCAAACTTTGAATGGTGCAGTACACTGTGTGTGCACCATTTTTTATTTTGATTAGTTTTGTTTTTTTTTTTTAAATTTTAAACTCAATGACATGTGTTATGGAGGAAATGAAAAAATTGGATTAATGTATTTTAAAATAAATAAATATATGCTATATAAATTTGTTAAGTTGGAAATTTAAAAATTGAATTAATATATTTTGAAAATAAAATCATTGAAATTTTACTTCCTAATATGTCAATAAATGAGTAGGATCTTCAATACGCATGTTACAAAAATAATTAATTATTTTCTATCAACTTTTTAACCACACATATTTTTCTCTCCAATTTTCAGCCATTATTTTTTACCTCAAAATCATTTATACAGGTTTATAAATCAAACAGTATTACCAAACGGAGGCTTAATCTTTACATCATTTTGACAAAAATTGACATGTTTAAAAAATAAGGAAAACTAAAATATATTAATTAGTATATTGGATTTCATATAAAATATATGTGAGTAACACATTAAAAAATATAGTTAATAAAAAATTATAACATATTAAAAAGGAAATAAGTGATGAGGTGGAAAAATTTTAAGAGAAAAATGTAATTAAAAATCAAAAGAATTTTATATAAAAAATTAATAAGTGCCGAATTTTGAGTGGTGCGGTATACTTAGTATACATGTAACATTTTTTTATTTTGATTAGTTTTGTCTTTTTTAAAGTTTCAAATTCAACAATATTTTGTATTGAAATTTTATTTGATTTATGTTTTTTTTTTATTTGATATGATTATATAATCAAGATATTTTCAAAATTATGATATAAAAATTATATATTCCGTGCATCGCACGGGTAGACAACTAGATTAATATATTTGAACATAATTAATGTGATATTTATGTAAATGTGTTATGTAGGAAATGAAAAAATTGAGTTAATATAATTTAACATAAATAAATATAATATTTATGTAAATATGTTATTTTATTTATGAAATCAAAAAATTGTATTAATATATTTGAACATAAATAAATGTCATATCTATGTAAATATGTTAAATTGAAATTGAAAATTTCGGATTAATATATTTGAAAATAAAAAATCCATGCAATATAAATTTGTTAGGTTAAAAATGAAAATTTGAATTAATATATTTTGAAAATAAATAAATAAAATCATTGAAATTTTACTTCCTAATATGTCAATAAATGAGTAGGTTCTTCAATAAGCATATTACAAAAATAATTAATTATTTGCTATCAACCTTTTACAGCCAATGATAAGTTGGTAGAAAATTTAATCCTTTCATCATTTTGACAAAAATTGGTATGTTTAAAAAATAAGAAAAAATAAAATATATGTAAGCATTATATTAAAAAATAAAGTTAATTAAAAATTATAACATATTAAAAGAAAAATAGGTGATAAGGTGGGCAAATTTTCAGAGAAAAACGTAAATAAAAGTCAAAAGAAATTTAATATAAAAAATTTAATTAAATCTCAAACTTTGAATGGTGCAGTACACTGTGTGTGCACCATTTTTTATTTTGATTAGTTTTTTTTTTTTTTTTTAAATTTTAAACTCAATGACATGTGTTATGGAGGAAATGAAGAAATTGGATGTATGTATTTTAAAATAAATAAATATATGCTATATAAATTTGTTAAGTTAGAAATTTAAAATTTGAATTAATATATTTTGAAAATAAATAAATAAAATCATTGAAATTTTACTTCTTAATATGTCAATAAATGAGTAAGATCTTCAATACGCATGTTACAAAAATAATTAATTATTTTCTATCAACTTTTTAACCACACATATTTTTCTCTCCAATTTTCAGCCATTGTTTTTTAACTCAAAATCATTTATACAGGTTTATAAATCAAACAATATTACCAAACGGAGGCTTAATCTTTACATTATTTTGACAAAAATTGACATGTTTAAAAAATAAGGAAAACTAAAATATATTAATTAATATATTGGATTTCAAATAAAATATATGTGAGTAACACATTAAAAAATATAGTTAATAAAAAATTATAACATATTAAAAAGGAAATAGGTGATGAGGTGGAAAAATTTTAAGAGAAAAATGTAATTAAAAATCAAAAGAATTTTATATTAAAAATTTATAAGTGCCGAATTTTGAGTGGTGCGGTATACTTAATATACATGTAACATTTTTTTATTTTGATTAGTTTTGTCTTTTTTAAAGTTTCAAATTCAACAATATTTTGTATTGAAATTTTATTTGATTTATGTTTTTTTTTTATTTGATATGATTATATAATCAAGATATTTTCAAAATTATGATATAAAAATTATATAATTCGTGCATCGCACGAGTACACAACTAGATTAATATATTTGAACATAATTAATGTGATATTTATGTAAATGTGTTATGTAGGAAATGAAAAAATTGAGTTAATATATTCTAACATAAATAAATATAATATCTATGTAAATATGTTATTTTATTTATGAAATCAAAAAATTGTATTAATATATTTGAAAATAAATAAATGTCATATCTATGTAAATATGTTAAATTGAAATTGAAAATTTCGGATTAATATATTTGAAAATAAAAAATCCATGCAATATAAATTTTTTAAGTTAAAAATGAAGATTTTTAATCAATATATTTTGAAAATAAATAAATAAATTATAACTTATTAAAAGGGAAATAGATGATGAAGTGAGCAAATTTTCAGAGAAAAATATAAATAAAAGTTTTAAAAAAAATTATATAAAAAATTTAAATGAATGTCAAATTTTGAGTGGCGCGGTATACTAAATGTACATGTAACATTTTTTTATTTTGAATAGTTTTATCTTTTTTAAAGTTTCAAATTCAATAACATTTTGTATTGAAATTTCATTTAAATTATGTTTTTTTATTTGATATGATTGAATCAAAATGTTTTTAAAATTATGATTTAAAAATTATATATTCCGTGCATCGCACGGGTAGACAACTAGTATATATAAAAATAAAAGTTAGAAGAGAGAATCATTTTGGAGGGAAAATTGCATTAAATGACTCTCTCTCTCTCTCCTCACTTCTACTTTTATATATAATAAAAATAAAAAATAAATAAAGTATAGATAAAAAAATTTGTGAGAAAAATTATTATTTATTACTTATTTAGTAAGAGTTGTAATGAAAAAATTAGATTAATATATTTGAACATAAATAATGTGATGTCTATGTAAATGTGTTATGTAGTAAATGAAAAAATTGAATTAATATATTTGAACATAAATAAAAGTGATATCAATGTTAATGTGTTACGTAGGAAATGAAAAAATTGTATTAATATATTTCAATTTTTTTTGAAAAGATTAATTACATCAATAATCATTAAAATTGAATAGTCATGCAAATGATCATTGAAGTATTTTTTTTTTAAGTAATAAGTTATTTAAGTTCCTAACTATTACAGTAGTGGCAACTTAGTATAAAAAATTAAAAAAAAAAAAAAAAATTAGACTCTATTCAGTACACTTTATTCAAATCCTAATTTTTAAAAAATCATTTTCAACTAGCATTCTATTAATAAAATAATCTAATATAAAAAAATCATACTTTTTAACAGCTCATTGTATCAAAATTTACTGTTACGAACTACATTATTTGAAATAATGAGTCTCAAACAGGTGTTTAAGTAACAACAATATTCTTTAATTTCAAAATTACCAATTCAAAACAATATTTAAAGATATTTTCTGGAACGGTAACCATACGAACTGTAAAAAAAATTAAGATACGTGTTATTGTACATTTTTGTAATTAATTTTCTTCTTTCGTTTCTCATTTTTAATTAAATATTCATTTCATATGTTAACATATAAATTCGATATATGTGATTAATAAATAACCGTGCATCGCACGGGTATATCACTAGTATTTTAAATGCTTGCAATTTCAAACACTACCTCAACTAGATTTTGACACCACATTTCTGTAAAAAAAAATCTGTACATATTGTTATCTATACATATGGTTTAATTAAAGGCTTTTTTTTTTTTATGCCATCCAAAACCCAGATTGCAAAGGGTGGTTTATGTATACTATATAAAATTAGAATTCTTTTGACGAAACATTTTCCTTGCATATATTATATATAACATTATAATTCTTTTGACAAAACATTTTCCTTACGACGGGTAAAATTAATTAACACTCACTAAACTTTCAATACGGAACTACTTACTCACCCATTTTTAATATGTACATGACGATTACTCACCGAATTTCAAATCGTGTCAGCCTTCCACCACTACTCATGTCTCTGTTTGTATAACTTAACAAAAACACATTAATTCACGACATCAGTAAAAATGTACTGCACCAAACACCCCTTCCCTTTTTTTTCTTAATGAAATGAAATATCGTATCCGTGGTTCAATAATGATTTCAAACTGAACAAAAACAAAAATGACCTGAGCGCCATTAATTTGAGAACATTATAGAATGAAACTGAACATATTTCAGGAAAACTAAGAGTGTGTTCTCTTTGTGTTTCAGTTTCCTATTTTCATTTTCGAAAATTATTTCTGTTTTCCATTTTCTGTGACTTTTTTCGAAATTGCTGAAAACGCGTTTGGTTTGTTATTTCTGAAAACTGTTTTCGAAAATGAAAAGCTGAAAAACGCATTCTGTTTAAAATTTTGAAGAAAATTATTTTATATTGTTTGTGAATATAAATGAAATAAAGATATCATATTTTGAGTTACACAAAAAAAAAAAAAAAGAAATAACTCCTATCACACAATTTGGTTATACCAAAAAGTTCAAAAATTCATGTTGTCATTCTAAAGTAATCGTTCTACATTTGAGTAGTAATTTTCTCTTCTAAAGTAATCGTTCCATTTAATACTTTATATAGATACATCCTTCTAGTAAGCACTCATAACGTTTAAAATTTAAGTTTCAACAAAATTTGCAAAAATCAATTTACGTTAATTAATTATGTCCTTACAAAATAAGTGTCTACAATATAAAAGTAAAAAAGAAATGTTTAATAATTAAGCAAATGATACATCATCAGAAAGATGGTTGAATTTGGAGTTCTACGCAAAAAACAGAGTGCAATTCGGAGTTGTACATCAAAAGTTATACATGTTTGAAGACAATGACCTATAAAGCAAATACGAAAAGGACTAAATTGAAAGAAAAGTAAAATTTGTGAACTAATGTGCAACAAAATCTGAAGTTGAGAGACCTAAGTTGCAAATAAATTAGGATATTTTCGAAAGAAATTTCAAAATTTGAGGATTAAAATGACAAGTTTTGAAAATCATGGACCAATAATGTAATTAAAAATGATAAATTTTGACAAATTTCAAATTTTTTTTATTGGTTTAATTTTTTTTTTTTTTTTAAAGTGGAAAACGCGCGTTTTCCACTTAGCCCATGTTCTCTTTGCTGTTTTGAGGTCGTTTTCTGTTTTTATTTTCGAAAAAGCTAAAAACACGTTCTCTTTATCATTTTCGAAAACGCATTTTGGAAAAAAAAAAAAAAAAAAAATTGTACACAAAACGGAAAACGCCCGAAACATCTTTTTGGACGTTTTGTGTGTATTTCGACAAAAAATGTCCAAAACGCGGAAAACGCGTTTTGGGAATTTTTTTTTTTTAATAGAATTATCTTAACTTATAACTAAGCTTAATATAAAGTTTTTATTTTATTTTTATTTTTTTTAGAATTATCCTAGCTTGGAACTAAGCCTAAATAAAGATTTTTTTTTTTTTTTTTTTTTTTTGAGAATTATCCTAACTCTGAACTTAGTTTAAATAAAGTTTTATCAATATCAACATTACAAAAAAAAAATTAAATGAGAATTCTTGTTGTTATATTTCAAAAAATGCAATGATAAATGGACTCTGGTGATTTTGAAAGAACTTGCATTTTCTGGATTTTAATAGATGTAGAGCTTTCTCAAGTCTCGAACCTGACCAATCTGTGTTAATATAGACTCTTAATGCTCACATTAGTGTGTTGCATGTAACCATATTTTTAGTGTATTGTGAAAGAAATTTGAGTTGGAGTTAGTAGTATTCTGCAAGCAAATTAATTAAAAATAGTTTAAATAGTGTTCTGCAAAATTTCAAACAGAACGTGTTTTCCAGCTTTTCATTTTCAAAAACAGTTTTCAAAAATGACAAATCAAACGCGTTTTCAGCAAATTTGAAAACAAAAATGAAAACACAAAATACAAAACATTTTCGAAAACGAAAATACAAAATAAAATATAAACAGAACGCCACCTTAGTACTTACAAGGCAAAAATTTCGAAAAACGCGAAAAATGTGATTTTCACGTTTTCCATTTCCTTTACAAATTTTTGAAAACGTTTTCGAAATTTTTTTCTGAAAACGACGTAAGAGAACGCGTTTTCCGCGTTTTCGAAAATGGAAAACGAAAAACGACTGGAAAACGTTAAAGAGAACGCAGCCTAACATCTTCTATACAATTGCAAAACACACTAATTAACAACAACTAGAATTGATGGTATGAATTCCATAATGATCCTAAGATGAATGTATGAATGCAAACACTGAAAACACTGCTATGAATTCTCAAGTTCCTTTGCTGTAAAAACATTTCCACCATATATGTTCTGAAATCACTGTATGGATCGCTCAATTGCTTTACCGCTGCAAAACATTTAACCCTTTTTTGAAATGGCATTAAATCTTCCTCAGGGCTTATCTCAACCGAGCATTAGGTGCCCTAAATTCATTGCCGATGTTCTGTATTTCATCGATTTCTTCTTCTTCGTTGTCGCTACTAAATAATCCATCACTAGTGGAGGAGATGAGTGTTAGAATAATTAGCACATTCTAGAATATGCTTTTGAATATGCTTAGAATATGCTTAGAATATGCTAGAATATGCTTAGAATATGCTTTATATGCTTTAGAATATTCTAAGCATATGCTTTTGTTTTGTATGTATATATAGGATTGAGTATTATAATGAATGGTATGGTTTAAGGGTTGTCTCTTCTCTCTTTCTTTTCTTCCATTCTTTCTTCTTCCTCTTAATTTATTTGTAGAACATATATAAGGATATATATGTTATTGTGTTTTCTACATGGTATCAGAGCTATTTGATTCACATTGCCTTTGAAAAACGAAATCAGTATGGCTTGGATTATGAGGAGACATTTGCCCCTGTTGCAAAAATGACTACTGTACGTACACTTATTGCGGTTGCTTCTATTCGTCAGTGGAGTCTCTCTCAAATGGATGTTAAAAATGCCTTCTTGAATGGAAATCTTCAAGAAGATGTTTATATGGTTCCTCCACCTGGTGTTTCTCATTCTCCTGGATTTGTTTGCAAACTTAAGAAAGCTCTATATGGTCTCAAACAAGCACCTCGTGCCTGGTTTGAGAAGTTTTCTACAGTTGTGCTCTCTCTTGGTTTTACATCTAGCCATCATGATTCCGCTTTGTTCTGTAGATGTACTTCCACTGGTCGTATTCTCCTTCTGTTGTACGTTGATGACATGATCATTACTGGTGATGATGTTGTAGGGATAACCAATTTAAAATCAGAATTGGCTCGTCTTTTTGAAATGAAGGATTTGGGTCCCTTAACTTACTTTCTGGGGATTGAGGTTGCTTCTTCTCCTCGAGGTTATATGCTCTCTCAGTCTAAATATGCTGCAGATGTCGTTGAGCGTGCTCGTCTTACCGATACTAAAACAGCTGATACTCCTATTGAGGCTAATGTTCGTTACTCATCTTCTGATGGTGAACCACTGTCTGATCCTACTTTGTATCGTACTATTGTTGGTTCCCTTGTCTATCTTACCATTACTAGGCCAGACATTGCTTATGCTGTGCATGTTGTCAGTCAGTTTGTTTCAGCACCTACCATGGTTCACTGGGCAGCGGTTGTTAGAATCTTGCGCTATCTTCGTGGCTCTTGCTTTCAGAGTATTTTATTCCCATCGACCTCCTCCTTAGAGCTTCGAGCTTACTCTGATGCAGATTGGGCTGGGAACCCAACTGATCGTAAGTCCACTACTGGCTACTGTGTATTTTTGGGTGACTCTCTTATCTCATGGAAAAGTAAGAAGCAGACAGTAGTTTCTCGCTCATCAACTGAAGCAGAATATCGCGCTATGGCCTCCACTACTACTGAGATTGTGTGGTTACGTTGGCTACTTGCAGATATGGGTGTTTCTATTTCATCTCCCACCTCTATGTATTGTGATAACAAGAGTGCCATCCAGATCTCACATAATTCAGTGTTCCATGAGCGCACGAAGCACATTGAAATTGATTGTCACCTTGTTCGTCATCATCTTCAGCATGGGACTATTACCTTACCTTTTGTCTCTTCATCATTGCAGCTTGCAGACTTCTTCACCAAGTCCCATCCGACTTCTCGCTTCCGATTCTTACTTGACAAACTCTTGTTGCTTCATGCTATAGCATCGTGAGTTTGAGGGGATGTTAGAATAATTAGCACATTCTAGAATATGCTTTAGAATATGCTTAGAATATGCTAGAATATGCTTAGAATATGCTTTATATGCTTTAGAATATTCTAAGCATATGCTTTTGTTTTGTATGTATATATAGGATTGAGTATTATAATGAATGGTATGGTTTAAGGGTTGTCTCTTCTCTCTTTCTTTTCTTACATTCTTTCTTCTTCCTCTTAATTTATTTGTAGAACATATATAAGGATATATATGTTATTGTGTTTTCTACAATGAGATTAGGGCTTGAGATCTGATTATGGCTAGATTTGGTTGGGTATTTCACCCAAATTAATTGAGAAAAATGTCTCAATTACTCCTTTCCTTTCGTGTTAATTAGCGAAAAATTTTGGGCTTTTCTTTAGTCTTCACCACAGGGGATTAAAAGGTCCCAACAGGGGCATTATTTTGTTTGTGCTGTGAATTGAGATTTAACGCAGTCACCAAAGCAAAATAATAATGAGGGCTGCTACGTTTTTAAGGGCACACAACCGTGTGAGACTTGGAAAGAGAGGCAACATTTAAACGTCAAAAAGGAAAAGGAGTCATTCTTGGACACAACTTATGCATATTTTAGAGTTGTCTTTACATATAAATATGTATTTTAAAAAGCTATAATTTTAGTGTATCTTATGTAAGATTAATTAGAGAGAAATTTTGAGAGCTTTATCTCTATATTTTGTTGTGAACTTTTTGTGGGATAATTCAAAGAGCGGAAACTTGGATTAGGAAGAAGTTCATAATTAGTATTTTCTCTGTAATTTATGAAATTGGATTGGTGAATGAAATTTTATATATTTGTAACAATTTAATAAATAGTGAAAGGTTTTAGCGATTCAAAATTTTGCGTTGTTATTTATCTTCTTGTTACTCAATTAATTCTTGAACATCAAAAAAACATATGGGTTAGAGGAATCTGCGATTAATTTCCAACAATTTTTTCTTGCAATTTGGGGAATAGGGTTTGGGGTAAGAAATCAGACAATCCCGCAATGCTTTATTAAGGAAGACAGGGAAGAGCATGTTTGGAGGAGTGCATTTTTGCTGGTGTGATGAATAAATTCTTTTTTGGATGCTACTTTGGATTTCATTAGCCACGTGAAATATTCTGTTAGGATATACCGACGGCTGTTAGATCCTAACAGAGATGTAAATAGTGATGGAAAGCTGACACGATATGAAGTTCAATGAATAATCGTCGGGTGAGTAAGTAGTTTCATATTGAAAGTTTGATGAGTGTTCAATAATTTTAGCCATTTAACAACTTCATTCACTTTTGGGAATCAAAGTGAGATTTTCTATCAAATTTTAAACAAAAATACGAACTCCGCTTACCCCCACCGAGAGGCGAGCTCATGAAGAGAGGTAAGCCCCTTTTGATGAACCGAGCCAGCTTGCGCCAGACTTACTTCACATGCAAGCACCAGCCGACTCACATGGTAGGTCGAGTCGTGTTCAAAGGTCAACAAGTCGAGTTGCTCGACTCAACCCATTTAACACCTGCTTTTTCTCTCCATTCTTATAGTTTACTCTCTATCATCAGCTAATCCTAAAAAATAGACTCACGTTTTCTTTATCATTTAAAACAACAAAAAATATCCCATGTTGAAAAACCTCTCTCCACCACATATCTGCTTTGCTTGAAGAGCATCAAACCCTAATTTTCATTATATTGTTAATTAAAAGAAAAAAAACTTTTACAAAACAGAGGTTAGTCCGACTCTGCAGAAGTATACAACTTGAAGCAAGGTTTTACATTCACATTAGACACTTGTTAGTCATATGTAGTAAGTACCCCAAACATATTTGCGCCAGAAACTCAACAATCAGATTCAAAATATCTATTCAATCAAGGGCTGAAACCACCATCCCCAACAACTTAATCTTTTCCATGCCCAAACCAGTCAGACATTTCATCATCATCAGACCCAAAAAACTCATTCTTTACCTGAATCGAATTGAATTCGCCAGCTTTTTCCCTTGCACGGGAAGCAATTCTGCTTTTGCCGGCCATTTCCTTTTTCCATTTCTCTTGCTTTTGCATATTACGGGACAAATCACTCTTACCACCAACGACAGGAAAGTCAATGTATTCAGGCACCTCGCGATTCCATAAGCTTGAGCCAGTGTGATCTTTACCATTACTTTCTACAAATTTCCATGAACTAACACGTCCACCCCTATTTTGTTTCTCTTGCACAAACCAATTCTGCATCTGATGATTGTTTACAACATTAGTTACAGTTTGAGAGGAACTGCCAGCAGCATGCGATGCTATTGGTCTTTTGTGATCGCATTTCAGACATACCATGTTTCTTCTGAAATTGATGTAGTTGCACCTACAAAATGAACCTGACTGTAAAAAGAGTTCACCTTAAAGCATTAAGGGTACTATATTCATCAGATTAATATTTGAAGTTCTTAGTTTGATCGTGAAATCACTAAAAAGTATAGGCATAGGGTCTCACGATTCACATTCCCACTCCCCAGGATTAAGTTGCCTCTTTGGAGGCTTCTCTTTGCACTGCAAACACCTTGTATTTCTTGCAAAATTCAAAAAGTTGCATCTGTAAAAGACAAACCTCGTGAGAAATAAAACAAATTTAGGGAAGCTACACTATATGAAAAAGACCAGGAACAAATTTAGTTCATTGAATTATTACTTCTCACATATCCAGTCTCCCTTCTTAGGTGGAAGATGATCCTGCTCTTCTGATAATTTTCTTAGTCTATCTTGACATAAGCTATCACAACGTAAGCACTTGACATTCCGAGCAAAATTTAGGAATTTGCACCTAAAAAATAATTGAAAACTTAATGAGCTTTTCTACCTGGACATTAAATCGGGATATGAAAATGAAACATGCCGAGGTGGCGCATCGACATTGGGTGATGAAGAGGTGGGTCATGTGCTTCATGCCATTATTACATGGGCACCTCTTCATCATCCAGAAAATAGGAGACACGTCGACAATGTCCATTTTCATGTCCGTGTAGAATTTTTGAAACTTAATTGTAGTCAAGCCACAGCAAAAAGAAAAGATAATGTGAACTTCAGAGCATTTACTTGGGGCAAATCCAGTCGCCAAGCTTCATTAGAACCTGGCTGTGGCTCCTTTCTTGTTCAACGTCATTTCCTTCTATTGGTGACTCCCATTTAGAGATAGTCACTCTTGGCGGTTCAACATCACATTCCTCAGCCTTCAAGTCCGTCATTTCTTTCAACAATTTTCTTACAGATTCCTTAACCTTTTTGTTCAAGCATGGCTTGTTCTCCACAGAGCAATGTACAGGATCAAGCCCATATGCCAACACAAAGCGCATGACATCAACAGTCCTGCCACCTTCATCCTCACGTGCCTTGACATACGCCCTTTCGCAATCTCCCCTTAATATGCAAGAACTGCATGCCTACTAAAACAAATGCAAAGCATCTTAAACCAGTGTGATATTTAAGCACAAAGAGTGACCAATGGTATAAATAGAATATACATTTCCTTCATCAATTCCCATATGAGCTCTTAGACGTTTTCCAGAGTTGACAACTTTCCTATCTGTGCTTGGACATCCAGATCCTGCAACCACCAGAATATCTTCCCGAGACAAGTGTCTACCAAAACCAGCAATATTAAGCACTGTAATTAGCAAAACTTTCAAACTCTGATAATAGGTAATTTATGTAAATAACAGAATAGAATTTATGAAAGTTAATTAATTAATCAAGTTATTCAGCTCCTGTATTGACATGTATCAAACGCATATAAGCAATTCACCCGAGAAACTTCTGATGAGACTTTCTGTTCTGGTGAACAAGTTGAAGAAAAATGTATAATGCCTAGTCCTCTTTGCCGCGAGGAACTTAACATTCAATATCAGTTGCAAGCAAATTATAACCTGCATCTTCTTCCAAAAGCTACCCTTTTGCAAATGTTATTTCACACTCAGTCCTTATGACAAACAGTTCATATGCACTTTTGTAAAAACAGTTCACATGCACCTCATATAAAAATTAAGAAAAAAAAGTATTTTACTTTCGAACAACTCAAAAAAAGAAAAAGTTGCACAAAGCAGCATACAATAACGACCGATAATACAAAATCAACGTTATAAGCGCAGTACCTTATAAGATGATAGCGGTCTCGGGCAAAATTCAAACAAGCAGTCCTTATTGCATTTGCCTCCTTGGGACCTAATTCATCTTTACTCCCAAAAGGGTTTCCGATTACTTCAAAATATCCATTCTTCATTAGGTTTTCCATTAAGCCCACCCATTCAGGCCATGGATGCGAAATCTGAATCTTAGAAGTGTCGCCATTATTTTTAAGTGGCAATATTTTTTCCCCATTTTTTGCAGATAAATTGGTCTGGAATTTTGAGCTTGGCCGTTTAAAATCTCTATAATCTTGAGTTTCATCTAGAATGAATTGAATTGCAGGGTTAGAGATTGAAGATTTCTTGGAAGGGAGACTGTGCAAAAACGAAATACATGGATGAAATTCGAGGTTTCGAAGATGGGATTTCAGGGTTTTGAGGTAGCAATTCGATTTGAACATTATTTTAGCACATAATCAATTTCTTGAACTGGGAATTTGAGAGAAAATAGAATTAGAATATGTATAATTTCTAAAAGGAAAACTGTCCCTACTTCCTAGGGTTCTAAACAACCGAATTTCAATATTAGCTATTAGCAGTGAATCACCGTGCGAAGCACAAAAAGTAACGTTGACTAAAGAATCAATGATTGATAATAGATGATTTACTGGTTAAAATTAAATGAAATTAGCAAATTAAATGTTACATCATTAAATGTTAATTTCATGTTATTATCAATTTTGAAAAATTCCTTCATAAACTACATTTATTGTTAAATTTATTGGTCTTTCTTCTTTATCACAAATCAACATCTTCAATGTCGTACGACTGATCACCCTAGAAATCACAACATAAAGTTGAATATGAGTAAACACCGATCTCTTAATTAGAAGTCCAGCATGCGAATAATAAAGAAAGTTTACAAATATTTAGGCCTAAAACAATAAAATATAACAAAAATAGAAGGGGGGAATGGAACTTCGTTTTTAATTGTCAAAGAACAATATCAGCTAAAATTCAACACACAAAATTAGGACCAGTGACTAATGTATGTTAACTCTGACCCGATCCAAAACGTACTACCCGATCGAAACCATTTAATCTGTACAAATATGCCCTATAACATTCTGGTCCTCATATAAATAACTCATTCATGACCGTCTGCATTCCAATTGCGCCACTCTCTTATTATTTCCTCCATGGCTTCCTCTCGTAAACCTTAACACAGAAGATGAATTTATTTACCCTGAAAAACTTTGTCTTCAAAGTTATGGTCGTTACTCTAAGCAGTCACCGATGTGACAGATCTTTACCTATGTGTCGCAAAATTAGAAAACCCATGGATGTATTCCACGATAAATTCGAACCCTATCATTGATTTAAGATTTATGAAGAAATCTCATGCACATACTGTAACTATTATAATCTATTTCTTATTTGGTTAGTTTTCTATGATAACTGAAAACTCCTTGATTTGTGATTTAAAACCTTGCTTTTCTATTTTTTCATAGATTAAAATATTTTGACTTTAAAAATTTGCACCACATTAATTTATTTTTTAAAAACAAAATTAAATAAAAAGTGTAAATCTGTATTTTTGGTTCGGATTTCACATTGATATATAACTTGAAGTTTTTTCACACAAAAATCATTTAAATTATATATTTCTTAAATCATTTAAATTAGTCTTTTATCTTCATCCATTTTACTTTAGTACGGTCCTTATATTCGATTGATAAAATATACCAACACCGGTTCTTAAGCCTCTGTTTAGCAAAAATGTTTTTAAACATGTTTTTAAAAACACAATTTTTCAAACCACTTTTTAATCACAGAAATTTCCTCTCTCCATTTTTTAACCACATATTTTACTTAGAAAATATAAAAAAATATGTTTTTAAGTACAATTTTTTTAACAAACAGAGCCTAAAGTATTTTTCGTAGAGTAGATTTTTTCTATCAAGATAGATTTTTTATACAGCACATCGCATTAAGAAAACAAAACAATATGTATTACTATTTGAAAATAAACACAATCTGTAATTGGAAACAAAAAAATCTATAATTTGAAAATAAAACGATAAAACAATAACCTCTTAAAGAATTTGGGAATGTTGTTTAATTTGTGATTTTTTTTAAACCCCAATTACTGAAAAGTATTTTGATGTTTAATAAACTTTATGCGTATTATTTGACTCGTACATCAATTGTTACTATCTACTTAAATTCTTTTAAGTTTAAATGTAGGATTAGTATAAATGTTTGAACCATATATAACAACTTCATGCATATTCATTTAATCGTATATCAATTATTAAAATCATTTTAAATTGTTGGTTTTTAGTTTTTATGTATGATTGTTACAAAATTTATTTTTTTTAAATGGTAAAAGATATACTAATTAATCAAGTGGACACCTTGTTTGTAGTTAAATATTATTTTACACCCATTAAAAAAAATCATAATAGAACAACGTAAGAATATAGCAGCAATAGACATAATATACGATAGATAGAATTCGTGCAAAAGCTCAAAAATTGAGGAAAAAAGTAGTAATGATAAGCAACACAGGTAAAATTAAGTAGATATATAGTCTTCTTATAGTTTAGATTTTTTTCACCCTCAATATGTATAAAGTGAATACTATAATGTGTCCCTATTGGGGGGTTGTCAAGCAGGGCCCATCGGGCCCCGCCTGACAACGAATGTCCACCGGCCAAGTGGTGGGTGAGCACTGGTATGGTGCTCCCCTATATATATAAGTGCTGAAATTGAGGTGATTGAATTTTGGTAATCAAGTGCTAATGTTGGAAATCGTACAACACTGAAATCAAATAATAATGAAAAAAAAAATCTGGTGAAAAAAAAATGTATATAAACTCTCTTTTGAGCAGTCACTTTTGACGGGAAAAATGTAATGTGACCGCATTGGGTTAGCTACTTTTATATATAACTACTACTAGTATTCGTCACTGTGCGATACACGGGACATGTAAATGATTACTTATTAAATATGAAATTTAAAAAAAATGGAAAAATGTGATAATAGAAAATGGTAATAATTGTACAAAAAAAGACGAAAATAATTTATAATTGTCGTTAAAGGATTACAAAACACACAAACCATTAATCAAAATCTTGAAATACTTCCTTATGTAGGCATTTGCAGTGCAGACGCTCTAAAGTAGTTTTTCAAAAGAAAAAAAAAAACTCTAATTATGTTATATAAATTTTTAATACTGTTTTATTATTTGGTAAAACAATGCACATTTGTAATTATGTTGTATATGTTTTTTAATATTTTTTTATTTTAATAATAAGTTCTCTAATAACTATATTGTTATCTTCAATACCGATTAATTACTATAAATTTGGTAAAACAATATACATTCTCAATTACGTTATTTTAAATACTATTTTATTATTAGCATAGTACACAATTAATTAAGACTCTACATCATAATTCCAAATTATAAACATTGAAAATACCAACTAATTAATAGCTGAATTTATAACAAAACTAATAATGAGGTAAAATCATTTTCAAAATGACAGTTTATATTCTCTAGATAAAAACAATTTTGAAATATTTATAGATAATCAACTTTTTTTTTAATCTCTATAAATTATGAATTTCCATTTTAGGAAAATTAAAAAGGCGGGAAACTATGTGATGTTATATTTGGCCATTTTATTATTATAAATAATATATATAAAGATATAGATATAGATGTCAGGTTTGATCTCCATGTGTTAAAGTTCATTTTTTTCATTATATAATACTAGTTGTCTACCCTCGTGATGCACAGAGTATATAAAAAAAATTCAATTCAAAATATTAAATTTGAAACTTTAAAAATGATAAAATTATTTAAAATAAAAAATTCTACATGTACACTAAGTATACCGCGCCACTCAAAATTTGACACTCTTTCAAATTTTTTATATAAATCTTTTTTTTTTTTTTACTTTTAATTACATTTTTCTCTAAAAATTTGTCCACCACATCACCTATTTCCCTTTTAATATGTTATAATTTCTTATTAAATATATTTTTTTATTTTTTGCTTACATATTTTTATTTGAAATCTAATATATTAATTAGTATATTTTATTTTTCCTTATTTTTTAAACATGCCAATTTTTGTCAAAATGATGAAATGATTAAGTCTCCGTTTGGTAATAATGTTTGGTTTACAAATTTGTTTATTTATGATTTTAAGGTAAAAAGTAGTGACTTAAAATTGAATAGAGAAAATATTTGTGGTTAAAAGGTTGATAGAAAATAATTAATTATTTTTGTAACATGCGTATTGAAGAGCCTACTCATTTATTGACATATTAGGAAATAAAATTTCAATAATTTTATTTATTTATTTTCAAAATATATTAATTCATTTTTTTCATTCCAAACTTAACAAATTTATATAGCATATATTTATTTATTTTAAAATATATTAATCCAAATTTTTCATTTTCAATGTAACACATTTACATAGATATGATATGACATTTATTTATTTTAACACGTGTTATTGAATTTGAAATTAAAAAAAAAAAAACTAATCAAAATAAAAAAATTCTATATGCACACTCAGTGTACCGCATTACTCAAAATTTGGCACTTAATTAAATTTTTTATATGTAATTTCTTTTGACTTTTATTTACGTTTTTCTCTAAAAATTTGCCCACATTATCACCTATTTTTATTTTAATATGTTTTAATTTTTAATTAACTTTATTTTTTAATATGTTTCTTACATATATATTATTCGAAATCCAATATATTAATTAATATATTTTATTTTTCCTTATTTTTTATACATACCAATTTTTGTCCAAATGATGAAATAATTAAATTTTCTACCAATTTAACATTTGTGGTAAAAAGTTGATAGCAAATAATTAATTATTTTTGTAATATGCTTATTGAAGAATATACTCATTTATTGACATATTAGGAAGTAAAATTTCAATGATTTTATTTATTTATTTTCAAAATATATCGATTCAAAATTTTCATTTCTAACTAAACAAATTTATATAGAATGTATTTATTTATTTTCAAATATATTAATCTAAGATTTTCATTTTGAATGTAATACATTTACATAGATATGACATTTATTTATGTTCAAATATGTTAATACATTTTTTTCATTTCCTACGTAACACATTTACATAGATATAACACATTTATGTTCAAATATATTAATCTAATTTTTTTCATTTTCAATGTAACACATTTACACATAGTACATTTATTACAACTTTTACTAAATATGATGAAATAATAAATTTTCCTACAAAAATATTTATCTTTTATTTATTTATTTTATATATAGACTTGATGAGAAAGAGACATACTCATTCTCGCTTATCATAAAATTAATATCACTGGGCGTTGGATGCCCATAAAGCACAAATTTCATATTAGGCATAAAAGACTTTTTCGACTATAGATGGATTCAAAAGTGATTGTCTACAACTGCGTAAGATACGATGAACATAAGAAGGTTCTCTCTTAGTTGAAGATGAAAAAGAAGCATTTGTCTTGTCCCACAGACGGTCTTAACAGTTACATCAAATCACGTTGGTTGAAGATCTTACACGGCGTTCAGAACCAGCTTTGAAGTTAATGAATTAGAAAGAACGAAAAAGTAAGGAAATGAGACAACTCTTTCTTGAACTATATCATACACAGATCTTCCCTTCTACACCAATCATGAGTTTTTATCTATTCCTCTCGTATATTGTCGTAACGCCCTTAATGCTAGGTTTTGAAAAAGACTTTTCATGTCATTCCCATTTAGGTCTGATTCGTAGTATTACTGAATAAACTAATTTCGCCTCGATCGGAGTATACGGAGAACAGTTGAGGATGTTACTTCCCTCTCTGATCTCTATATACTTACGTTGCCTTGGATTCGGACAATACTGTTAAGCAAGGTTTGTCCTGGCGACCCACCTGGAAGACTCTCCCTAACATAAAGATGAAACGAAAGCGTCCATCATTTTTGGCTTCATGGAAGTATGAGGTTGCGGCCTATGTTGACCATCCCCTGACCTGACCTCACACGGGAGGCCCCGCACCAAGTGATTCTCCCCCCAAAAAGTCTACATGTGATATTCCGAAAACACAAACATGTGATTTAGTAAATTATAACCCATTTTTTTTGCTTTAACAACTCATGCTATAGATGTGGGAGCATCAACTCCGTTCCTGTGGGCTTTTGAGGAGCGGGAGAAATTGTTGGAATTCTATGAAAGAGTCTCGAGAGCCAGGATGCATGCCAGTTTCATACGACCAGGTTGAGTGGCACAAAATTTGCCTCTTGGCTTATGTCGCGATATTGATTCCTTCACACCAAACAACACGTGTTAGAACATGCTGATTCACCAGGAAAGAGGTGACATCTTCCTGTTGGAAGGAAGCCGAGAAACCGTTTCCTATCGAATGATTCCATTTTTTATGACGAAGGGGGCTTACCCTCAATAACTCAGTTGAGATACTAAATACCTCTCTGGCTTGAACGTCTGCCACTTGCTCTTGAATGAATCCACCTTACACTATAACACTACTGGATCTCGATCTAAGAGAAAACACCTTTTTTTTGAAGTGGAAGAAAGGATTGTGTGAGAGATTGGCTTGGGATAAAGATCATATGCTTGTAAAATCTCTCTTATGTGAGCACTCTTCGTAAAGAGAGGCATTTGCAAAATGAGGGATAGAGCTCTTAGAAAGTAGTCGTATCCATCTAAGATAAGAAAGCATTTGAGAAGTTCTAAAGTGACCAATTGGCATAAGCCCTCTAAAGGTGGGTGGTGGTTGGGTCTCGAAACCGAAGAAATTTTATCTATCTGAGGATAGATAGGAGTAAATGGAGAATAGTGGATTAGTGCGAATGCATTTCTTGCCTTATGTGTGTATGTGTGTGTGTATGTAAGTATTAATATTATTTTATGGTAAATACTAAACAATGGTTAATATTTTTTAAATAATTTTTAATTTTAATAATTGTGCAAAGATTATATGATATAATAATTTCTTGATCTTTAATGTTTTTCAATTGTCGTATATTTGATGAGTTAATATTAAACACATATTTATAGTTTCTTGTGATTTTTGAATGAAAATTGAGAAAAAGTTACTTAGGTGAAAATACCTTTACGGCCGCAAGCAAAAATCCTCACGGCCGTAAGTGCGTGATTGAAACAGACAAAATTAAGCAGAAAAGATGTTACGGCCGTAAGAAACATATTTACGGCCGTAACCTTCAAAGAATGAAAAATGTGCAGAAACACAGTTACGGCCGTAAAGGTACATGTCACGGCCGTAACATTCAAAAGATACAAAATCAGCAGAGACTCAATCACGGCAGTAAAATAATCTTTACGGCCGTAAATATTAAATTCAAAAATTTCCTTATTTCCATTATTTCCATATTTTTCAATTTCTTGCTCCCAAAGCTAGGGCACGAAATTGAGGCTATAAATAGGGAAGTTCATGACAAGAAAAAGAGGAGAGAATTATTTTTGAGAGCCACCAATATCAAAGTTTGAAGAGAAGAAATTTCGGGCAACATCAAGGTGAATCAAGACAATACTTTTGGGGAATTCTTCATGGCAATGCGTGGCTAATCTTCTCAACCTAGTTCAAGGGGGACGTTGTGTTCATATAATTCTATTATTCATTCCTCAAACTCGTAACGTAGTTCTTGTTTTTATATTTTATTTATTGGATTTCTCATGAACATCAATTTTGTCAAGACAATTTATTAATTGATTAAGGACTTGTCTTTTAATTATTGTGTTGATGTTTGCTAATTTGGGTAATTGGATTCGTATTTGTCTTGTTATCCAAATCATAGTAGCAATTGGTAATTTTATATTTCCATATGAAAATCCAATCTAGATTAATCAATTCGAGCATATGTAATTGATAATTTAGTTCACCTAATTCTTCTTGTTTTCACATAGTTAATGAATTAAATCTAGGGAGCTTATTCTAGGTTGTTCATTCACTCTAAATTGATTGGAGAACTAATTCTAATTGATTATTATTAAGGAAGAATTGGATTAATCAGAGCTTTTTGATTATTCCGGGTGATAAATAAAACAAAGGAATAGTACATGCGTTGCTTGGGGAATGACAATATTATGATAGGGCACAACCGAACCTGAGAACTAGGATTCTTTATTACTTGATTTTTATTCCAGCTATTTTATATCTTTATTTGATTATTTAGATTAATTGCAATTTTCAACTCAAAACCCCCCTTGTAATTCTAATTGACATGGCATTAAATTAGTTCCCGTTCCTCGTGGGATCGACCCTTGCTTCCGCTATCACATTTAAATTTGAGTTTTGGAAAGTAAGGAAATTTAATTAATTCTTGGTGCATCGCGACGCGCACCAAGTTTTTGGCGTCGTTGCCGGGGATCGAACCCGGGTCACCCGCGTGACTTCAGTCCATTATACAGCCATCGCCCAACACAAGATAACCATCTCCACTAAATTAGACTTAAACCATAGCATAATCCTCAATCAACAAAAGCTTGCGAATCCCTTCTCAATGGGTTCAAAACAGAGATAATGCAAAAGAAAGGGTATTCGTGGCTTGTAGCGTGACATAAAAATTCAAAGAAAGGCTAAGGCTCAAAAGGGCTTCTATTGGTCCATGTAGCAAGGTAAGCTCTTTTAGCAAGTCAAATTTGGTTTAACCTATTGCCTTTGCTATAATTTGCACTTGAATCAAGAAGCTACAACGGCATGCACAAGAAAGCACATCCAAGTATAACTCAACCATGCAGGACACACATCAAAGAATTACGAGCTTATAAGTATTGAAAATAGCTCTTAGGTTCAAAAGCTCACAAATTCCGAAAATTTTATTTATTTATCTATTTATTTATATGCATAAAACTCGATCCACTAATCCTGAATATTTTTTATTTGATCCAGAAATCGAGCGAACTTTTTGACAGCGAAGAAGGGAAGCACTAGGACAAATGGCAGCTCATAACCTCAACAACAGGACACTTAAACAATTGGCCACTCCAGATGTCTCTCAACAGCCACTCTGTATCACTTTTCCGACAGTGGAGGAGGAAAAAACTTTTGAACTCAAATCTGGACTCATTCACTTGTTGCCAACTTTTCGAGGACATGCTGGTGAAGACCCTTACAGGCATCTCAAGGAATTCCACGTGGTTTGTGACAGTATGAGACCCACTGGTATTACCGAGGGACAAATTAAAATGAGGGCCTTTCCATTCTCGTTGAAGGATGCCGCTACTGATTGGCTATACTGTTTACCATCCGGATCAGTCACCACCTGGAATGACATGGAGAGGCTATTTTTGGAAAAATATTTTCCTGCATCTCGGGCTGGAACAATCCGGAAGGAAATTTGCGGGGTTCGTCAAAACAATGGTGAATCGCTGTATGAATATTGGGAGCGCTTCAAGAAGCTCATCTCGAGCTGCCCCCATCATCAAATCAACGAACAACTACTGGTGCAATATTTCTACGAAGGACTGCTACCAATGGACAGAAGTATGATAGATGCCGCAAGTGGAGGTGCCTTAATGGACAAAACACCAGAACAGGCTCGGGCTTTGATTTCCAACATGGCTGAAAACACTCAGCAATTTAACCCAACCCGAGACATGCAAGTTCGCCGCGTGAACGAGGTAAGTAGTTCCAATATAGAAAGTCAACTGTTTGAACTAACAAATCTCGTTAAACAACTTGTTGTAGGAAGTGCACAACAAGTCAAAGCATGCGGGATATGTGCTAACTTCGGACATGCAACGGATGCGTGCCCGGTGCTCCAAGAGGAAAACAGTGAACAAGTGAACGCTGCTGGAGGCTTCCCATTTCAAAAACAACAATACAATCCTTACTCAAACACTTACAATCCTGGCTGGAGGGACCACCCGAACTTGAGTTATGGGAATAACAAACCTCCGGGTTTCGTCTCCAACAAGCCTCAAGGGAATTTTCAACAATAAGGAAATTTCCATCCACAGGGACAATATCAGCAAAAGCCACAATCATCAGGTATGCCTCTCGAAGAAATGATGAAAACTTTGGCCACTAACACTCTACAATTTCAACAGGATACCAAATCCAGCATTCAAAACCTGGAAAATCAAATGAGTCAAATGGCCACAGCTATCAACAGACTGGAAGCACAAACAGGAGGAAAGTTGCCGTCTCAACCCGAGGTGAATCTGAAGAATATAAGTGCAATTACTCTTCGAAGTGGAAAATAAATTGAGGCACTTATTGTGAAAACCGAACTTATTGTGAATGCGAAACTAACTCCACCGCCTTTTCCGAGCAGGTTAGCGAAGGCGACTAAGGAAAGCAAGGAGAAGGAAATTCTGGAAATGTTCAGGAAAGTGGAAATCAACATTCCACTGTTGGATGCAATCAAGCAAGTGCCCCGATACGCGAAGTTCTTAAAGGAGCTGTGCACCAACAAACGGAAGTTGATGGGAAATGAAATGGTAAGAATGGGGGAAAATGTGTCAGCACTCTTCCAAATGAAACTGCCCCCAAAATGCAAGGACCCAGGTATGTTCACTATACCATGCCAAATAGGCAACACTAAGCTGGATCGTGCATTAATAGATTTAGGTGCATCTATAAATGTAATGCCTAGGTCTACCTACAATGCATTAAAACTTGCTAATATGACTGAAACAAATGTGATTGTTCAACTAGCCGACCGTTCAAATGCTTATCCGGATGGGGTAGTTGAAGATGTTTTAGTGCAAGTAGGGAACCTAGTATTTCCTGCAGACTTTTATGTCCTAGACATGAACGACGACCATTCCCCTAATTCCACCCCTATTTTAATAGGAAGACCTTTTTTATGGACTTCTCAAACTACTATCGATGTTAGGAAGGGGGTATTAACTATGGAATTTGATGGGGAGGTGGTGCAATTTAACATTTATGATGCAATAAAACACTCGAATGATATTTATGCTGCATATTCTATTGACATAATTACCCCTACTGTGCAGAAAGTGTTTGAACTAAATTACAGGGAGGAACTAGAAACAGCTATTTCTGAATCATTGAGTCAAATTGATGAAGATGATGTGGGGATGAGCAGGGAACTGCAAAATGAAATCATTGCACTTAACTCGTTGGAACCCGTGCCGCACAGGTACACTATTAAAACAATCCAATTGACAGACTATCCTAACAAATTGCTACCCTCTGTCTTGCAGGCACCCGTAGTGGAAATGAAGACCCTACCAGCCCATTTGAAGTATGCATTTCTTGGTGATGGAGAAACACTCCCGGTAATTGTTTCATCCAACCTCACCAAAGTGGAAGAAGATAAGCTGGTTCGGGTTCTTCGGGAGCATAAAGAAGCAATTGGATGGACAATTGCAGATATCAAAGGAATCAGTCCATCGATCTGTATGCACCGGATATTGCTTGAGGAAGGAGCTCAACCATCAAGACAAGCTCAATGAAGACTCAATCCGGCAATGATGGACATGGTGAAAAAGGAGATCTTAAAGCTGTTGGGAGCAGGAATGATTTACCCAATTTCAGACAGCAAATGGATCAGTCCAGTGCAAGTGGTGCCCAAGAAATCTGGAGTGACAGTGGTGGAAAACAAAGATGGCGAGCTTGTACCAACTAGGGTGCAATCCGGGTATAGAGTATGCATCGACTATAGGAAGGTAAATGCCGACACTCGAAAAGATCATTTTCCCCTTCCCTTTATCGATCAAATGTTAGAAAAATTAGCGGGTCATTCCCATTATTGTTTCTTAGATGGTTTTTCTGGTTATTTTCAAATTGCCATAACACCTGAGAATCAAGAAAAAACCACATTTACTTGTCCATTTGGCACTTATGCATATAGGCGCATGCCTTTTGGTTTGTGTAATGCTCCTACGACGTTTCAACGTTGTATGATGAGCATTTTTTCTGAATACACAGGAAAAATTATTGAAGTGTTCATGGATGACTTTAGTGTGTGGGGTGATTCATTTTATGCATGTCTAGATAATCTAACATTGATTTTAAAACGATGCATTGACACTAACTTGGTCTTAAACTGGGAAAAATGTCATTTTATGGTGGATCAAGGGATAGTATTGGGTCATATAGTGTCCATAAAAGGAATAGAAGTCGATAAGGCTAAGGTAGACCTCATATCTGCATTACCTTACCCCGCAAATGTGCGGGATATACGATCTTTTCTTGGCCACGCAGGTTTTTATCGCAGGTTCATAAAAGACTTCTCAAAAATTGCATCCCCACTGTGCAATTTGTTGCAAAACGACGTGCCATTTGAGTTCAATGATTTGTGCAAAAAGGCCTTTAACCAATTAAAGGAGCGGTTGACTACACCACCCATTATCCAACCACCTAACTGGGATCTTCCATTCGAAATAATGTGCGATGCCAGTGACTATGCCGTGGGGGCGGTTTTAGGACAACGGGTCGGGAGAGCAGCCCATGTGATCTACTATGCTTCTCGAACATTGAATCAGGCCCAATCAAACTATACCACTACTGAAAAGGAACTTTTATCTGTGGTTTTTGCTTTAGAAAAATTTCGATCATATTTATTGGGTTCTAAAGTTATTATTTTTACAAAACCGAGAATCATCCGATGGATACTCTTACTACAAGAGTTTGACTTGGAAATAAAGGATAAAGCAGGATCGGAAAATGTAGTGGCCGACCATCTTAGCAGGGTAGTGAGAGCCGAGGACGACCTACCCCTGCGTGAAGCTTTTCCGGACGAAAGCTTATTCGCGACTGAAGCGAACCTCCCATGGTATGCTGACCTAGTAAATTATATAACTTCTAAACTAATGCCAACCCATTTTTCGCAGGCAAAGAAGCATAAAATGAGGAGTGACGCCAAATACTACATTTGGGATGATCCATACTTGTGGAAGAGATGCCCCGATCAAATCATTCGGAGGTGCGTGCCCGGATCAGAACACAAATCAATCCTCACCTTCTGCCATTCCTACGCATGTGGGGGCCACTTTGGACCAAGAAGGACCGCACAAAAGGTATTGGATAGTGGTTTCTTTTGGCCTACCATATTCAAAGACGCTTACATATTCTGTAAGTCTTGCGACAATTGCCAAAGATCAGGTAATCTATCCCAACGAGATCAAATGCCCCAAAATCCCATAATTGTATGTGAAATTTTTGATGTTTGGGGCATTGACTTCATGGGTCCCTTTCCCCCGTCTTTTGGTTGCAATTACATTTTGTTAGCTGTTGATTATGTTTCCAAATGGGTGGAAGCCAAAGCCACCCGTACTAATGACTCTAAGGTTGTTGCAGATTTTGTAAAGGCTAACATTTTTAGCAGGTTCGGTATACCTCGGGCAATGATCAGTGACAGGGGAACACACTTTTGCAACCGCACCATTGAGGCACTACTAAAGAAATATGGAGTGTTGCACCGAGTATCCACCGCATATCACCCCCAAACCAGTGGGCAGGCAGAAATTTCAAATAGGTAGGTTAAGTCTATACTCGAGAAAACAGTTCGGCCAGACCGCAAGGATTGGAGTATCAGACTGGAAGATGCATTATGGGCTTATAGAACCGCTTACAAGACGCCGATTGGTATGTCCCCATTCTGATTGGTGTTTGGAAAACCGTGCCACCTACCTGTGGAACTCGAGCACAAAGCTTACTGGGCTATTAAGCAATGCAACATGGACTGGGGAGTAGCGGGAGATCATAGGAAGCTTCAATTGCAAGAACTCGACGAGATCCGAAATGAAGCCTACGAGAATGCCATGATTTATAAAGATCGGACCAAAGCTTTCCATGATCAACGCATTTCTCGAAAAAGTTTTAGTGAGGGCCAGAAAGTTCTTTTGTTTCACTCTCGGCTCAAGCTTCATCCAGGTAAGCTTCGTTCTCGTTGGGTTGGACCTTTTGTCGTTATTAATGTTTCTTCCCATGGTGCAGTCGAGATCAAAAGCTTGAAAACTGATAAAACGTTCAAGGTTAATGGACACCGCCTCAAGCCCTACTATGAGGGGTTCCAAACTGAGAACTTGGAGGTGATTGCACTGGAAAACGCCAACAACGGGCAATAGTCTCGCACGGACTCCGTCGAGCCAACGACAGTAAACAAAGGCGCTGCTCGGGAGGCAACCTGAGAGGGGAGTTTCTTTATCTCCTCGACTTTTTATTTTCGTATTTTCATTTTGGTTAATTTTAGTTTCTTTAGTCATTTCATTTAAAAAAAAAAAAAAAATTTGAAATTTCCAGTGGCCTAGTTACGGCCGTAACGCAATTTTTTTTATTTTTATGCAGAAGCCTTATTACGGCCGTAACTAAATAATTACGGCCGTAATTGTGTCTTTGCATTTTTTTTCAGAATGTGACTTACGGCCGTAAGTCATAATTCTACGGCCGTAAGTCTATGTTTTTCAGAATTTAAAACGGTGAACTCGCGCATAACCCCCACTCTTCCCCTCTTCTTCGCCATTCCACAACCACACTTTCGTTTATAAAGGTTTCTTAGTGAAATTTCAATCCACATCCATCGCACCCTTAAGGTTTTGAAGGTATGAATTTTTTTTTTTTTTTTTTTTTTCTCTTTTTCCTTTTCCCTCTCTTATTGTCATGGGTAAACATCCCTACCTCCATAGGTTTCTCGATATTTACCTTTCCATTAATTGGTTATTCCTTGTTGAGGTTGTGCTTGAGATTTGGGAAGCTTGGTTTTTACTTGCTTTGTAACAATGACATCATTTTAGTTCGCACTCTAGGTGTTCGATGAAATGTCTAGGCAAGGTTGGGGTGTTCATTACCTTAAGACTTCGACTCTTAGAACTATGTGGCATTTGATTTTGACAAAGTCATGGGGTACATTGTATATTCGTCATTGCTTGTTATTTATTTTAATGGATAATTCGGTTATGTGCTCCAGTCTTTGGCTCCACACTAGCCTAGGTGGTGACTCTACATCTTTGCTTTGATTGTCATAATGGAACTTGTCTCATGGTTTTAACGACCATCGCTTCACCCTTGTTTCTGCCGTATGTCATCTAGGAGTACTTGATTAAGATCTAGCTCTTGTACCTATTTTTCTTCGTTGCCCTGCTGCTTCATCGGTTGTTTGCACATCTTGTTTCTTGCTTTCTTCTTCCCCACGCCATATGTATATGTTCATTATGCTCTTCATGCGGCTTTATTCACAACTAATTCCATTGATTGATTGTGCGTGTTGAGTGTGATTGATCTTGTTGAAGTCATGGTGAGGAATAATTGGTGCTTGATCTTGTTGAATTACGCCTTAGTACGACCTCATGCCTTGCTTGTGTGTACATTATACAGGTCGTGTCGGCTTTGATTTTCATATTAGGCCTTTACCATCACGCTCTATTGGCGTGCGCACATTTACTTTTCCTTCCCTATCCATGCTTGACTAATCTCCTCGTTTCTTTCACAGGATCTTCTATGGCTCCACCGACAAAGAAAGGAAAGCAAGTGGCAGGGGAATCCTCGGCGGTGCCCCGCCAGGAGAAGCCCCAGTCTAAACTGTGTATTAAGGAGCGCCTCTTCCTCCCAGAAGACTTTCAGGAATGGAGGAGCGCTGACACCATCATTGCCCCGCGACAGTTTTGGGCCCGCTTCGTCGAATTTGGATGGGTCAGATTCGTGAGTGATCTACCGTTTGGGAACCCCCCGCTGGTGTACAAGTTCTACACCCAGTTCAACAAAGAAATTGGTGACGAGGGTTCCCTTGACTTTCACCACACCAGGGTGGCGGGAAAACGTATCATGTTTGATAAGGAAGTGGTGGACAACTATTTGGGGTTAAGTAGTACTGGTTCGGTCCCCATGTCGGCTAATGCGGGTGTCTTCTTTCCGGACCAAGAGGTGCTCCGTTGGGCTTTGAAGCCCGAACTCCATGACTCCCTAACTGTCATCCTTCCGCACTACAAAAATCGGGATCTACAGCGGGACGCCTGGTACCCGCACCAGTGAGGGTCGGGGAGTCTATTCCCTTCCACTAGCCTCACTACAGTATCTGTTCGCTACCTCCGGGTCTACTACGCCATTACCATGGGGATCAAGTTTGACTTGGGGCAGCACATCTTTGATACGATATCCACTTACGCCAGCTTGATACCACAGAAGCGAGGCATGCCGTTCCCTTGTTTAATCACCGCCTTATGCCGGGCTCAAAGAGTTCCCGCTGCGGTAAGTGACGACACCTTGGGGCATGGGAATCGCCTCACGAAGGAGAGTTTGGAGAATGCTCGCAGGCAGATCGTTGCGAAGCGGGGTCACGGAGATAATGAATCAGGGGACTCCGATGGTGATCAGGGCGCCGAGGAGCCCGCAGCCCGGGAAGCGCCTCAACATCCTAATGCTCCTACCCCTTTTGAGCTTCAGATGCTGGGCATGATGCAAGCCTTCCAAACCCAGCTGAACGCTATGCAAGAAGATCAACAGCTTCTACTGGAGGAGCAGCGGGCCATTCGGGATCAGATTCGGCAATTGCAGAGAGCTCGAGACGATCAACCTCCACAATAGCCCGAGGGAGTTTCTTCCTTTTTCTTTCCCCTTTTATTGCTTTCCCTTTTATTGTTGTCCTTCTTCAATGTGGACATTGAACTGTCTAAGTGGGGGGGGGGGATTGATTTGATTGTAAGCTTATCTAATTCAAATTCTCTCTGCAATCGAATTTTTAAAAGGTATTTTGATCCCGTTAGCTGTTTTTGCTACCTATCTATGCTACTTAGATCCTTAACCATACTTTGATAGGGAGCAACCTCAATTTTGGTGCATTTTTTTGTATATCATTGCATAATTGGATATAAATTGAGCACATAGAGATCATCTCGTCCGATACTTCGTCAATAGGTTGGAAATGAAAAGTAAAATTGTCAAATACTTATAACCGAGTTAACCCGACCTACAATAGACAGATTACCCTTTCATATATAACCTTGAATGTCCCAAATTATTATACCTCTGTGAGTAGTAATGGTTTGAATGCTTTCAACCGTTACCCTCGACCAATGGACTTAGATTGGAATGTAGATCAAGCAATGACCTATATAACTCATAATTGGATGGGAGAAACACATGAAAACCATAATTTGTGAGCTTTTGAACCTAAGAGCTATTTTCAATACTTATAAGCTCGTAATTCTTTGATGTGTGTCCTGCATGGTTGAGTTATACTTGGATGTGCTTTCTTGTGCATGCCGTTGTAGCTTCTTGATTCAAGTGCAAATTATAGCAAAGGCAATAGGTTAAACCAAATTTGACTTGCTAAAAGAGCTTACCTTGCTACATGGACCAATAGAAGCCCTTTTGAGCCTTAGCCTTTCTTTGAATTTTTATGTCAGGCTACAAGCCACGAATACCCTTTCTTTTGCATTATCTCTGTTTTGAACCCATTGAGAAGGGATTCGCAAGCTTTTGTTGATTGAGGATTATGCTATGGTTTAAGTCTAATTTAGTGGAGATGGTTATCTTGTGTTGGGCGATGGCTGTATAATGGACTGAAGTCAGGGGAATGTAATTCTATCTTGTGCAAATTGATGACTTCCTAAGTTACAGTCTATACTCGAAAAAAAAAAAAAAAAATATCAATGAAAAGGAAGTTAGTCAAGTGTGGATAAAGTTGGATAGTGGGAAACAATAAAGTTCATAATAAGAGTGAAGGAAGTGATGTTATTTTGAATCGACTTAGTTGCGAAGTTCCTTCTCGACTCCGCCTAAATATACCATTTTATCCTACCTGACCCGAAGCCCCGTTACAACCAATTAAAGACCTTCGCTTTGCACTTGTGTTATTGTTGGCTCCGGTTATGACAGTTAGGCAATCTGTGGTACGGACTTATCCATGCAGAGAACTGAGCGAAAAATTCAACACCTTATACACTTTGTGTGAAGAGAGGAACATCTTGTGAGGGTGTTAACTCTCATTACATTTACTTATGAGTGGTTTGAATTGCTTGGTCTAGGGTTGGTGGTACGAATGTGGTCGGGGGTACTGTGTTGACTGAATTCACATCATGAATAACTCGGATTACGCAAATGAGTTCCTCTAAAATTGGGCGAAACTATTTTTCTTGTAGCCACTCAATAATGGTTGGGAGGTGAGTGAACACGAGAGGTGAAAGGAAATAAACCACAACGAGCCATGATTGGGTTGGGAAGTAAAGGGCGTTGCGTCTCTAGCACACACTAACACAATCCGATCATGCAATGGAACAAATTTTTTTTTGTTAAGGAAAAGTGGGTTGCAACCTCAAGTCTCTAAATGATAATATGTGGTTTGAGTCCTATTTCTTTCTTGTTGAATCTTTGTTCGAGGACGAACAATGGTTCAAGTGTGGGGGGATTTGATAAGTGTTATATTCACGTTTATTTTATGCACTTATGCCCTTGAATATACCATAATATGATTCTATCTAAGTATTATTAATGCATTTTATGTTTTATGTTGTATAGGATCCTAAACAACATAAAACATAAAATGCATTAATAATACTTAGATAGAATCATATTATGGTATATTCAAGGGCATAAGTGCATAAAATAAACGTGAATATAACACTTATCAATATACAATTAAAAAATTACAGAATTTGCATTTAACATTCAATGAAGTTTTCGATAATTTGAATTATTTATGTTGTTTTTAAATTTTAATAATTGTTATAATAAAAAATTATTTTTGCATGTTTTGTATTTGTATTGATTATGTATAATCATTAAATTTTATGAATGCTTATCTATATTTCGGATTGCAATTTCAGTTCATCGCATTTATGGAAATCTATACTATATATAAAAGAAGGATAGTTTGACAGAACGTAATTCTTAAATTCTTTATGTTTTAGTATTATAGTAAATAATTAATATGATGTTGTTGTTATTATTATTATTATTATTATTATTATTATTATTATTATTATTATTATTATTAACGTTAATATTGAATGAGTTCAATCAATACTTTTAGTTATCAGTATTAAAATTATTATTTAATTATTTATTTTTTATTTATTTGTTGTTCTTAATATTATAAATCTTATGTGTAGCCATCAATAATTAAATCATTTTTTAATTATTAATGGTCAAATCATTTTTTATCTTTAATATCACAAATCATATTTTGTAAAATATGATATATATATATATATATATATATATATATATATATATATATATATATATATATTAAATATTTTTATAACTTAAGCCTTTGTTCAGCAACTATATTTTTGTTTCGAGGTAAATGTGTGGTTGAAAAATAGTTTTGAAAAAATATGTGGTTAAAAAGTGGGTTAAAAAATGTGTCGCTTATAAATAATTTATAGGAAAAGTTATTGAACGAAGGTAAATATTGAAGAGTTATTGCTTTGATTTTTTTTAGTTAGTAATATTAATAGAATGATTAATATTTTTTAATCATTCTTAATTTTAATAAATTTTTTAAAGATTATAGGGTATAATTTCGTAATCTCCAACTTTATTCGGTTGTTGTATCGTGATAATCACTATATTTTCAAAATTATTATTTTGACACGTATTTTTGTAAATAAAGTTTTATTTGGTAAATTCAAATATTTTGACTATTTCTTTTTTAATTATTGTGATTGATGTTTTTGAATGAGTATTAAAATGTACGTTAAATACAATAGGCAAATGTATAAGTTATGAAAAATATTCTAATACATTTCACATTCATCAATATTCGTGCACATAATATTATATCAAATATGATACACCATTAAAAAATTACTAAATCTACATTTTCATTGAACTTATTAATAATTCAGGAAAATTATTGAAATCAATAATAATTTATTATTTAAATATATAAATTGATGTTTACTATTCAAAGATTTTTTAAATAATTTGAATTACTTATGTTATTTTTTAAATTCTGATAATTATTGTAATAGAGAATTCTTTTTTATGCATTTATATATGTGTTAACTATGTATAAGAACTAAAATTTTACGAATACTTATTGAAATCGTTATTGCAATAATTACTTTCGTGCATCACACGGGTGAATACTAGTATATATAAAAGTAAGGAATTGGTTTGGTGTGAATACATTTTGTGAACACAATGGTTTAACTATCTATACTTCTATTTACTATATATAAAGGGAGAATAGTGGATTAGTGTGAATGCAAAGTGGATTAGTGTGAATGCAAAATCTGGATAGATAAATGTATTTATTTCCGTATATATATATATATATATATATATATATATATATATATATATATATATATATAATATTATTTTATGATAAATACTAAAAATGGTTAACATTTTTTTAATAATTTTTAATTTTAATAATAGTGCAAAGATTATATGATATAATAATTTCTTGATTTTCAATGTTGTTCAATTATTGTATATTTGATGAGTTAAGATTAAACACATATTTATAGTTTATTGTGATTTTTGAACGAAAATTGAGAAAAAGTTAAATTTGTGATGCAAATGCAAAAATTATAATAAATATATTTATATTTTGAAAAAGCATCAATATTTGTACTAATAATATTACATCTAACATGATATACAATTAAAAAACTACAAAATTTGTATTTATCATTCAATGAAGTTTTTGATAATTTAGATTACTTATGTTGTTTTTAAATTTTAATATTTGTTGTAATGAAAAATTATTTTTGTTTCTTTTGTATTTGTGTTGATTATGTATAATCATTAAGCACCGGTGAAAATCTATATTTATATTATATATAAAAGTAGGATAGTTTGTCAAAATTTAATTCTTAAATTCTTTATATTTTGTATTATAGTAAATAATTAATATGATGTTATTGTTATTTATATATTTTGGTTATAATTATTATTATTCTTATTATTAGCATTAATATTGAATGAGTTCAATCAATATTTTTATTTATCAGTATTAAAATTATTATTTAATTATTAATTTTTTATTTGTTTGTTGTTCTTAATATTATAAATCCTATGTGTAGTCATCAATAATTAAATTGTGTTTTAATTATTAATGGTCAAATCATTTGTTATCTTTAATATTACAAATCATATTTTCTAAAATATATATTATATATTATTATTAAATATTTTAATAAATTAAGCCTCTGGTCAGCAACTATATTTTTGTTTCGAGGTAAAATGTGTGGTTGAAAAATAGTTTTGAAAAAATGTGATTAAAAATTAGGTTGAAAAAATGTGCGCTTATAAATAATTTATAGAAAAAGTGACACAACCCGCCCCGAATCACCCTAATAAACTTGAGATGTGATGTGCGCCGATGATGAATGTCAGCTAAACGCCAAACCCAACACCAAGGCTGACTGTGATATACTACCAATCATATGCTAAATAATGAAAAATCATTTTATATTAAAATAATGTGGGTCCCAACTGATATGAAATGCTTAGTTTAAATGAAATGATAAACTTGACATGCATACTGGTATGGCTCCAAAATCAACAAGCTCTTCGGGCTTCCAGAACTCAACTGTTACCTATTAAGAAAATAGTGAGAAAATAATGAGTTGATAGCTCAGTGAGTGGACAATTTCAAAAATAACTATATTTTCTCATTTAAATGAATTTACTCAAAATTGAGTTCACAATGTAATCTCGTATATCGTAGCCAAGAAGAGAGACATAGTCTTCATGCCCAAAAATATTATCATCTGTTTACACTGTCATCACAATCTGTAATCTAACATCATCCATATTATACTATCAACATAGTTTGTAATCTCTAGGTACGGTCATACCCTAACAAATCTCAGCAAAATGTACCCACTGAATATAATATGTACTCTGGTCATATGCTAACTGACTGCCTCTCAGGCTAGTCTCAAAGAGTTCTGATAATCAATTCTAGAACACGGCTAAGACACCTCAGTGTTCTATATCATATACGGTCGACCGTCTCAGGGTAATATCATACCCGGTCAAGACCCCTCAGTGCAGTATAGAACACAGTCAAAGCCCCTCAGTGAATTAGAAGAAATATATTATCATGAGTACTTTTTTGTGGATTTCAATATTACACATATGTCTCACATTTCTTTCAACATATAATGATTTCAAAATCTTTCTAATTTCAAACAAATATCATATTCTCATAATATTTCACAATAATCACGTAATTTAACAAACAAATCACATAATCACGTTTAACGAAATTATATAAACAATTTATCAGTATTTAAAAATAATAAGTTTTCCACTCATCGAGTTCTCGGAAATGAACTAGCTAGATTTATAGGCTTTCCCCACTTTTACATCCACCTCTTTAATTCTTCATGCCAAGTTAGGAATCTCTTATTTCTCCAAGAGATCATATTTACTCATAGGAGTGTTTCAAGCAATATCCCTTCCTTCCTTTCTTTTCTTCCTTCTTGTTTCCATTTTCTTTCTTTTATTCTCGGCTGTTGGCTTGTGTCATGTTTCCCAGCCTCTGTTTGTATATTGATATTAACCAAGAAATTGACAAACCATCCCTTATCCTTTAATTTATTGGATAAGTATGGTATAATTGCAATTCAAGGTCCCAAACTACCATATAATATGAAACTAGTCCAAAACTTCCAATTATTGCAAACTAAATATTTAAATTTCTATCTCTATCATCTCAACCCTCAAACTTTTATAATTTCAACTTAATTTCCAATAAGATCATTTGTTCAACTTAAGTCCTTATTCCATTGATCAATTGAATATTTGACTAACGAATTTCATTGATTGTTGACAAGCGCAAAAAAAAGGGTCGTCACAAAAAGTTATTGAACGAAGGTTATAGAATGATTAATATTTTTTAATCATTTTTAATTTTAATAATTTCTTAAAAGATTATAAGGTATAATGTTTGGTATAATTTCGTAATCTTCAACTTTACTCGGTTGTCGTATCATGATAATCGCTAGATTTGTAAAATTATTATTTTGACTAATTCTTTTTGTAAATAAAGTTTTATTGGTTGAATTCAAATATTTTGACTATTTCTTTTTCAATTATTGTGATTGATGTTTCTGAATGAGAATTAAAAAGTACGTTAAATACAAGAGACAAATGTAAAAGTTATTTCTTTTTTTAATTATTCGTGCACATAATATTATATCAAATATGATATATCATTAAAAAACTACTAACTTTACATTTTCAATGAAGTTATTAATAATTAATAAAAATTATTGAAATCAATAATATTTTATTATTTAAATATATAAATTGACGTTTACTATTCAAAGATTTTTTTTAATAATTTGAATTACTTATGTTATTTTTTAAATTCTAATAATTATTGTAATAGAGAATTCTTTTTTATGCATTTATATATATGTTGATTATGTATAAGTACTAAAATTTTACGAATATTTATCGAAATCGATATTGCGGATATTAACTTTCGTGCATCGCACGGTGAAATACTAGTACTAGTATATATAAAATTAAGGAAGTGGTTTGGTATGAACACATGTTGTGAATATAATTTGGTTTAACTATTTGCTTAATATTTAGCATCTCCAATGAGAAGATGTCCAAGGTAAGAAAGAGAAAGAGAGAGATATATTATTTTAAGTGGAAGATGTTAAGTAAGAATGTGAGAAAAAGTGGAGAAAAAAGAGAGGGAAAAGTAAAAAAAGAAGAGAGAGATAAATACAATTTCAAATAAATTAATAAAAAAATGAGTGGAAGATGTGAAGTAGAATGTGTGATTGTGGAAGATGTGAAGTAGAAATGTGAGAAAAAATGGAAGAGAGAGAGGAAAAAGTGGAAGAGAGAGAAGAAAAAAATGATATTACAGTGGGACCCACGATTTTTTTGTGTCTACCTCTCACACCCAGTAGACAGCCTTGAGTGTGTGCGCCATTGGAAATGCTTAGTGGTTCAATGTGAACACATAGTGTGAACACAATTTGGTTAATTAATGTTTGACTATAATATGATTCATTATTTGATAAATATTTATTTGATTAATGAATGCTTGACTATTTAAGTTCGCATTTGGATTATTTTAAAACTACTACTATATTTACCTAAATTTATTAAAATTCTAAATTAAATAGTTAAAGTAATTTTTGTAACAACACTTTTTTAGATGTATATTTTTAAAATTATTCTTCCTTTTATTTTTGTTAAGTAAAAATTAAAATTATTTCCAAATTTGATGTACATTATTTAAAAATATTTTGAATTGAATAGTGATTGATGTGATTTTGTATGGTTGAAAATGGAAAAAAAAAAATGGATTTATGTGTAGAATACTTTAATATCGAAATGTGTGATTAAAATTAAATGCTATAATAAAAATAATTTTTTTCTTTTTAATGAATACCAAACAGGGGCTTATTATGTAATGATTAAATATTTATGTTAACTATATTTGTTTAATAAATTTTTGACTACAATATAATTAACTATTTGGTTAATATTTAGTGGTTCAGTATAAACACAGTGTGTTAATACAATTAGTTCTTACCCATGCGATGCACGGCAAATGTAGTTTTTATGATTGATTCCAAGAGAAAGCATAATAAATTTCCAATGTTCACATAATAAAATAAGTATTAAAAAGTTGAAGTTCATATTCATACATTTTAGTTAAATCCAAATAAGATGCACACATGAAGTACAAATTTAGACTACAACAATCTATAGAACTTCAACTCGATTTCATCAGCCAACCTAAATATGTATTTGCGAAACATGAGAACGTATTGTATAGGGCATACTAATAAATAGAAAAAAAAACAATTACCTATATGCATTTCAAGGATAGACAGAGTTCATACACACACACACACCCACAGGTGTGTTGGTGTGTGTGTATATATATATATATATCGAAAAATATCGAAAGACAATATCTTCAAACTAAAACCTTCGAATTTGGAAATCCATCAGTGGTTATTTCGAATGTTGACAGTGCTACTCTCTCAAAAAAGAAAGCAAGAAGCACAAAAACCTATTTTATACAATATCAGCTCATTAGCATAAAACATTTAACCACACATAAGTATCACAAAAAAATAGGCATTTAAATAAGGCATGATTACTGAGGAGAAATTTACTTTCAAGTTTCATCAGAAGAAAAGTAACACTTTTACCTTAATATTAATATGTACGTGGATCCAATTATGAGTTAACAGATAAAATAATTTAATATGATCTATTAATCAAGGTGAATCAAGAATGATCCTGATTAAATCAATGAATTACAGTTCGGCTAAGTTTAATATATGCTGATTTTCATATTTCAACTTCTTCTAAAGAAATACTCGACTAAAAGGCACAAATTTGAAATTCTAAAACCGAAAGTAGTAGTATCGATTGGTATCGTAAAATCATTGTCTAAAATTTAGATTCTCACCCTTTTCAAATGCGAGAGGGTTGTTAAGTTCCTAACCCATGTTTTTATTTTTATTTTTTACCTAGCAATTAGAATAGACATCTAGCTCCATGTGAGCTTGTTTTCCTTTTCTCAATAATCTAATACTTAATTACCTACCAAAAGTAGTTTTCAACAGCAAAACAACAAAACTGAGAATAACTTGCAAACCTCGTAAACAAATGCACTCACAACTTGACGATCATGCCGAAGTTATGAGAATTTATCCAATCCGAATAGAACAAAAGTTCAATCAAAGAGACAACAAAAAATACTAAGCAGTGTTACATAACAACAAAAGAGGAACTTCAAACTAACCTGGTAAATCTGAGGGACTGTACTAGTATGGGTTTAGATCTTCTATCACGTTACTTGGAAGAGGGGATCCACATATGTACTCAACAAGTGAAAAAATGATTTTTTAATACTCAATCCAATTTCCGAAAGTGGGGAAGGCAATGGAGGACACATGAAGAACCCAACTCAATGAATAGCAAAAACTACAGCGTCTTATCTGGACATATCCAAAACGTATGATTCTAAATCAGAATGCAGCTAAGTTATAACAAAAGTAGACAACTTCTATGTATACCATGCCTCTCCAATTTAAAGAATTAGACATACGTTAAGCTCCAAATATAAGAGTCCACAATACTTTTAAAAAATTTAAATGAAATATGCTTATCCATTTCAAAGAATCATAGGTTTAGATCCAAACAAAACAACTATTAATTGTCCATGATAGTTTTAAATTAAAAAAAAAAAAATGAAACATGCTTCTCCAATTCTAAGAATAAAAAAAATATATTTAAACCCCAATTAGGCAGAGTGACAAGTCATGAGATGAAATAATGAGCATGTTTAAGGTGTTAGCTTATATACAGGATTTTCCGACATACCTTATAATAAGCCACCCCAAAAATGCTAAATGCTAACTTCAAAACTAAGCAGGAAAGAATACAAATTAGGACAAAAAGTTCACTTTTTCATCCATTACCATGTAATTATATAAAACATGTAGGGGGAGGGCAGAATTATAATTTAATGGGATGATAAAACATAGCTATCCCTCCCCCTGCCACCTTTTGAACCATTGTATTCGTTTCTAAAATTACATAAATCCCAAACACATCTGTCAAAGCTTACGAATGAATTCAACTGACCAATAGCCTACCATCAAGAGATACAGTTTGTCTCCTTTTCTTAGGCTTTTGAACACCTTGTGTAATATTGCAGAAGACCTTCTGTTCTTAAAAACAAAAGGCACGCCAATTCTTAATGCTTTTTAGTTTTTTTTTTTTTTTTAGTTAGATTGTTTGCCTTAATGGTCCTACATTTTTTGTTTGCTAGCTTTATTATAATCAGAAATTCATTCCATGACATATGTCACAGGATCTTAGTCAAAATAAGGCAATTTTAAAGTTTATATGAATACATTAGAAATTCCAGAAGTTAACTTTAACATATAGATAAACAAATGTACAGATCATCAGGATATTCACAATATCTTCTATATCTCTTTTATAAATATATATAAATGAGTTCCATTAAATTATGGTTGTCTCAGAATACATTTGAGCATTTAAAATATAGTGAAGAAAGAAACTATCAACAATTAGCATAAAAAATAGTAATACGAAGCTACTAAAAACGAAAAATCAAACTATCACATGTTTGTGAATTAGACTGAAGAGTTAATTTTTCATAGTGGATTTTAACATAATAATTTGTGCAAGCTCCACATAATGCCGGTAGCTTTGGACTAATAAATTTAGCAAATACATACCTTGTCACATAGTCCATAGGTCTTGGTGTGCAATTTAGCAAGAACATTCTCACATCCAGCCAAGTATCTGAGTCTGACCAATAAATATAGTTTTTAGAATGTATTATCCAAGGAAACAATCTGCTGGAACCAAATTCAGAAACATGCACGTATTCCATAATTCTTGAAAAATTTACAATCCTATCAAATTCTAACCTTGGTCCCCACTAAATAAATCCATACACAGACCTAATACCTACGATAACAGGTCTTACCCATGATTTGAAGCAACAGGTTTGCTTTTCTCAGTACCAAGTTCCCACGGTACAATTGGTCATCTAATGATCATGTCTGCATCTAAAATTACTACCCAATCCACATTTTCTGTATCTTCACTATGTTTTAGCAAATGAAAAATCTCAGCTGGTTTATTAATTGCGGGATACCTATCACAACCCACAAATTTAAAATAAAAACTGAAGCCACTTCCTTATTTAAATAATGAATAAAATAGAAATGATCAAATGAAACACCTCTTGAAAATTAAATAAGTCATCAAAATGCCAAAAAGACAAAAAATGCAAATACAATACATATCACCAGTCTTGGGGCGCCTACTGATGGAGGGAACCTCAAATGTGGGGATCAACTGCATGCCCTTGTAACTCCTTCTCTCCTCCCATGTGCAGCTTAGGAGCCGGGTAATGGGGCCATGCTGGTAGGTCACGACGCTTCCCACTGATGAGTTGTTCTTCGATAAAATATCAACAACTTTAATCAAAGTCGTCCAATGATAGAGAGTAAATAGGAGGATTGACGATTCAGAGTGCATCATCTCCAAGCAAATGGAAGCTTAATATTAATCTTCCAGGCTTTAGATCAGGCTCCAGCAGCCACCCCAAAGGCGTCTCCAGCAGCGGCTCTGGTTGCGTCTCCATCGGAGGCGATTACTACACCAACTCCATCACCATCTGCCGTCGTCAATCGACCAGTCTCAACTCCTAAAAGTTCATCACCTTCCGAATCTGCATTGGCTTCTCCACCTGCTCCTCTTGCCGATGCACTTGCTAGATCTATCGCTAATCCTCCATCCATCGCCGTCGGACCTGGTGCGCCGCCCATAACTCATCACCCAACGCTGCTACTTTGAATAGAGTACTGATTGCTGGATCTGTTGCAACAATGTTGTTCTTTGCTTTGCTGCTTTTTTCCTCATGTCGGGCCACTCTCTCTCGCTGAATTGGAGATTTTCGATCTGTCGGATCTGTGGATTTGTTGCTTTTTTGCTGGATGATCCACTTTGCAGGGAAAAGTTGATTCCCAGACAAAGGATAATTAAATATTCTAACACGAATTTGAAATTGTCCAATGGGCCATATTACCGATAATAATAATAATACCCTTCATTGGCGGGATTCTTGACTTTCAGACAGAATTTTTATTTTTATATATAAAAAATGAGCGGGAAACATAGACACGAATTTGTGCTTGACATTCTTACTTTTATATATTAAATAGATGTTGTTAACTATTTGATTAAGCCTCCATTTGGTAACTAATTTTTTTTTTGTTTATAAACATGTTTATAAACAACACAATTTCTCAAAACATTTTTTAACCACACACATTTTCTCTCTCCAATTTTTAACCATTACTTTTTACCTCAAAATCATAAATAAACAAGTTTATAAATCAAACAGTGTTACCAAACGGAGGCTAATAAATATTTGATTACAATATGGTTAACTATGTGCTTAATTCATTTGTTGACTATTTAAGTTTACATTCCGATTATATTCGAACCACTACTATATTTGCCTTAACTTATTAAATTTTTTACTTTTTAAAATATTTTTTATTATATATTTTTTAAATTAAATAGTTAAATTAATTTTTTTAGCAATAATTGAATGTATATTTTTAAAATTATTTTCCTTTTTTTTTGTAAGTAAAAACAAAAATTATTTTCAATCTTATTATTTAATGATTAAATCTTTATGTTATTTTAATTTACAACTTTTTAATATTATTTTTGACCATTTTTTATACTTGGTATCGTTTTGTAATTAGAAATTTTAATTTTGAACGAATTATAAATTCATGTACAACTATTGCATTTGTATATTACATGTTGTTTATACTGTACATTCGATCCCCTACTATATTTTCCTAGGTTTATTGAATTTCTTGTGTTTATTAACTTATTATTATTATTATTTATTTTTTAAATTAAATAGTTTATGTAATTTTTGTTGCAAAAGTTCTCTTTTTTTGTGAGTACAAACAAAAAATATTTTCAAATTTATTATGTAATGATTATAACTTTATATTGTTGCGAAATATTGATCACTTTGTAGGGATGTGTAATGGTACAGGATTAATTGTTACAAAACTTGGAAATCACGTTGTTGAAGAATAATTTCTCAATAATCTTCCAAGGTACAAATTTTTTATTTGGAAGATCACTGACACAATTTAGGATGTATTTAATTCACTGTCATTTGCCTGAAAAATGTCAAATCATGAAAAATATTTTCCCCCTTTTGTATTTATTTGGCATTTGTTTGAAAAATTTACCTTGAAAAATATTTTTCAATGTACAATCAATTAAAATACACTTAACTCATTTTCCTTGAAAATATTTTCTCACTTATTTGGTGAGAAAGCATTTTCTTCAGGTGGAAAACATATTTTTCGTCACGTTTAATTATTATTATCAAGTACAAATGAGTGAAAAATAAAGAAAATAATAATAAATTTTTAATAAAAATGGCTAAATTTTGTTTTATGTGCAATGAAAAATAATATCAATCAACAACAAATTTAGGAAAATCTCCTACTTTTTCACCCGATACTTTCAAGTGACTTTTTTCGAGAAAATAATTCCCAGGAAAAAAATTCATAGAAAATATTTTATTACCATCTATTTCCCATTATTTCAATCAAATACATGCAAGATTGTCTTTCAAGTTCAAGAGGCGACAATTTCAGTTGGTAACTTCGTATGCTATGAATATCAACAAAAGTCAATGAAAATCACTTTTCAAGATTGATCTTTATTTAAAGAAGTCTATTTTCAGTAATGGACGTACTTTGCAACCTCTAGAGTGACGAATAACAGTGGTTTGAAGATGATCATTTGTGTCAAAGATGGAAATAGAACAAACTCAACTACGAATGTAGTTTATATGTAAATTTTTCAAAATTTATTGTGGAAACATTGTAACTTTATTAATTACAGTATCATTTTATTATTTTTCTATCTATTTTATTATACACATATTTGACATATAATTAAAAAAATTTCGAAAATATTGAAGTCGCAATTATATGTTTCGACATGATACCGTGCATCGCAGGGATGAAATTGCATTTAATGACTCTCTCTCCTCACTTCTTCTTTTATATATATAAAGATAAAGATAAATATATTCAATAACTTATATCACAATTTACGTGAAATGTAATTGCACCCCCTATTTGCATGTTGCAAATTTTCATGACCTATAAGAATTAGCCGATCACATTTAATGACTCTCTCTTCTCACTTCTTCTTTTATATATATAAAGATAAAAGATAAATATATTCAATAACTTATATCGAAATTTACGTGAAATGTAATTGCACCCCCTATATGCATGTTGCAAATTTTCATGACCTATAAGAATTAGCCGATCACATTTTCTTCCAATTACTGTAAGTCATTTCCCTACTTTTAAGGTGATATATAACATTTGCATTCCACCTAAGACAATGTTAACATTAATGGTGCTAAATAGCATTACTATTTTCCAAATTGAACCTCCTATTCTTTTATTGAATGAAATTTCAATTTTCTTTCTTAATTGCTGGTCTATATTCATTAGGTGAAGAAGAGCCAAGAAAAGAGAGAGATTTGAATTAGAATTTGGTTGTAGTTTATATTTATTTGTTTCATATAATATAATTGGGTAATAGAGGAATTTAAAAAACGATGCAAAAAGTTTTTTCTCTACAACAATACTGAGATTTGCAACACTTGTCAAAAGCTGCAAAAGTCTTTTGACAATATTTTTTAAACGTTGCAAAATGCTGTTTTTGTTGTAGTGTCTGTTTTGTAACCAATATTGGAAAAGTAACACGACATTTTTTTGATAAATTGTTATTTTAAATCTTTCATTAATTAACATATTTTTGTCACCGGTGATGATTTATGTCTAAATATTCTCTAGCATATTTTGTTTATATTTTTCCTTGTATGGAAATTGAAAATGACAAGGCAAATAGGTCTTTTTACACCCTCCAACAAGCTTTCTGGACAGAAACCGCGAACAAGATGTGCCCACTAATGAATATTGTGGATAAGGATGCAATGGAAAAACTTTGGAGGACATAAGTTTAACAATAACCTTTACTGGAATTCGATAAAGCGAAAGAAAAATTCAGTAACAATATATATTTGTGTGTGCACGCACTTGCGTTTGTAAAATTTGTTATTATGTAAAAAAAATGAAAATTTCATTGGATCCAATTTGGTCCAAACCTTGAAAGGGAGATACTATGGATCAAGAGTTCCAATAGCTACTTTTTCGCGTACGAAGTGTGTATAATTTTCAATATATTTCGTTCATTGGCGAAATACATTGTTGGACGCCATTAATGACTCACATTAACATTTTTACACACCATATAATGAGCTTCCCCTGATAGAGTTTGCAGCAGTTTCGCTAATGCAATCCATGGACTATACATAGAGAAATCAATCATTAATATACAAAGAAATGAGAAAAGAAAGAAAATAAATAAAAATATATTTGTCTAATTTATATCTATAGACTGAACATCTTTTTCCTCTACAAATTTTAGTCTGTTAACTAATATATCTAAGGCTTCATTCATCCATAGCTGCTTGCAAACTTCTCTAGCTTTATCCACTGTCATCTGCATATATAATTCCATTGAATATTCACAAGTAAACATCTCCAACAAATATATATATATATCAAATTCGATATTTTTACTTACATTTCACCTAAAAAACACACAAATATGTTACAAATATATTTTGTGTAATTTTTATTCCGGTGCAATATATCAAACATGGACAACGATAGGAAAGGCGTTATGCGAAACATACCCATTCTCTTGATCGCGAACTCTTTTCTGGCCATAGATCAAGTTGTTCGGTCACTAGTAAAGGAAACATGAGAGCTTCGTGATAGAGTTCCCGGCTATTGCTCTTGAATAGCCATGTACCTAATTGACTCTGCATCACATGGAGAACCAAAAAATATATCAATTGTATACACTAATACAACTCTATATAGGTAGAGATAAAGGTTGTACAGTGATTTTTTATTCTTTATAACGTAAAAACGAACTAGTATTTAAAGGTTTATGGGCATAGTTAATTTTCATTTTAATTTTAATAGAGTATGGGTAAGAAAAATTCCTCCATGCCCTCCCCAGATAGGAAAAGACTAGCATTTTGAAAAAGGATGGTATGCTCTACTTCACTACCTTTGTTTGGTAAAATTTGTTTATAGACGACCATGTGGTACTTTTAATTGGTCCCAAAAAAAAAAAAAAAGTTCAGCTAATCAAGTAAGCCCATCATTTTTACTTTTCAAAAAAAAAAAAAAAAAAAATTGTTATTTTTTTGTTATTTATAAATAATAATCATTTATAAATGGCTTAATTATCAAACAGAGGCATATCTTTTAATTTTCATTTTTGATGAAAAAAATTCTACCTTTCAATAATCAAGCTTTAGTCTCTGTTTGGTAAATTTTGTTGTTGTTTATAAATAAGTTTATCAAATGGAGACTAATTTTAACTACACATTTCAAGGGATCCACAATTTTGATCAATTTTTCGACCACACATAAATTAGTTTTTATCAAAATCTGGTAAACTTTTATCAAAAGCTTAATTGAACAACCCCTATGTAATTTTTGTTCGCCAAGCTAACTGGCTTAAAAGGAATGTTTTTACTACTAACATTGCAGATTCGGCTTTGGAAAAAAATGACTGGATCACGGGATGAACATCATCTCTGTTTGGTAAAGTTTTGTTTATAAATTTTGTTTATAAACATGTACATAACATTTCATTCGACCATTATTTTTAAAAGTCATTAATTTCGATTAATCAAAAATTCTGTCCACCATTTTTTACTTTGCTAAAAAAGGACCAATAAAATCAAGACACGTCGCTGTTTATAAACAACATTTTACCGAACAGATGTTTGGCTCATTTTCTAAACTTCATTTTTTTTTTTTAAGATTCATTTTCAACATCACAGTTTTCAATTAAAATAAATTTTCACCTAGATCAATAAGTTTCTCCTAATTCTTAACCACACATTTTCAAAAAAAAAAGAAAAAAAAAAAAATCCTTTTTTGACAAAATGTATTCTCAAAAAGCGCGTTTCTACCAAACAAGAACTTAATCATGTACTTGGAATTGAAGACTAGACATGTATTCAATGAATTTACCAACCTCAACATTGCCAAGGACACCAGCTTCCTCTAATGACTCACGACAAGCTCCTTCTTCAACAGATTCATCAAGTTCCCAACCTCCCTGATTACACACATTTTTATCTCGACATCAGCACCATTTGTAATAATAATATGAAGTGAACACCTCTTTTCCTCGAAAAATAAGGGTGTGTTTTATAAAAGATGAAAAGGTAAAGGATCATTTTCCATCTTTTATTTTTCCACCACGAGCTATAGAAAATATTTGACCACAAATGAAGCGAAATATGCTTTAACAACTTGTACCTAAAAAAGATTTTCCTTAGAAAATTTGTCAATCAAACACAAAACGTGTAAAATATTTTTTTCGATTTGATACTTTTCGTGAAAAATATGTCCAATCAAACACACAATAAATTTTATTTTATTTTATCTAAAAGGCTATAAGATATATGCAATAAATCTCATTCCAAGTACTCATAGAAATACCCTAAACGGTGTCCCAATCTGTCCGACCTATAGAATTGACAAGGTCAATTACCTTTGGAAACATCATTGCTTGACGTTTTCTTGAACTGATCACAAGAACCTCTAACTCATCATCTCTGCCTCCATTGTTACCATTCTTATATCTATATGGAATGCATCTGCAAAGTTAATAGGTTGTTAGAAAATATATATTACATAAAAGATCTATTTTTATCAATGCATATAGTGTATACAATTAAAAGAAAAAGGGATAGTTAGGAACAAAACAAATTAAAGCCTTTATTATTTATTTATTTATTTATTTTGCTGGTTTCATTCTTTACCATACCGGAGATTTCACTTGGAAAAAGGAAAGGAAAAAAAAAAAAAAATTATTCTTGAAAATGTACTCGACAAGTGCTCCCCGTGGGTAAAGGACATATGTATTGCGACACGTATTCCATTGTAACTCAGTTATCTTCAAAATAGTAACGGAAAGTCAATTAAAAAATTTCGTAGGTGAAACCCATTAAGAACAAATTATACCCAATTTTTAGTATTGTGCGATACTTAATGCGTTGTACCTAGAACATTTAAGATAACCGAAAAATGAAGCCCGAAAGTTACCCTACAACAAGTCTTCGACCTTTGTTGTACCTCTGCAAATGCCTCCCTGTGCGAGCAACCAAACTTACCATCTTTCTTTCTTTAAAGTTTAAACGAAAGAGTTGCAGAAAACGGAAGGTTATTGAATCTTTTAGAGTAAATGACCCAAATGAAGGGATGAGTATACGTTCAATATATAATAGTTATGGTAAGCGCCAAATGTGAATGGATAAGAAACGCAGGCAAAAGTGGATTGTTCTTGAGCAAAAAATGGTGGGCGTCGTGTGTACAATTCTCTCTCTCTCTCTCTCCCGTGTACGTTTCCATGATGTTTCTCAATAGGTTATATTTTTCAACTAATTCATTACTTCTCAAGTTATGTTACTACGTGCTTGATTTTTTATTCCGTGCTTGACAAGGAAATTCAGGCTTGCTATGAAAATATTGTGCTATTACATTTACAATTCCTAGATAAAATATAATTTGTAAATTCATCTATATCTAAAAATTTAAAAATACTACAAAAAAATGGCCTTTTGTAACATGTAAAAAGCATAAATCATTAATTGACTGTTGTTAAAGTGGTCCATCACAATAAATGGTTCCCTTGATTTACAGAATTGAGATTTTGTAACAATAATTTAATGAATGTTGTTATCGACACATATTTTGTCACAGGCAATATCTGTTACTCTACGACATAGGTCTTTAGCCAAGTATTTTGCGTGTTGCGATAAGTAGTTTTTGTTGTCGTGGGTCTAGATGAGTTGATATAATATGACAGTATATAGGCTAATATCATGCGAATAATTTTTAATTTCACTAATATTTACGAAAAAAATTATGTTAAACATCAAGACAATTTGTTAAAAATTTTGTGTCTAAAAACATGTTTTTTTATATTTTCGAGGTAAGATGTGTAGTTAAAAATTGAAGAGAGGAAATATGTGTGGTTAGAAAATAATTTGGAAAATTATGTTGTTTAGAAATATTGTTTTTTTAGTTTGTCAAATAGAGGCTTAAATTTGTTTCTCTAAATAGTGGAAGTTTTCAAACGAGATTGTTTTCAAAAATAAATAAATGCTCCTTCGGCTTCAAGATATAATGCAAGGTGTCTAGATTTGTCACCAATTTTAGTTTGGATGGTAATCTAAAATTTATTAAAGTCAAGTAGCACAATTTAAATCTAAATTTAAAATTGTGATAAATAGTATTGTGAGTGATCGCTCAAAATAATTAACCTAGACTTTGGTTATCATTTGTTGAGATTCAATTCTTAAGTACTCTCTTTCTTCCCACAAAAATAGATATGTTTTTCTTTGTTTGTTTATCTTAAATTTTAGTTCACTTTCCTTATTAATTATGTATTTTTTTAATTTGTGTGAAAATAGAAACGAGTCAATCTGGTAAAGAGGGTTGGGAAATCTCACGCACACGTAAATGGATCGAGTATTAGAGAAACTAATACAGTATAAAGGATTTCATATAATTTTAATGAATCGTTGAGCTATTATCATTTTATTTACCCTCCTTAGGATTCCCTGTCGTCTGAAGAGTGAAAAAACAAAACATATGTGAAAGATTTTGATCAATAAATAATACAAGTAGCAGCATTACTCATGGAAATTCGAGCGCTTCAACCTTGTGATCTCTGCTGATTTGAACTTTAGGACTAGTGTTTCATATGAAAAAACAAAAGATTCCACCATGTTTGGCTCATACAATGACAGTAGAGTGTGATCTTTGACTCCAACCTTAACATCAAGCCTTCTCGAATCGTGCACATAAAGATGCATCGAATGATCCACGTTGTTGGGGCTGCCTAGGGGATTGGCAAGGTCTTACTAACTTATTTAATTCACGACTCCAGTCCTTTAGAGAATTAAAAAAAAAAATTATATATATATATAAATATATATATGTATGTATGTATATATGTATGTATGTATATGCCCTCGTGGGCCATTGAGTTGTAACAAAACACGTCCTTCAATCCTTGTGTGTCTAAGCAAGTTGGCCGGGGGCGGGGCATGATTATCTTAGACTATGTAGTGTGAAACACCTTCGAAGCACCAAGTCCACAAACATTACCTCTCCATGGATGTCAAAATATTGCACCGAAGAAAATCTTCCTCCATTTTGAGCACTATTGAACTACAACTTTTGCTATTCCACAATGATAGCTATAACATTATGCCCTTATTTTGTTCTATTTAAATTTTTTTTTTTTTAAGTGTTCTCAATCTCAATCATTCATTAAAAGTCAAGCTCATAATATTTAACTTTTCAACTAAATCTTAATCATCATTCTCCTTAAAAATCAATATTCATTAAAAATATACTTTTTTTAAACAATACCAAACACACACTTACGAAGTTTTTCAATTCAATTCAAAAAAAGTACTCAAATTCAATTCAAAATTTTACACTTCACAGGTTAAATTTCCAGAATTAAGAAGTTGAATTGGTTGTTATTTTAGCATCAATTCTACAATTTGATGTAATATTCCATTAAAAACTCAATTATCATAAGGGAAATATAGTTTGATTTGCACAATTCAAAAGTCACCTTTTGTGAAGTTTCCTATAAAAAGGATACTTTCGAATTCTTTCAACTTCGATGTATTTTATTCACAAACTTCTACATATTTTCAACTTTAATGGCTTCCACTTCACATAAATAAATGTTTATTGGTTCTTTTTAATGTAAGCTCGTTGGATCATCGTATATGTATTATCCATTAATTAATCATAGAACTTAAAAATAAAAAAAAAAAATAATAAAATCTAATGGAAGTATATATTATGGCATTATTTCGTCTTGAATTTTCTCTTTCCTTTTTTTCCAACTTTAATGTAAATAATATTGGGTTTTGACCCAAAAATATTTTGGACATTTGATTTTCTTATTAAAGTGGTTAACTTGGAGACCAAATTAAAGGTGAAAAGAAAAGGAAGATAATCTTTTTAGCATGAATTTCTTTCCTTATTCTGATATCGTACTTCAACAAGGAAATATCTTGGAGCACAAGTAATACACGTTTTTGGGTTATGTTTACCTATAAATATGTGTGTTGAGGAGCTAAATAATTGCACATTGATTAGAGAGTATTGTGAGGAAAAATGTAGTTTAACATCTTGATTTTTCTTGGATTTTTTGTGGGTTGTACAAAGAAGTAGAAATTGGTAGATGTGGTAAAACTTGATTATTTTTCCTACAATACTTTGGGGGTTTGGTAAGTGCAAATTCTATATAATTGTAACAATTTATTATATAGTGAAAAGTTTTGGATAGGGTCCGTGAACGTATGCAAATTGTCGTACCACGTAAATTACTGTGTTTTTACTTATTTTCTGGTCTGCTTATTATTTCTTGAACATGAAATTTTTTTGTGAAACTAATTAGAGAGAGAATTTGTGTGTAATTCTGTCCCTTTCATAATTTGTAGCTTTTTGCACCACAAGAAAGAAAAACTGATGGAAACTATAATCAACGCCACTTAGTCCCATAATCATAAAAAAACCAAAATTTCCTAACTTAATAATTTCTTAGAAAACTCCAAAAACGGTAAATCCTAATCCCTCCAAAGTTTTGAAATGGTCGAACTCACGTGCAGTGGAAAATCTCAAGTCGCCAGTTTTGTCCATTTGTTGTCGAATTCTCCAACAAACTAAGCACACAATATAAAATTACTTTGGTCGAAGACTCTTCTTTGCTAAAGTTGTTGAAGCTCTAAATACACATTCACATCCCAATATTACCATATGTATATCTAACGTTTTTTTTAGATACATATTTACATCAAATAAAGTTAAGTTTTAATATGAAATCTTAATAATGCTCAACGCATTCGTACGATTTTGCAGCTACGAAAGTACAAAAGTTTCTGCTAGCACGACTTAATTTTGATTTCCATAGCATTTTCTATCCAAAAGGATGAGCTCATAAGTTCTAACAAGTAATTTGATCTGTTTGAAGCTCAAACGAAAATTCGAAATTCAATGTTGTCGAACGAGCCAATATATTTCAAGACAATGTTAAACATATAATCTTATGTGATTTAATTATGGAAACATTACAAATGTACAAGTGCATGTCTGGACTAGTCCTCCAAAAATATTTGACATTTTAAAATTAAATTTCTAAGACCCAATAACATCAAATGATTAATGGCGGATCCGAGTAATTGTTAGGACAGTTGACTGCTTGTACTACATTTTCAATTTTTTTTCTTATAATTAGGGGTAAAAAAAAAAAAAAATCCCACAACCGCTAATTATGTTTACCCCATTAATCCGTTCATGCTAACTCGATATTGTATATTCGCCTCAGCAAATGATAATCAGTGCTGCCAACTAACTATGCCACAAAAATATGTTCAATACAAAATATAACATTCAATAAGTAGTTACAAACTTTTTTACTTGTTTTATTTTATTATTATATCTTATCTTATCCTTAGTACATTGAACATAGTTCTGTCAGTAGTGATGTGTATGGACTAATTGCTGAATCAGAATATCATTTAATTATTATGTCACTCCCAATGCTATCAATAGCAGAAAGAGACGTGATTTGAATTAACTATTGGGAGCATCCCAAAATTGAATCTCACATTAAACAACAACAATAATATTATTCCTTCCAAGAAGTTAACAAATTAGAGACTATAGAGGCATTATTTTTATTTGTAAGCATTCGTCCGCTAAATAAAATAAATTGTTTTATAAATCAGTTTATAAATTTCACAATTTCTTAAATCACCTTTAATCACACACATTTTTTCTCTTCAATTTTGAACAACTTCTTTTTACCTCAAAATAATGAATAAATCAATTTATAAACCAAATAGTGGTACCGAGCAAAGGCTAAATCAAAAGTAAATCAAAAGAAATAAGAACATTATTATTTCTTACTTTCAGTCTTCAGAAAGTGAGATTGGTAGTCACGAGCGGAGCCAGCTTACATGAATGGGTTGGGCCATCAATGAAATGAGCTGGCCATCTTCAAAGATATTTTTTTTTTTTAAATTTGTGAAGGAATTTCAATTTTTTAAATGGGGTGGGCCATGGCCCAGGCGGGCCACCCCGCCTCCGCCCTTGTTAGTAGTTATAGTAAAATATTGTTTATGTAAAGTGACATTCTAAGAAAAAATAAAGTATCGTGGAAGCTTGTTTAGAAAAGATAAGGTGGTGTTTTGTTTGTATTTTATTTTGTATTTTCATTTTCGAAAATGTTTTGTATTTTGTGTTTTCATTTTTGTTTTCAAATTTGCTGAAAACGCGTTTGGTTTGTCATTTCTGAAAACTGTTTTTGAAAATGAAAAGCTGGAAAACACGTTCTGTTTTAAATTTTGCAGAACACTATTTAAACTATTTTTAATTAATTTGCTTGCAGAATACTACTAACTCCAACTCAAATTTCCTTTCACAATACACTAAAAATATGGTTACATGCAATACACTAATGTGAGCATTAAGAGTCTATATTAACACAGCTTGGTCACGTTCGAGACTTGAGAAAGCTCTACTTCTATTAAAATCTAGAAAATGCAAGTTCTTTCAAAACCACCAGAGTCCATTTATCATTACATTTTTTGAAATATAACAACAAGAATTCTCATTTAATTTTTTTTTTTTTTTTTTTTTTTTTTTGTAATGTTGATATTGAATTGAATAAAACTTTATTTAAACTAAATTCCAAGTTAGGATAATTCTCAAAAAAAAAAAAAAAAAAATCTTTATTTAGGCTTAGTTTCAAGCTAGGATAATTTTTAAAAAAAATAATAAAAAAATAAAAAATTTATATTAAGCTTAGTTCTAAGTTTAAAAAAAAAAAAAAAAAAAAAATTCCCAAATCGCTTTTTCCGCGTTTTGGACATTTTTTGTCGAAATACACACAAAACGCCCAAAACGATGTTTCGGGCGTTTTCCGTTTTGTGTACAAATTTTTTTTTTGTTTTCCAAAATGCGTTTTCGAAAATGGTAAAGAGAACGCGTTTTTAGCGTTTTCGAAAATAAAAACAGAAAACGACCTCAAAACAGCAAAGAGAACAGGGGCTAAATTTTTAAAGATTATTTTCGTGACTCATATCCCTCGAGTAAGACAAGAGGTTCGAATTTAAAAGCATATTAGGTAGCATCTCTTTACAAACTATTTCTAAGAATTTGTTCTACATAAATGCTTTTACATTAGTAGGAGACTTAAATTGACTACGCCAAAGAGGATAACCCCACAAGTCTTTAAAATAATAATAATAATAATAAAGAATTGAACACCAACCTTAAGCACCCTCACTACTATTCATGTCATGTGAATTGATGAAAGATGTAAAATCAGGTCATATCTTAAGTTGGTTAGGATTTGAGTATCACTCATTGGCTGACAAAGTGCTAACAAATTCGAACTTTGCGACCTCTGTGCTACTAGTATTTATAGATCTCAAATATTTTCCAATTGGGATGTGCATGTGAACTAGAACTCCACAATTGTTAGTGGACAAAGAGGGGAATGGTGTGAAAATTAAATTATCTTTTTGTTTCATCTACCGGCTCTTTGTCTCAATATACTCACCTTTCCATTTTTTAAATCTTTCTCAATGACTGATATTGTGAGGACCATTGTCGCAAGTATATTCTTAAATTTCAATCTAAAGAGCCATGATGGTTTGGTAGAGTCTTAAAGACATAATGCTAGAAATCAAATTATAGGGTTATATGATTCATGGATACTCATAATCTATCTACATCTATATACTTATATATAAGAGAGTAGTGAATTATTGTGAATGCAAAGTGGATTAATGTGAATGCAAAATTCGAATAGATGTAAATGCATTTATTGCTTTATATATATATATAATTTTATTTTCAATTAATCTACTTACACATTTATTTTGACATTATAGGTGACAATTTGGTGATATGAAAGTGTTGTTGTTGTTTTAAAAGATGATGTGATGTGTGGAAAAAAAATTGTGTCACATAGGCTAATTGTCATCCTCATTGTGATACTCATTGTGAGTGTAGCAAAGTTGTTTTATTTTATGGTAAATATTAGGGGTGGGTATTAACCGAACGAACCCTCCAAAACCGCCTAAACCAACCCAACCCAATTGGTTTTGGTTGGTTTTTTATGAAAATTGGGTTGGGTTGAGTTCTACAAAAAATAAAAATAAAAATAAAATAAAAATAAAAATAAAAAAAATAATAAAATAAAAAAAAAAAAAATTGGGTTGGGTTGGGTTGGGTTGGGTTGTGGGTTGAGTAAAAAATCCAACCCAACCTAATCCAATCAAAATTTTTAAAATATAGGACCATTTAAATTTCAAGAATCTTAAGCCCATTTTTAATTTAGATGAAACTCAAATATAGTTTGAACATATTTTAGTTTTATTAGTAAGTATTCAATTTATTATATTTGAGCTTATTGTATTGTACATAATTTATTTGAGTTAATAGTTGATTTATGGGCATAATTTTTTAATTTTCTAAGAATTTCAGTTAATTGGACAAAAGTTCAAACCACCCAACCCAACCCGACTGAAACTTAATTAGGTTAGGTTGTGTTGATTTTTTATCAACCCGACTATAGTGGATTGAGTTTGGGTTGGGCAAAAATCGATCCAACTCAATCCACGCCCACCCCTAGTAAATACTAAACAATGGTTAATATTTTTTACTAATTCTTAATTTTAATAATTCCTTAATCTTCAATGTTGTTCAATTTATGTATATTTGATGTGTTAAAATTAAACACATATTTATAGTTTATTGTGATTTTTGAACAAAAATTGAGAAAAACTTAAATATTTAAGGTAAATGCAGAAATTATAATAAATATATTTATATCTTGAATAAGCATCAATATTTATACTCATAATATTATATCCAACATGATATACAATTAAAAAATATAAAATTTGTATTTATCATTCAATGAAGTTTTCAATAATTTGGATTATTTATATTTTTTTTAAGTTTTAATAATTGTTATAATAAAAAATTATTTTTGTATCTTTTGTATTTGTGTTGATTATGTATAATCATTAAATTTTATGAATGCTTTTATATATATATATATATATATATATATATATATATATATATATATATATATAATTTTATTTTCAATTAATCTACTTGCATAATTATTTTAACATTATAGGTGACAATTTGGTTATGTGAAAGTGTTGTTATTGTTGATTTAAAAGATGATGTGATGTGTGGAAAAAAAATTGTGCCAAGTAGGCTAATTATCATCCTCATTGTGATACTCATTGTGAGTGTAGCAAAGTTGTTTTATTTTATGGTAAATACTAAATAATGGTTAATATTTTTTACTAATTTTTAATTTTATTAATTCCTTGATCTTCGATGTTGTTCAATTTCCGTATATTTGATGAGATAAGATTAAACACATATTTATAGTTTACCGTGATTTTTGAACGAAAATTGAGAAAAACTTAAATATGTAAGGTAAATGCAGAAATTATAATAAATATATTTATATCTTGAATAAGTATCAATATTTGTACTCATAATATTATATCCAACATGATATACAATTTAAAAAATACAAAATTTGTATTTATCATTGAATGAAGTTTTCAATAATTTGTATTATTTATATTGTTTTTAAAATTTAATAATTGTTATAATAAAAAATTATTTTTGTATCTTTTGTATTTGTGTTGATTATGTATAATCATTAAATTTTATGAATGCTTATCTATATTGCGAATAACAATTTCAGTTCACCGTTGATGCGTGTCGCAATGCACCAAAATAATATATAAATTCTTACTCGTCAAATAATAATTAATAATGTAGTAGCGAGAGTAAGGGTCGATCCCACGAGGAATGGAAACTAATTTTAGTTGTTCGATTAATTAGAATGGAATGGGGGGTTTGTTGTTTGAAATTCGTTGAATAAAAAATATGCATAAAAATAAACAATTAAATACGACTAGAGAAATAATATAAGAAGAAATCTTATTCTCGGGTTCGGTTGTGCTCCCAATTAATGTTATACTTTTCCTTGTAACGTGTTTATATCCCTATTCAATTATCAACCATAAATAATCAACAAGTTCTGATTATCTAAATTCTTCCTTATGCATATTGATTCAAAACAAGTTATTCGAACCAATTCTAGCCACGGACAATCCTGAACAAGCTTTTAGGATTTAATACACGACTAGTATGAAAATCTATAAGAATAGATTGAATTGGATCGTTAATTTCACAAGCTCGAATTAATCAATCCAAGTTGAATTATTACTAAACCTACACGAGATTTATTTGCTATTAAAGTAAAGATTCAATGATAATTAACGATCAAGAATTTAAACATAGCATATTCATGAATCCAAAGATCAATAATCCAATTGGTCAAATTAAACTATTAATCAAATAAACTCAATGAACATTCAAAACATAATAATCCAACAATTGAAATAAAGGAATAAATTCACGCTACTAATTTGTAGGAAAAGAAAATAACATAATTAAGTTAACACAACTTCCCCTTTGAACAAGATATGGAATTTAGCCTAGCATGATTGTGGTAGATTCTTCAAGTTGCTTCATGAATTCCATTGTTGTTGTGTTCTTTGGCTTGAAAATCTCCCAAGAATACTCTATATTTTGCTCTCAATTTTCCTCAATGTCTAGCCTCCTTTTTGTGGTGATTTTCCTCCTTTAATACTCCCAAAATCGTGCTCTAGCTTTACTCCAAAGATATACCAAAGATAGACCTTGAATCAGATAAGGAAATTTCTTGGCGAACAAGTTACGGCCGTAACTTTCATTATCACGGCCATAAGTTAGCTACTGAAAATTCTCGGAATTTGGAAGTTACGGCCGTAACTTTATAATTTACGGCCGTAAGTGTATTTCTGCCGAGAAGCGCCTGTACTCGATGTTTTGGTCATAACTTTCTCTCCATTGTGGTGATTCAAGTTGCATTGGAAAGAAAACTCAAATATCTACAATTCTTTGTGAAATAGCTCTTCCCAAATTCGAAAGTCTTCTATGACAAAATTGAGCTTCAATCTATGACTAAAATTCATGATCACAATCCTTGCGAGTTTTTGATTTCCAACTTCATCCCAAACCTTCTTTGACCATAATTTTTGCATCTAATCTTCTTCACACATGTCATTATTGATTTGGAGCTCTTTGAATATGCCCTTGAACCTCACTTCTTGATTTTTTTGTATTTCTTTGGTACTGTTTCCTTTCTTTTTCTTCTTTTTGACCTTACATAACACAATAAGTGAAATGCATTAAACGATGCTTCAATAGGATCAAACCAATAACAAAATAAGATAATAAGTGAATTAAACACATGCTAATAATGCACTTATCAAATCCCCCCACACTTAAACCATTGTTCGTCCTCGAATAATGATGTGAAAGAAAAGAAACATAACTCAAACAAAAAGATAGACCTACAATCGGAAAGGTAAGGTTACAGCCCACTTCTCTTTTAGCATGAAAATTCAGTTGCATAACTGGAGTGTGTTAGTGTGTGCAAGAGATGCATCATCCAATATCCTCTGAACAGAAATGAAAATCAATACCCCCGGCCCAATTCATTTCCCAATGTGGCTTGTATCCTCCCATCTCTTGTGAGTTCTCTGTTAACCTCTATCAATGATTTACTAAATGGGTGTTAGTTTTGACTAACTCGAAAGCACAGAATATAGACTAAGCAATTCAAACCACTCATAAACATATGTAATGGGAGTTAACACCCTCACTAGATATTTCTCTCTTCGCACAAAGTGTATAAGGGTGAGAATTTTCACTCGACTCACTGCATGGAGAATCTATTACCACAGACTGCTCAAATGTCATAACCGGAGCCAACAATAACACAAGTGCAAAGTAAAGGTATTTATTTGGTTGTAACGGGGCTTCAGGCCAGGTAGGATAAAAGGATATATTTAGGTTGAGTCGAGAAGGAATTTCGTAAACCAAGTCAATTCACAATAATATTATTTCTTTCACTCTCAATACGAACTTCATTGTTTCACTCTACCCAACTTTGTTCACACTTGAATTTTTTTTTCTTTTTTTTTCACAAGTTGAGTGTTTGACTTCCTCAACTACTAATTTTCTTGACTAAACTTCCTTTTTATTGCTTTTTCTCTTTCGATTTTTTTTCGAGTACAGACTGCAACTTTTTCTCTTTTGTTCAAATCATTACGCAGTCACCAATTGGCACAAGATAGAATTACATTTTCCTGAATTCAGTCCATTACTCACCCGTCACCCAACACAAGATAACCATTTCAACTTCTTAGACTTAGACCACAGCACGATCCTTAATCAACAAAAGCTTGCGAATCCCTTCTCTATGTGTTTAAAACAGAGACAATGCGAAAGAAATGGTATTTTTGGCTTGTAGCATGGCATCAAAATTTCAAGGAAAGGCTAAGTCTCAAAAGGGCTTCTATTGGTACGTGTATCATGGTAGGCCCTTTTAGCAGGCCAAATTTGATTTAACCTAATGCCTTTACTATATTTTGCACTTAAGCCAAGAAGCTACAACGGCATGTACAGAAAAGCAAATCCAAGAACAAATCAACCATGCAGGACACACATCAAGGAAATAAGAGCTTAATATAAAGAGTAAAAGAAGCTCATAGGCTCAAAAGATCACAAATTATGGTTTATGTGTGTTCCTCCCATCCAATTATGAGTATATGTCATTGCTCAGTCTTGGTTCCGAATTGAAAATCTAGTGGACAAGGTTAGAATGGAGTTACTCGGGGTGTTGTTTTATCATATCAATTTTGGTTTGACTTAATTAGGTTGCAGAAAATTTTCAATTTGTCCCAATTTTCAAACTAATTCAGAAATTATTGGAAAATTCATCTCTATGTGCTCATTGTTTATCCGATTATGCAATTTAGGAAGTTGGTGGTTCAAAAATAATCATAAGTGGGGCTGCTTCCTATTAAACCGAAATGTGGGTCTAAGCACAATTAAAGCTAATTAACAAAAAAACTGAATGATAATGAATAAAATAGGGATAACAAAAGATAATAGATAATCATCCCCCCACACTTGAATTCCACATTGTCCTCAATGTGGAGCGTGACAATACAAAACAAAATAGGGGAATGTGAATGGAATCAGAAGAAGAGATGGAATTTTAAAAGTTTGCGAAACTTACGGCCGTAATTAATCACGGCCGTATGTAACAATCTGAAAAAAATTGAAAGAATCAACTACGGCCGTAAGGTTTTTTTTTTTTTTTTCTTTTTGTGAATGAAATTAACTAATGACAAAAATGACAAAAATGAAAATAAAAAAATAACAATTTGAGGGAGTAAAGAAACTCCCCTCTCGGGTTGCCTCCCGAGCAACGCCTTTGTTTATTGTCTTTGGATAGACTTGTTGTTTCCTCCTTCAACCGGGATTAGGCGGATTTCCAAAGCTCAACTTCTTTTTCATATTTTTCATTAGGGCCTGCAAGACAGGGGCAAAAGCATGTCATCAGAAGTTGGCAATGTAATACACGAGATTTTACCTGAACTTTCACCATTTCCACTAAGTTTGAAAGTTTCCTGTACTGAAGAATCAATAACATTAATAGAATGAACATGATTATCATTATCAAGGTAGTTCACGGAATCATAAATATTAAACTGAATAATTTGATTATCAAATTCCATGGTAAGTGAGCCACTACTAACATCTATCTTGATCTTAGATGTTTTTAGAAATTGTCTGCCTAACAGAATAGGAGTAGAGTTGGGGGAGTGGTCATCATTCATGTCTAACACATAAAAGTCAACCGGGAATACTAACCCTCTTATTTGCACTAGAATGTCTTCAACTACCCCGTCAGGATAAGTATTAGAACGATCGGCTAGTTGAATTATAAAATTAGTTTCAATCGGTTTGGCAAGTTTTAATGAAGCATAGGTAGACCTAGGCATTACATTGATAGATGCTCCTAAGTCTATTAAAGCACGATTTATTATCTTATTGCCTATTTGACAAGGTATGGTAAACATACCTGAATCCTTGCACTTGGGAGGTAATTTTATTTGAAGAAGTGCAGATACAGACTCACCGATTCTTACCATCTCATTTTCCTTTAGCTTTCTCTTATTGGTGCACAGATCCTTCAAAAATTTTGCATATCGGGGCACTTGCTTGATTACATCCAATAGGGGAATGTTGACTTCCACCTTCCTGAACATCTCCAGGGTTTCTTTTTCCTTGCCCTCCTTGTTTGTTTTTGCTAACCTGCTGGGAAAGGGAGGTGGAGTTAGTTTAACATTTAAAGTGGAATCTGTTTTTACCTGCGAGCTTTTTGAGGTGCTGTCGTTCTTCCCGACTTCCCTTCCCTCAAGTTCCTTCTCTTGGATTGCGGTAGGTTTCAGTTGCGGTTCTTCAAGCTCTTTTCCACCTCGGAGAGTAATTGCACTCACATTCTTTAGATTTACTTCAGGTCGAGATGGTAGCTTTCCTCCGGTTTGTACCTCAAGTCTGTTGATGGCAGTAGCCATTTGACCCATCTGGTTCTCCAGATTTTGAATGCTGGACTTGGTGTCCTGTTGAAATTGAAGTGTGTTAGAAGCCAAAGTTTTAACCATATTTTCAAGGGAGATACCTGAGTTTTGGGGTCTTTGCTGATACTGCCCATAAGATTGGAAATTCCCTTGTTGCTGAAATTGCCCTTGCGGTTTGTTAGAGACAAAACCCGAGGGCTTGTTATTTCCATAACTCAGATTTGGGTGATCCCTCCATCCAGGGTTATAGGTATTGGAGTATGGACTGTACTGCAGTCTTTGGAACAGAAAACCCTCTGCAGCATTTGCTTGTTCACCATTTCCCCCTTGCAACACAGGACACGCGTCCGTTGTGTAGCGACCGAGAATTTCTACGCAATTTAATAATTATTTCAAAGTCTCGAAAATTGTGTCGCTGCAATCTCACTCATTTTAAGTTAACGTCATGACGCGTTCGTCTAGCCACATCGAGAAATATCGAATTAATTCCATTTTAATAATAAATTCCGAATTTCTAAAATTATATCATTTTACTTATTTATTTTATTTCTTTAAAAATCGTCTCAAAATCCGAATCGTGTTGAGATCATCTTATCAGATCCATTTTCCAAATTCAGTTGAATTCACGCGTATTATTTGTCTCGGTTTCGTTTCGTAATTGTCAAATATTCCACATAGATTCCCAATATATATCCTACCTCAAACCAAACTCCCACTAACACAACCCATCCTTCCACCAACCCAAGCCCATACCCTGTTGCTCTCACTTCACCCAACACACTCCCTTATACACTGCACAATCCAACCCTCAAAGACCCCATCTTCACCAGCCTCTTCAGCACAAACCAACACCCGGTTTTCCATCATTCCAGCACTGCCATACAGATCAGCAAGGCAAGAATAGCAGCATAACTGCACAAGTTCCAGTCATCACCCATGCTACTGCCATGTCAAACCAACACCACAGTTCACACCATCGGCCTCCACTGCCTAGCCATTCATCGTCATCATCAGCACCATCATCACCACGCCCAAACCACGACCTCTACCGCCGCCACCACCACACACAGACACCGCAACCACTTTCGCCCACTGCCCTCTCAACCGAGACTCAAACCCAAACACCAATCATAATCATCATCATCATCACCACCAAGCACCACAGTCACCACCACCGCCACAATTCCCCCGCGACACCACCACACACACCCAGCATCATCACTGCCCAATCCCAACCAAAACCAAATCAATAAACCCAAGAATCAAAGAAACCCAGAAACTTACCTCTACCGCCGACCTATTCGCCGGAATTTCAGACCCAGATCGCGCAATCAAGCCTCGGTTGCACTTCGGATTCGCACCTACTCCCGCACCCTGATCCCAAAAATCCGACTCCCTTCCTTGGCCGTCGCTCGCTGCGTCCAGCGCCGGCGTTTCACCGGCGAAATCGCAGTTGCGCAGAGGGGGGACCTCGCCGGCGTCGCTCGCTCCTCCCCTCTCTCTGCGTCCGATATGGTAGAGAGATAGAGTGAGAGGGGTTTTATTTAATTTTGATTATTCAGAATTTCAGCTTGGTCCCTGAGGTTTTAAATTGTTTCAAATTAGTCCTCAAGTTTTAAAATAATCTAAATCAGTCCCTATAGTTTAAATATTTTTAAATCTTACTTTAAAGTTTCAAAAGTTATTATTTTAACCCTAAGTATCAAACCCATTTTACTTTGGTCCTTGCTGATTTAATTTATTTGATTTGAAGCCTAAGTTTTAAAAGGTTTACATTTTAGCCCCCAAAGTTCCAAATGTTTTATTTCAGTCCCCTTAAGTTCTAAATGATTTTATTCGGCCCTCATTCTTAAAATCAATTATTTCAAGCCCTCTAATTTAAAGTTCATTTTAAGCTTCGACCCAACTTTTGGAAAATTTACATTGTAGTCCCTCAACTTTCAAAAGTATTCATTTTAGTCCTTGAACTTTCAAATTATTCATTTTAGTCCATCAACTTTCAAATCATCAATTTAAGTCCCCAAATTGTAATATATCATTTTAAACTATAGATTTCAAAAGACTAATTCGACTTGATCTTCTAATTGGCTAGACGAAGCGTACGGAGATTTTAAAGGAGTTAAGTCGTTTCCCGCTCAACTTTACACTCGTCAGATTTAAGGTAGACTCTTATCTACAAATTTACGTTTTTCAAAAGTGCGCATCAATAATTATTTGATTTATAAGTTTAGCATGTATGATTGTGTTCATGAGAATTACTTGCTTAAATGCATGAGAACTTGAACTTTATGTTCATGAGAATTACTTGCTTAAATGCATGAGAACTTGAACTTTATGTTCATGAGAATTACTTGCTTAAATGCATGAGAACTTGAACTTTATGTTCATGAGAATACTGGTGATCGTTAGACACCTGAGACTTGAATATCATGATTATGTGTTTTAATTTATAACGTTAAATGATTATTATGCGCGAGTCTACTGAGTATTTCTATGAAATGCTCAACCCGTTTTTAAAAATCTTTTACAGATTTCGGAGACGGTGGCGAGTGATGGGCAATGACGGAAAATTACAAATTGATATTTTTAAAAGTCGTGAGCTTTGAAATAATTATTTCATTTTATCAAGAATTGTCATTTTTATAAATTTGTACGAATTTACCTATTCCATTTGAATTATCGCTAAACTTTTATTCAATAAATGCGATATTTAATATTTAATCATTTTCCGCAACAAAAGTTTTATTCAAGAATTTAGAAAAGTGACGTTCCCGGCTCCTCGGAACTCGGGGCGTTACACGTTGGATGCCCAAGATTTGTGCATATCTCACAGGTCTTGACTTGTTGTAACTTCCCTACGCAAGTTGTTTAACGAGATTTGTTAGTTCAAACAATTGAATTTCAATATTGGAACTACTTACCTCATTCACGCGCCGAACTTGCATATCCATGTTGGAGTTGAACTGTTGAGTGTTCTCAGCCATATTGGAGATTAAAGCCCGTGCTTGTTCCGGTGTCTTGTACATCAATGCTCCTCCGCTTGCGGCATCTATCATGCTTCTATCCATCGGTGCCAGACCTTCATAAAAATATTGCACCAAGAGTTGCTCACTGATCTGATGATGGGGGCAGCTCGAGATGAGCTTTTTGAAGCGCTCCCAACACTCATATAATGATTCACCATTGTTTTGGAGCACCCCACATATTTCCTTTCTGATCGTTCTAGCTCTCGATGCAGGAAAGTACTTTTCTAGGAATAGCCTCTTCATGTTGTTCCAGGTGGTGACTGATCCAGATGGTAGACAGTATACCAGTCAGTAGCAGCATCTTTCAGCGAGAATGGAAATGCCCTCATCTTGATTTGTTCCTCAGTAATACCCGTGGGTCTCATGCTATCATAAATGACATGGAACTCCTTCAGATGTCTGTATGGGTCCTCACCGGGAAGTCCTTTGAAAGTTGGCAGAAGATGGATCAGTCCGGATTTTAGCTCAAAAGTTCTGCCTTCTTCCACTTCCGGAAAAGTGATGCATAATGGTTGTTGAGCAACTTCCGGAGTAGCTAGTTGCTTGAGAGTAAGATTATTGTCAGCAACTGCCATTGGTTGTACTGTTCTTCTTTGTTGTTGAAAAGTTATCTTGATTTCTGGGTCAAAATCAAAAAATTCAAAATTAGTTTATCGGGTTTTAGGCAAATAAGCAAAGAAGTAGACAAGCAAGGTTTTGTGTTTTGTGTTTTTATTTATTTATTTATTTATTTATTGAAAAATTATAGAAATAAAGTGAAAATAAAAAAATGCAGAAAAAATAAAATTCTAATTGATTAAACACAAAATTGGTTAACCGTTCCCCGGCAACGGCGAAAAAAATTTGATTTGTGTCGCAATGCACCAAAATAATATATAAATCCTTACTCGTCAAATAATAATTAATAATGTAGTAGCGAGAGTAAGGGTCGATCCCACGAGAAACGGAAAATAATTTTAGTTGTTCGATTAATTAGAATGGAATGGGGGGTTTGTTGTTTGAAATTGCTTGAATAAAAAATATGCATAAAAATAAACAATTAAATATGACTAGATAAATAATATAAGAATCTCGGGTTCTGTTGTGCCCCCAATTAATGTTATACTTTTCCTTGTAACGTGTTTATATCCCTATTCAATTATCAATCATAAATAATCAACAAGTTCTGATTATCTAAATTCTTCCTTATGTATATTGATTCAAAACAAGTTCTTCGAACAAATTCTAGCCACGGACAATCCTAAACAAGCTTTTAGGATTTAATACACGACTAGTATGAAAATCTATAAGAATAGATTGAATTGGATCGTTAATTTCACAAGCTCGAATTAATCAATCCAAGTTGAATTATTACTAAACATACACGAGATTTATTTGCTACTGAAGTAAAGATTCAATGACAATTACGGATCAAGAATCTAAACATAGCATATTCATGAATCCAAAGATCAATAATCCAATTGGCCAAATTAAACTATTAATCAAATAAACTCAATGAACATTCAAAACATAATAATCCAACAATTGAAATAAAGGAATAAATTCACGCTACTAATTTGTAGGAAAAGAAAATAACATAATTAAGTTAACACAACTTCCCCTTTGAACAAGATATGGAATTTAGCCTAGCATGATTGTGGTAGATTCTTCAAGTTGCTTCATGAATTCCATTGTTGTTGTGTTCTTTGGCTTGAAAATCTCCCAAGAATGCTCTATATTTTGCTCTCAATTTTCCTCAATGTCTAGGCTCCTTTTTGTGGTGATTTTCCTCCTTTAATACTCCCAAAATCGTGCCCTAACTTTACCCAAAAGATATACCAAAGATAGACCTTGAATCAGATAAGGAAATTCCTTGGCGAACAAGTTACGGCCGTAACTTTCATTATCACGGCCGTAAGTTAGCTACTGAAAATTTTCGGAATTTGGAAGTTACGGCCGTAAGTGTATTTCTGCCGAGAAGCACCTGTACTCGATGTTTTGGTCATAACTTTCTCTCCGGAAGTCTGATTGTGGTGATTCAAGTTGCGTTGGAAAGAAAACTCAACTATCTACAATTCTTTGTGAAATAGCTCTTCCCAAATTAAAAAGTATTCTATGACAAAATTGAGCTTCAATCTATGACTAAAATTCATGATCACAATCCTTGCGAGTTTTTGATTTCCAACTTCATCCCAAACCTTCTTTGACCATAATTTTTGCATCTAATCTTCCTCACACATGTCATTATTGATTTGGAGCTCTTTGAATATGCCCTTGAACCTCACTTCTTGATTTTTTTGTATTTCTTTGGTACTGTTTCCTTTCTTTTTCTTCTTTTTGACCTTACATAACATAATAAGTGAAATGCATTAAACGATGCTTCAATAGGATCAAACCAATAACAAAATAAGATAATAAGTGAATTAAACACATGCTAATAATGCACTTATCAACCGTACTAATGGAAATCTATACTATATATAAAAGTAGGATAGTTTGACATAATTTAATTCTTAAATTCTTTATTTTTTAGTATTATAATAAATAATTAATATGATGGTATTGTTATTTGTATATTTTGGTTATAATTTTTATTTTTATTGTTAACGTTAATATTGAATGAGTTCAATCAATATTTTTAGTTATCACTATTAAAATTATTATTTAATTGTTGATTTTTTATTTATTTGTTATTCTTATTATTATAAATCCTATGTATAGCCATCAACAATTAAACTGTGTTTTAATTATTAATGGTCAAATCATTTGTTATCTTTAATATTACAAATCATATTTTCTAAAATATATATTATTATTAAACATTTTAATAAAATAAGCCTATGTTCAACTACTATATTTTTGTTTTGAGGTAAAATATATGGCTGAAAAATAGTTTTGAAAAAAATATGTGGTTAAAAAGTGGGTTAAAAAAATGTGCTGCTTATAAATAATTTATAAAAAAAAGTTATTGAACAAAGGTTAATATTGAAGAGTTAAAGTTTTGATTTTTTTTTTTTAGTTAATAATATTAATAGAATGATTAATATTTTTAATCATTATTAATTTTAATAAAAATTTTTAAGATTATAGTATAATTTTCGGTATAATTTCATAATCTCCAACTTTGCTCGATTGTTGTATCATTATAATCGCTAGATATTCAAAATTATTATTTTGACTACATATTTTTGTAAATAAACTTTTATTAGTTAAATTCAAATATTTTGACTATTTCTTTTTTAAATATTGTGATTGTTTTTTTTGAATGAAAATTAAAAAAAATATTAAATACAAGAAGCAAATGTAGAATTTATGAGAAATATGCTAATACATTTCTCATGCATCAATATTCGTGCACATAATGTTATATCAAATATGATATACCATTAAAAAATTACTAAATTTACATTTTCAAGGAAGTTATTAATAATTCATAAAAATTATTTAAATCAATAATAATTTATTATTTAAATAGATAAATTGACATTTACTATTCAAAGATTTTTTTAATAATTTGAATTACTTATGTTATTTTTTAAATTCTATTAATTATTGTAATAGAGAATTATTTTTTGTGCATTTATATATGTGTTGATCATGTATAAGCACTAAAATTTTACGAATAATTATTGAAATCGATATTGCGGATAATAACTTTCGTGCATCACACGGGTGAAATACTAGTATATCTATATATATATATAAAAGTAAGGAAGTGGTTTGGTGTGAACACATGTTGTGAATAAGTGGTTTAGTGTGAACACATTTTGTAAATTAATGGCATTTATTATTTTTATTGTAATCAATGGTGATTTTGAAAAACTATGCATTAGTTTATTGTTGTTTAAAATATGAAATTTTTAAAATTAATTTTTTATTATCTTCTTATTTATTTTTCTCATGCGAATTTTTTATCCATTTACTGTTTTTTTTTAATGATTCATGCTTGACGTGACAATATTATTAATCAACAGCATAAGGTATAATATTCCTCGAATAATTTTTTTTTTTTTTGGAGTAATTTGGTAGTAATTGTTATAGATTATTATTCATTTGATATTTTATTTGTCATTTTTTTTTTGTAAGTGGTTTAATGTAAACACATGTTGTAAATTAATGACATTTATTATTTTTATGATAATCAATGGTGTTTTGAAAAACTATGCATTAATTTATTGTTATTTAAAATATGAAATTCTTAAAATTAATTTTTTATTATCTTCTTATTTATTTTTCTCATGCGAATATTTTTTTTTATCCATTTACAGTTTTTTTTATTATTATTCATGCTTGACGTGACACTATTATTTAATCAACAACATAAGGTATAATCCTCAAATCAATTTTTTTGAGTAATTGGGTAGTAATTGTTATATACTATTATTCATTTGATACTTTATTTGTCATATTTTTTTACTATTCAAATATTACAATACAATAATTTTTAATTTTTATAGTTTACAATTTTTTTTAATTATATGGATTAAATTCCATATATAAATGATTTTCTTATATATGACTTACTATTTTTCATCTAAAAACTACGCATTCATTTATCATTATTTACACTATGAACTTCTTCAAATTATTTCTATCATGCGACAATATTTTTTATCCATTTAAAATATAATGATATACTTTTCTTATCTAATTCTTATACGAACATTGCAGAGTACTTGAATATTGGTGATCCAACATCATAACGTATAATTCTCGAATAATTTTTTTTGGAGTAATTGGATAGTAATTGTTATAGACTATTATTCATTTGATACTTTATTTGTCATTTTTTGTTTTTTTTTTACTATTCAAATATTACCATACAATAATTTTTAATTTTTATAGTTTACAATTTTTTTTTTAATTATATGGATTAAATTTCATAAATAAATGATTTTCCTATATATGACTTATTATTTTCCATCTAAAAATTATGCATTCATTTATCATTATTTAAACTATGAACTTCTTCAAATTATTTCTCTCATGCGACAATATTTTTTATTCATTTACAATATAATAATGTACTTTTCTTATCTAATTCTTATACGAATGTTGTAGAGTACTTGAATTTTGGTGATCCTACATTTAATTATGAAAATTGCAGGACTTTTTTTTGGTATGCGGAGTGTATGGACAAACAATATAATACAAATAAGCAAAAATATTCACTCTGTTTTATTCACTCTATTTATATCATTATACATATATATGTTGGTTCTTATAAACAATAGAAAAATATTGTATTCGTAATTATATGAGAAGACATGATGATCGTGCAACGCACAGGTGAAAATACTAGTATAAAATAAAAGTAAGGAAGTGGTTTGGTGTAAACACAATGTGATTTAACTATTTACTTAATATTTAGTGGTTCAATGTGAACACATAGTGTAAACACAATTTGGTTAATTAATGTTTGATTACAATATGATTAATTATTTGATAAATATTTATTTGGTTAATGAATGTTTGACTAATTATGTTTGTATTTGGATTATTTTCAAACCGTCACTATATTTACCTAAATTTATTAAAATTTTAAATTAAACACTTAAAGTAATTTTTGTAGCAACACTTTTCTTGATGCATATTTTTAAAATTATTCTTCCTTTTATTTTTGTTAAGTAAAAATTAAAATTATTTCCAAACTTGATGTACATTATTTAAAAATGTTTTGAATTGAATGGTGATTGATGTGATTTTTTGTGGTTGAAAATGAAAAAAAAAAAAATTGAATTTATGTGTAGAATACTTTAATATTGAAATGTGTGACTAAAATTGAGTACTATAATGAAAATATATTTTTTTCTTTTTAATGAATACCAGACAGGGGCTTATTATGTAATGATTAAATTTTTATGTTAACTATATTTGGTTAATAAATGTTTGACTACAATATAATTAACTATTTCGTTAATATTTAGTGGTTCAATATGAACACAGTGTGTTAATAAAATGTTGTTAACTATTGATTAATATTTATATGGTTTATAAATGTTTGATTACAATATGGTTAACTATTTGGTTAATTCATGTGTTGACTATTTAAGTTTATATTTGGATTATATTCGAACCACTACTATATTTACCTAGACTTATTTAATTTTTTACTTTTTAAAATATCTTGTATTTTTTAAATTAAATAGTTAAAGTAATTTTGTAGCAATAATTGAATGTATATTTTTAAAATTATTATTATTATTATTTTTTGTAAGTAAAAATAAAAATTATTTTCAAACTTATTATTTAATGATTAAATCTTTATGTTATTATAGTTTACAATTTTTTCACTTAACTTTTCATATTAATTTTTACCATTGTTTGTACTTTGTATCCTTTTATAATTAGAAATTTTAATTTTGAACGAATTATAAATTTATGTACGACTATTGCATTTATATATTACATATTGATTTAGTGTCATTTGCCTGAAAAATTTCAAATCATGGAAAATGTTTTCCCCCTTATATATTTGTTTGACGTTTGATTGAAAATTTTACCTTGAAAAATATTTTCCTAGTTACAACCAATTAAAGCACACTTAACTCATTTACTTTGAAATTATTTTCTCACCTATTTGGTGAGAAAACATTTTCCTTGGGTGGAAAATATATATTTTTCTTCACGTTTGATTACTATAATCAAGTACAAATGAGTAAAAAATAAAAAATAATAATATTTTTTTTAATTAAATAACTAAATTTTATTTTATTTGCAATGGAAAATAATATCAATAAAAAATAAATTTAGGAAAATTTCATGCTTTTTTACCCGACACTTCCAATTGATGTTTTTAGGAAAATAATTTTCAGACAAATCAATTCCTAGAAAATATTTTCTTACCATCCATTTTCCATCTTTTCAATCAAACACATGCAAGATTGTCTTTCAAATCCAAGAGGCGACAATTTCAGTTGGTAACTTCGTATGCTATGAATATCAACAAGAGTCAAGGAAAATCACTTTTCAAGGTTTGTCTTTATTTAAAGAAGTCAGTTTTCAGTCATGGACAGTTGTACTTTGCAGTCTTAAAAGTGACGAATTGCAGTGGTTTGAAGATGATCATTTACGACAAAGATGGAAATAAAACAAACTCAAATACGAATGTAGTTTATATAGAAGTTTTTTCAAAATTTATAGTAGAAACATTGCAACTCTATTAATTACAATATCATTTTATTATTTTTCTATCTATTTCATTATACACATGTTTGACATATAATTAAAAAAATGAAAATATTGAAGTCGTAATTATATGTTTGACATGATGTCGTGCATCGTATGGGTGAAACACTAGTATAGGTTTAATCGATTGAACATGTTTCATCTTGACTTTTATTTAGCTCATGTTTGTTAGAGATTCAAATTAGATTTTTAATAGATTTTGATAAAAAATGATAAAATACATTATTGAAAGGTTATGAAATTCATAAAATATGTGATATAAATTAATTGTTGACATAAAAATTTAGATTAGAATTTGTATCAAACATGGGCTTAAGAGTATTAAGCATTTAAGTGATCGTGTATATACTTTCGATTTTTTTTTCAAGCTGCCAAGTCAAACCCACATAGTAAATATCAAACCTTTTTTTTTTTTAAATCTTCTGTTGATTCTTGAACATAGCCATTACCTGATTCCCTGAAATTATATTGGATTATTATTAATTTATTTGCTCTCTGTTTATTAGGAATGAAGATTTAGATTTTGGTGAATTGAGATTGAAATTTTGGAGTTTGGAGTATTGAGAATTTGAGATTTGAGAAATTATTGTTTTATTTGAATTTTTGTTTGTTTGAGAATTTGAGATTTTAAGGCTAATATGTGTTTACAATTATTTATTTGTTTATTTGTATCAGTTATGAAAAAATATTTTAAGCGTAAATTCACGTTTTCTTCTGATGAGCAAAGTAATGAAAATGAAGTTAGAGATGAAAGGGGTGAGGAACTTAGTGAAGAAATTGATATTGAAATTGAAGATATGTTTCAACGTAGGGGATAATGATGGGATGTTAGGAGTGACACCCTTGAATTTGATGTAGTAAATATTGAGAAGGATGTACTTAATATTTACAATGATGTGATTATGGAACGATATCAAAGGATGAAGATACGTAGAGAACAATTGTAATAAAATTTCAAGTAATTTTTCATTTTTCGGTCTTCTTTCTAAAAAAAAAAAATTTCGAGGGCGTTATCCCCAGACCCCCGTAGAGGCCGTCGGCAAAAACACATGTCCATTTTTGTTCCAGTACTATAAAAAGTATGTGTCCGCCACTATCAGCGGCCCAACATTGTCTTCTAGCTTCTTGATGTCGTATAGTGAAGAAGAATAAAAAGAAGGGGAAAATAAAGTATTATCAAGATTGACCGACGGGTTTTATTTTTCCTAAAGATTTATGATGTAAATGAATTACGTTACTGTTTGTTTGTTTTTTTTTTTTTTTTTTTGTTGTTGTAAAGACACTGTAATTGGATATTGAATAATATTGAAATCTAACGTCTTTAAGAGTATTTAATTTGTGTAAATAATGATTAGAAATGTGAAAATCTCCTAATTTCGGGATAATTTTGTTGGATATATTGCTATATTTAGAATCAAAATATTGAGTGAAAAAAGAAGTTTATTATCCTTTTATTGATCATAATTTACACAAATAGGGAAGAAACAAGGAGGTTTGAACTTATTTTATTTTATTTTATTTGGGGTAAATATCTCCGAAAGACAACATAAACTAGCTCTTAAAAAAATATGGCAATTGTAGTGTATGTAATATATATATATATATTGCAAAATATTTTGACAAGATATAGTATATAATTTATGTAATGATTTTTACATTTTATTTTAATCCTATAAATTATTTTTACAAGCTGGATCTATGAAATTTAACAAGGTGCTGCAGGTGGAAGTGTCCTTAGAAATAGCAATGGTGAGGTTATATGGAGGTTCTATGAGGACATCTCCAATCCATACCCCTTTTTGGGGAAATTCTAATTATTTTGAGTTTTTCTTCCTCCAATCATTACCCAATTTAGGCAAGTCAAATGGAGGCTTGGAATTTGGACGTCATTTATGGAAGTCTTGTGAAATTTGAGTTGCCAAAATGACATTTCAAATTATGTACAAGAATGTCATTTGGCCCCACTTTCCATCCTTTTTTTTTTTTATTTCTCTTTAATTAATTCATCCAAAAATGTATTTCATTTTATTTACATAAATGCAATTTTGGTCTTTTATGCATTTTCACTAATTTTTGTGTTTTTTAAAGTTAGTTAATTATTTTTTTTATTTTTAAAGTTAATATATTTTTTTAAGACAATATATTTTTTTAGTTTTCTCGGGTTTCCATGTATTTTTTTTGGAGAATTTATTTGATTTAGGTAGCTCATGTATTGTTTTTTCTATAATTATATTTTTAGTTTTTTCACAAAATTGATGAAGTTACAGAGAATGTCATATGTATGACATTAACTAGTATATACCCGTGCGATGCACGAATGATATTATCATTATGTTTGTTTACAATGGGAAGTGTCAATGAATAAAGTGGCATTATAAAGTGATGTGTGTTTTTACTTCCGACTCTCTCAAGAAAACTGACAGTTATAGTTCTTGCAGATGCTCTCAATAAATAGGATTTCGAGATTCTCCAATCAACAGCCAGCATGTGTTTTATAACACACTCTTTACCTTGTTTCACAGGACTATAACAAATACACCACCTGATTAAAAATGTAAAGAAAAAAATATTTCACAACATAATGACATATTTCCTAGGTATTTCAACCCTCTATGACATTAAATGAGTGAACTTCAATAGAGGAATAAATTAATCTAAAATTATGAGATTTTGCTATCTTTTCTTTGTCCCTTGGAGAAGCTATTATTCATAGAGAGAGAAAATTGGTTACACTGAGTATCATTAGCAGAAACATTTATATTGTTTTCAATACATGTCATATCTCCAATATTTTCACAGTAATATGAAAAATAGAAACAACCATTCTTATCATTCTCACAAGCTGAGGAAAAGTGAAATACAGAATTTGTAACGCCCCGAGTTTCGTGAAACCCGGAACGCTACTTCGTCTCTCTTTAAAATATATATTTAACAAATATTGAGAAAAAATAAATGAATTTTAAGAAAATCCAAAAATCACATTCGTTTGAAAAATTCAACGGAACTCATATTTAAATAAATTCACTTGAGAAACATTCCATAAAATTCCAAAGCTCAGATAAATAAACAAGTTCCAAAAATCTCAACTTTCAAAATAATTTAAAAATAAATGTTTGCCATCATTTCCCATCACTCGCCACCGCTTCCGATCTCTGCAAATGTTGTTAAAAACGGAGTGAGCATTTCAAAAGAAATATTCAGTAGACTCATCGCCAATAATTAATTTACAAGATAATTTAATACGTAATTATGCAAATAATACAATGACATTCTCTTCTTAATCGTAGGCATCACATAGTGAATGCAAATGAACATACTCTTGTCTTATGCGCTAACGCATTTAAGTTGACATGCATAACATAAATTTCTCTTCTGATCTCATAAGAGATCCTCTTGTCTTATCTCATAAGAGATACTCATGTCTTATCTCATAAGATATACTCTTGTCTTATGCAATTAAGCAAATAATCACGTAAATCCACATAACACATGCAATTATAATATAAATCAATTAGTGGTGGCGAATCTACCTTAAACTTAACGAGTGTGGTTGAGCGGGAATGACTTCAATCTTTCAAATCTCCGTACGCCTCGTCTAGCCAATTAGAATAATAAGTTAAATTAATCTTTTGAAATTTATAATTTAAAAATGATAAATTAAAATTTGAGGATTGAAATTAATGATTTAAAAGTTGGGGGACTAAAATAAATACTTTGAAAGTTGATGGACTAAAATGAATACTTTGAAAGTTAAGGGACAAAAATGAATACTTTTGAAAGTTGAGGGACTAAAATGTAAATTTTTAAAAGTTGAGTTGAAACTCAAAACGAATATTAAATATAGGGCTGAAATAATAGATTTTAAAAACACTCACGAGAAAACAAATATTTCTCTCTATTTTTCTCTCTACTCACAAATCTCTCTCTACTATTTTTCCCTCTCTATATTTTTCTCTCTTGTCTTGGTGCATTTTTCCTCTCCAAGTCACGCTCTATTTATAGCAAGAATTGGGGGACAATTTGGAGTGAAGAGAATTTAAAATGATAAAGTGATGGGAAAAGAAAAAGAAAAGAAATGAATTAGTGGAAACATCATAATTTGGTTTTGACAACATGATGATGGAATTGGTGTAAAGATTAGTTGGAGATACTTTGTGATTGGATAATGAGGTAGAAAAGAAGAAGAAAGAATGAACAAACATGGGGGGAAATTAGGTAGGATTAGTTTAGGATAATTAACTAAAAATTAGACGAACTTCGATTAGGCAATGTATTTAAAACTGATATATTTTGGACTAAAAATAAATTTGAGAATAAATAAGTTTTGAGATAAAAATGAATTTCGTATTTGGACTTAAAATAATTTAATAAGGAAAATTGAGATATTTTTAATAAATTTGGAATTGGACTCGAATAAAAAATAAATTTAATTTCACTTGTGAATGGCTAGACGAGTGCTATAGTTCTTAAATAATGATCTTTAAAATTTGGAGAGTTGTAACGACAAATTTTTTTTTTTTTTTTATCAAACTAAATTTTTTTTTTTTTTTTAAACTTGAAATTTCTTTGTCGCTACAGAATTTATGATCAAAATAATAGAAAACGAAACAAAAGAACTTAAGCCTGCCAGCATTGCTGATAGTAAAAGGCATTAAAAATTTCTAAATATAAGCATACATTACTTTTAACATAAGCATGGATATATTCACGTTGAGGGGGACACTTTCTGTGTAACACGGAATGATAGAGGATAACGGCAGCAAAACAATGCACGAGAAAAATTGATTATTTTGTCATATTATACATTCATTTCAAAATTGTCAGTTAAAAAGTATCGTATGTCCCGTCATCTTCTCTTCTCCAATAATGCCAAAGCAGCAAGTCTCTTCATTTCATTGCATTTCCCTGAAACTCGAAATAGTGTTCAATAATAGCAGCAAGTCTCTTTGTTAATTATTGCATTAAAATTGTTAGAGATATATTTAATTATTTAAAGGTAGCTTTTAAATTCATCTCCTCAAGCGCAAGCAAATGTAATATAATTGAATCAAGTGCCTATAATTACATGCACAATTATATAAATTAATGACTACGAGACATGAACAATACTTGTGTCATTATATTTAGAGAGAAATATTTTCTATCCCGACTCTTGAACATACAATTTCGGTAACAACTAAGTATACATTTCAAAATAAATAAATAAATAATCGTGAAAACAAAAAGATTACATGTGCATCGTACAACAATTATTATGAGTGATTCAAAAAGAAAATATTATGATGTTCAAATGTTCACATAATAAAATAAATAACTAAGATAATTTCGTACAATATTAATAATGTCTTTAATTTTGAAAGTTCAACAAAATTATAATAGTGTTTGATAACACGATTTACAATTTCAAGGACATATTCAAGTACCAGATAAGATATAGCTCATCTTTTTCAGTTGTAGAGAAGCAGTGCTTCAAGTACACAAAGCAAGATCTTACCTGAAATACTAAGCATTTTTCCTGAATAGTCAAATATCAACAAAAAGTGATCTTTTCACTTGCATAATCTAGTAGCATTGAGCAATTCAAAGTCATAAACAAAGCAAGATCTTACCTGAAATACTAAGCATTTTTCCTGAATGGTCAAAGATTAGCAAAAAGTGATCTTTTCACTTGCATAATCCAGTAGCACTAAGCAATTTAAAGTCGTAAACAAAGCAAGATCTTACCTGAAATACTAAGGCTGTGTTCTCTTTGGCGTTTTCCAGTCGTTTTCCGTTTTCCATTTTCGAAAATGCGGAAAAAGCATTCTCTTGCGCCGTTTTCGGGAAAAAAATTCAAAAATGTTTTCAAAATTTGTAAAGAAAATGGAAAACGTGAAAATCGCGTTTTCCGAAATTTATACTTATTAAGTGGAAAACGAGCGTTTTCCACTTAAAAAAAATTAAAATAATCAAAAAAATTTGAAATTTGTCAAAATTTGTCATTTTTAATTACATTATTGGTCCCTGATTTTCAAAACTTATCATTTTAATCCTCAAATTTTGAAATTTCTTTCGAAAATATCTTAATTTATTTGCAACTTAGGTTCCTCAACTTCAGATTTTGTTACACATTAGTTCACAAATTTTGCTTTTTTTTTTTCTTTTCAATTTAGTCCTTCTCGTATTTGCTTTATAGGTCATTGTCTTCAAACATGTATAACTTTTGATGTACAACTCCGAATTGCACTCCGTTTTTTGCGTCGAACTCCAAATTAACCATCTTTCTGATGATGTATCATGTGCTTAATTATTAAACATTTCTTTTTTACTTTTGTATTGTAAACACTTATTTTATAAGGGCGTCATTAATTAATGTAAATTGATTTTTGCAAATTTTATTAAAACTTAAATTTTAAATGTTATGAGTACTTACTAGAAGGATATATATATATATATATATATATATTAAATGAAACGATTACTTTAGAAGGAAAAATTACTACCCAAATGTGGAACGATTACTTTAGAAGGGTAACATGAATTTTTGAACTTTTTTGGTAGAACCAAATTGTGTGATAGGTGTTATTTCATTTATTTTTGTTGTGCAACTCAAGTATGACATCTTTATTTCATTTATATTCACAAGCAATATAATTACAAGTATACAGAAATAATTTTCTTCAAAATTTTAAACAGAACGTGTTTTCCAGTTTTTCATTTTCGAAGACAGTTTTCAGAAATAGCAAACCAAATGCGTTTTAAGCAATTTCGAAAAAATGTCACAGAAAATGAAAAACAGAAAACATTTTCAAAAATGAAAACAGGAAACTGAAATACAAAGAGAACGCAGTCTAAGCATTTTGCCTGAATAGTCAAAGATCAGCAAAAAGTGATCTTTTCAATTGCATAATCTGGTAGCACTGAGCAATTCAAAGTCATAAACAAAAGCAAGATCTTACCTGAAATACTACTCCAAATGATCCATGCCCAACATCAAGTTCAGCCATGTAACAAATGGTCTGAAAATATTCAGAAAAAATACAAAAAATTAATCATAACTTCAAAAAGTAAAATTTGTTTTAATGGGAACAGGTTTTTAGGAGAATGGTAAAAGCTATGGATTGACCTGCTTACGCTTGCCATTTCGACCACCAATAGTTGTCACTATTATGTGCCTTATCTCAGTGCCATTACCATCAACAACAGTTGTTCCCATTTCCTAAAAATTAAAACACCTCTCTCATTGAAAAAAAAAAAAAACAGTTGTCCCCCTCGATTTGCATAGTGGGAGTTTCTTCCTGAGTATCCTCTTCTTTGAAAATTGTCTCTGATACCAAGTTGAGAATTGAATCTGTAAATATATATTTCTTGACACACCGAACATTTACAAGAGCTATCAATATATAATACAAGAAGAATGTTCTACGCAACGAATCTACACTGTACACGTATGGATGAGAATCGATGGAGGATCGCAAGGGATGGATTGAGCTAACATGATTTCTATTAGCTCAATACTGACAGTGGATATTGGGGAAGATGCGTGAACAGTAGAGAAGGGAACCAGCTGGAGAAGTTGTATTCCTTGAAGAGAGAAAACGTGATATAGATACATTAAGTTTTCTCTCTTTTATTCTATGCCACTTAGTCATCCTATTTCTGCTGAGTGCAACTTGGTCCCTGTTGTTTTCCTTTTATTCTTAACATTCCCCCTCAAACTATGCGGCAGTGCAACAACGCCTAGTTTATTCTTCAATTCCAGGAATCTGGTATGATTCAGCCCCTTAGTCATGGTGTCTGCTATTTGATCACTAGAGGGTATATACTTAATTTCCATCTTCTTTTCGGAAACTCTATCTCGTACAAAGTGTTGAACAATTTCAATGTGCTTCATTCTTGCATGAAAGACGAGGTTTGTTCCTAAAGCATTTGCACTCAGATTATCGCACCATACCACTGGTTTCGAGTTTATTCAAATATCAAGTTCATGTAGCAGAGATTCAATCCAAATGATTTCTGAGGTGGCAAGAGCTAAAGCTCTATATTCTGATTTTGCACTGGATCTAGCCACCACACTTTGTTTCTTTGAACTCCAAGACACTAAGGTATCACCCAAGTAAACACAATATGCTGCGGTTGATCTCCTGTCATCAGGGCAGGAGGCCCAATCTACGTCAGTGTATGCATTTATATCCATTGTTTCACTATGTTTTATCCACAAGCCATGCTCCAGTGTGCCAGTCAAATACCTAAAGAGTCGTTTCAAGGCTTGTCAATGTACTGTTTTAGGGGCTTGTAGGAATTGACTGAGTTTGTTCACAGAATAGGCTAAGTCTGGTCTGGTGTAGGATAGATACTGTAAACTACCAACTGCACTTCTATAGACCGAGATATCTTTCAATGGTTCTCCATATTCTTTTTATAATGTTTTTCCTACAACACTGGGAGTAGGACAGACTTTAAGGTTACTGAATTTGTATTTTTTCAGCAGGTCTTTGACATATCTTTCTTGAAGTAAGTGAATTCCTGTGTCATGTGTTGTAACTTCAATACCCAAGAAGTAGTGTAGGTTTCCCATGTCCTTCAATGGGAATTTGATGTTTAGATCCTCTACAAATTTCTGCATTTTTTTGTTGTCACTGCCCGTTACAATAACATCATCCACATAGACCAAGAAAAAAAAATCAAACTATCCTTATTTTTGTAAATAAAAAGAGAATTGTCTGATTTGGATTGACTGAAGCCTCTGCATAGTAAGGTGGTTCTTAACTTCTCATGACAGGCTCTAGGAGCTTGCTTGAGACCATATAAGGCCTTATTTAGCTTGCAAATGTGTTCAGGTTTTGTGGTGTCTTCAAACCCTTCAGGCTGGAACATATAGACATTTTCTTCCAAATCACCATTCAAGAAAGTGTTGTTTATATCTATCTGCCTTAATTTCCAACCTCTTGAAACACCAATGGTAAGAATAACTCTTAAAGTTGATGGTTTGATTACTAGACTGAATGTTTCAAAATAGTCAATACCTGGATTTTGATGGAAGCCTTTTGCCACAAGTCTGGCTTTGTATCTTTGTAGTGAATCATCTGCATTTTGTTTGAGCTTGAAGACCCATTTGTTTCCCACAATGTTGTAAGTGTTTGAGTAGGGTACTAAGGTCCATGTCTTATTGCTTAACAGAGCTTTGTACTCCTCCATCATTGCTTGTCTCTAGTGATCACTCTGCAGTGCTTCCTTCACATTTCTAGGTTCTGCAGTGCTCACAGTAGTAGCAGTAAGGATTTTAGGTCTGAAAATACCTGCTTTGGCTCTGGTGACCATAGGGTGTTCAGTAAGTTGAGGACTAAACCTTCTGGTATCAATTTCTACATATGCTTCAGTACCTTCTTCATGAGTACTGCCATCTACTTCAGCACCTTCTTCATGAGTACTGCCATTATAATCTTCAGTGATAGGATCAATACTACTGTTATAATCAGCAATGCCAATGTCACCACCATTAATACTACCAATACCTCCTTCAACCTCAGCCTTAGGACAAGAGTTATTGGAGGCTGCTGGTTGAGATGCAGAGATGGACATATCAGCTGACTGTGAGATAGGTGACTTTGGATTGAAAAATGGTAGAAGTGATGATGGTTGAACGATGACAGACTCAGGTGAGTCTTTTGTGTTGAGAAAACTAGTAGAGAAAGGAAAGAATGATTCATCAAAGGTTACATGCCTGGAGATATAAATTTTCCCTGTGGATGAAAGGCATTTGAAACCTTTGTGAGATGGGCTATATCCTAGGAAAACACATCTGGTAGAATGAAAATTGAACTTGTGTGATTGGAAGGGCCTTAGATTTGGATAACAAGCACAGCCAAAAACCTTTAGGGAGGAGTAGTTAACTTGTGATCCAAACAGAGACGTGTATGATGAATTCATGTTAAGTAAGGGTCTTGGAAGTCTGTTAATAAGATAGACAGAGGTGGAAAATGCTTCCCACCAGTAGTGTAATGGCATCTTGGCTTGGGCTAATAGGGTAAGTCCCATTTCTGTCACATGTCTGTGTTTCCTTTCACTTCGGCCATTCTGAGCAGATGTATAGGGACAAGAAAAACGGTGTTCAAATCCAAGGAGTTTTGTGACTGATGAAAGGGAGGTATATTCCCCTCCATCATCAGACTGCAGAACCTTTATTTTTCTGTCAAGTCTGGTTTCAACAAGTGTTTTAAATTGGGAAAAAATTTGAAGTGTTTCTGATTTCTTCCTCATGGGATAAATCCAAACGCTGCTGAAATCATCTAGGAATAGAACATAGTATTTAAACTGTGCTGTGGAGTGAATGGGTGCAGGCCCCCATATGTCAGTATGAATGAGGTCTAGGGGTGCTTGTGCATGAGATAATGACTTTGGAAAACGGAGAGAATGTGCCTTCCCAAGTTGACAGGCTTCACAGAAATTAATGGTGTTTTTATTGCAAGAGAGATTACAGTTTTGCATAATTTGAGACATAATTTTTTGGACTTGGGTGTCCTAGTCTTTGATGCCATAAGGTAGCAGTAGGGGAACATGTTTTAACAGACACTAAACTCATGGACTGACTTCTGGGTACAATGTATTTATTTGACTCTGGTTTAGACTCTAAAACTCTTGAGCTGTGATCTCTAGATTGGTAAGGCACATTCAGCTGATATAGTCCTTCTCTACGATTCCCTTCCAGCATTAGCTCCTTTGTCTTCTGATCCTTCAAACAACAATAATTGGCATGAAAATCCATAACAGCAGAATTATCATGGGTTAACTGAGAAATGCTAACTAGGTTCTTTTTAATTTTAGGAACATGTAGAACTTTGTTTAGCACAATACATTTATCAGTAAGTCCAGGCAGTAAAGTAGTACCAACATGTGAGATAGGTAGTCTATTACCATTTTCAACCTCGATTCTGTCTTTACCATTGTACTCGCATCCTGCATCCAGGAGTTTTGCATCCTTAACCACATGATGTGTTGCACCTCTGTCTGCATACCAGGATGCATCATCTGCAGAGTCATCTACTGTGATATAAGCTGAAGCATGATTTTCACTTCTTCTGAAGTTCTGATGATGTGGGGGTGGATTGTAGTTGTATGATTCATTGAAGCGGTGATTGCACACATTAGATTTATGTCCAGCTACTCCACAGACCTGGCACACTGGTCTTCCTCCACTTCCAAAAATTCTTCCTCCTCTTCCTCTAAAACCTCTTCTACCCCCTCGATTTGCATAGTGGGAGTTTCTTCCTGAGTATCCTCTTCTTTGAAAATTGGCTCTGATACCAAGTTGAGAATTGAATTTGAAAATATATATTTCTTGACACACAAAACATTTACAAGACCTACCAATATATAATACAAGAAGAATGTTCTACACAACGAATCTACACTTTACACGTATGGATGAGAATCGATGGAGGATCGCAAGGGATGGATTGAGCTAACATGATTTCTATTAGCTCAATACTGACAGTGGATATTGGGGAAGATGCGTGAACAGTAGAGAAGGGAACCAGCTGGAGAAGTTGTATTCCTTGAAGAGAGAAAACGTGATATAGATACATTACGTTTTTTCTCTTTTATTCTATGCCACTTAGTCATCCTATTTCTGCTGAGTGAAACTTGGTCCCTGTTTTCCTTTGATTCTTAACATTGCTCATGTCAGATAAGAGAAGACAACAATATCAAAGAGAAAATCTCTCTTAAACCAATAATCTTTTCAAGACACCTTACTACTTAAAAAAATAAAAATTGAAAAAAGAGGGAACTACCTTTCTCCTTTACATATATCTGTAAGGAATCAAGAGAAATTATGCCATCCGTCAATGGGAGTACTTCAAGCTTGATAGTTGCCGTAGATTGAGATGGAACATATCGAATGCAAAGATGGATAAACCTTGAGCTAGTTAAGTTAAAAAAAAAAAAAAAGATTCAAAGAGGAAATTAGAGAAAGTAAATTACCTGAGAGGAACTTTACTCTGCAACCATAAATGAGTACAACCTAAATTAGCAGTCAGAAGGACATCAGCTATGGGAACAAGTTGCTCACAAAGAAGCTAATGGAAAACTACATTCTACTTCTTGTCCGTGATTATTTGATACTGAAATTAGCCTCTGTTTGGAAGTTTCTTGCTCATTGTTAGTCACTCTCTCTGCTAAATTTGAAGAAACAATAAATGAACTCAAGGGTGATGGTGCAGAATTGCTAAAAGAGACCGCAGGAGGAGAAGTAAATGTCGATGGGGCAAGAACTATAAATGTTAGATCTTCAGGTGTCATATTTTATGCTTGAAGACTCAAGACCTGAAAATTGAAGCTTGCAAATTCAGATGGAAAACTTAATGCTAGAGCATTAAATGCTGTCTGAAAATAACAGCCAATGCTCATGGGTTGAAAATTCAAAAATAGCTGCGGACGGGGTCTCATTTCTTCATGGTATGAGCCCTTTTTTCCTGGCTTCAATTAATGCCTTCACAGCGCATTAAATGTTGTCTGTAATAATGGCCATAAATTTGAATTGTTAGGGCGCGTTCTGAATCTTTTCAAAGAATTTTTGTTTTTTTGTTGAAGTCGGATTTTAATGTGCATTGGGCGGCAATTAACGGGTCAAAGCATTCTGGTTCTGGGCGCAATTGATGTTTTGGGCGGTAATGTGCGCAATTTATGTTCTGGGGGGGAATATTGTGGCTGGATTTTTTTTTTTTGGACTCTCCTATTTTAATATAGAATATATAGATATATAGATATAGATTTGCTGAAATATTATCATATTCAATGTGAACTGTAAATTGGATAATAATAAATTGAAAGGAATCACAAACATATAACGGTGTTAACCCAAGATAAACTAACCAAGAGGGGGGTGAATTGGTTTATAAAATTTTTTCGATAAATAATCTTAAACTTAAAACCAATGAGTATAAGTATGAGCACTTAGTATTACAATTAGCAAAACTATCAATGTAGTGTGCTATAAATGTATGAACTTAATTGATAAAGCAAGTATAGCACTTAGATATAGTGTTGCACAATATAAATTGATAAACAAGAGTAAGTGCGATGCAAGTAAGTAAAAGGGATAAGAGATTGCAAACGCGATTTAGGGAGGTTCAATCAACCAACGTGAATTACGTCCTCCGTTACCGAGCTCTCCGTCACGAGCAAGGCCAAATCCACTATATTGATAACTTACAACAAGGAGTATCGAATCCTTAGGTGACTTTACAACAAGGAGCACCTATCCTTTACAATCGAGTTTTCACAAGGATCTCGAAACCATAAACAAAGTACGAATGAGAATTTTTACAATCGAACCAACTCTCTTAACACATGATATGATCAATACAAGTATCTTGAGAGTTTTAGGATAACACTTCAATAGATAGCAAATATTTAAAGCTCAAGTGTTTATGAAAACTTTGAAGAAGGATATGAGATAGTTTTTCTTGAATCAAAATTTTTCAACCAATGATCTCTCTTTCCAAATAATACTTAGTTAAGTATGAAGAGAGATATACACTTCAATAAGTGTTTGGTGATATGAACTCAATCAATGATCAATAATGAAGTAAGAGTATTGAGTTTTCTTGCAAAATGGAATTCTTGATAAAAATATGAAATTGTTTTGAACAATCAAGAGATTCCTTGCAATAAATGAAATAGAATGTAAAACAAAGTAACCTCAATGATTTTCTCAATATATTTCTCTCTTAAATGCTCTTGTAAGTTAGTGAAATGAATGTAAGAGAAGTATCAAGAAATTGAGCTGCAGAAAGTTTCGGTCGACCGAAAGCTCAAAAACTAGCCGTTATACATTTGAGCCGTTATACTTTCGGTTGACCAAATATTTCGGTTGATCAAAGTTTCGGTCGATCATGAGCATTTCGGTCGACCGAAAAAGGAAAAATTTGAATTTTTTATTTTTTTATCAAAAAAATTATTTTTCCAAAAACTATTTCATGTTATGTTTTGAAAAATCATTTTTATGCAATTAATGATTTTTAGAAATATTTTTGAGCTTTATAAACTTGCTAAAAATTGATGAGTCGATACCTTTACAAATGAGTTGAAATTTTTCAACATAAATCTTCTAAATCTTTAATCTTCGGTCTTCGACGATCTTGTTCACTTCAAATCTCTTTAATGATTGCTTTGTACTTCAATGGATGACGATTTTGATCTCGGAGTATCCAAATGACACATATATGATAAACTCAAGAATTGAAACCATTAGTAATACATGAGATCTTGTTTGTTATAATCAAAAACAATATATACGTGAATAGTCATAGGTCAACAATTTCTCCCTTTTTGATTATGACAAACAATATGATTTTTAATTCGTAAAAATGATGAAATATATATGTACGTACATATTCCCCCTTTCTTTTGCAATGTATTTCCCCTTTCTATCATAATATTGCAAGATAAAACAAATCAAATCGTAGCAAATATCTCTTCCCCCTTTTGGCATAAGCAAAAAGTGTCAAGTGGAAGGTTATGTAATGAATGTGGAATAATAACTTGATGGAAACACTAACACATAATTTGCATGGTCCAAAAACAATTTGACATGGATTCCCCGTATTTTGTACAAATCGATAAGAATAGAATCTTATCCAAATATAGCATGTGAATCATAAGATGTAGAGTAAGTAGGAAAAAACAATATTAACATAGCGAGAAAGTCATAGGTTTAAAAACATGATTACATAGTTTGAAAACAAAGTGTCTTGAGAAAATCACTACGAAAGATATATAAAAAAATAATAAAGATAGAATCTTCAATCGGCCGCCAGAGGTGGAGGTGGATTAGGTGGGTAGATGGCGTAGAAATGAGCGAAGAAGGCCTCTTGAGATGTGTGCATATGTTGAAGTTGATGTTGGATACCTTCAACCGCCGTGGTGAGAGAATCGATTCGCCCAATGAGGATGTTGAATTGATCTTCAAAGATGGATCGATGGGGAGGTGCTACAGCTTGAGGTGCTCGAGTCCGTGGCCTCGGTCGAGGCTGTTCATCCACACCACCTTCACCGGCTTCACCGGCACCCCCTTGGTCACCCTCACCCGCAGCCGCCCTTTCACCAATTTCCAATTCTTCTTCAGCTTCCTCTTAGGTAAATGGCCAAGTCGTAGGCCCCGATGCATCATCGAAACCTTGAGTATTGCACACCCATTGCCCATCACCCTTGACAATTTTCATCCGTTTGAGAGTGTTGATGTTGATAATATCGGTGTGTTTGGGTTTAAGAATAGGCTCATTGTCTAGAGGCACATTGAAGTGATTGAAAATTTTTGTGAAAATCATGCCGTAGGGTAGGCCTAGAACTCGAGTAGAGGTATGAACGTGATGAAGATGTTTGATGAAGATGTATGGAAAATCAAGTTTGCGACCGACAAGGAGAGAATCAAGAATGAATAGGTCAAGATGGTTGATTTCATCAAAATGACCATTCCGGGGTACAATTGTGTGAGCAATTGCACGATGAAGGACCTTGCATGGGATAGTCAAATGGTTGAGGTTCAAGTTCATAGTGGTAGTGAGGGGTCGGGCAGTGACACGACTATACGCCTGAAGTTCATTGTATCCCTCGAACCTAACAGGATAATGGGTGACATAAGCATAATTCTCACTACACTGCAATCCTAGGAGGTTTCTAATGAGGGATCGTTGGATTTCGACCCGTGTACCCCTAACCGAACTTGTAATTTCATCGGGATAAAAAGTAGCGTTTCGAAAAAATTCCCGAATTAATTTTGGGTAGGAGTTTTCAGAAATAGACATGACATTTTTCCATCCTATATCTTCAAAATAACACTCAATTTGAAACGAAGGGGCTTGAAGGTAAAAATCGAAGAAATCGATAGATTTACCCATTAGAATAGGATGATCAGAGAAGCGGTCGAGCAATGGTGTACGTTCCTCAACGTTCGATGAGCTAGCTTCACCTTTCTTCGATTTCTTCTTCGGAGGCATTTTGAATTTTCGAGTGAATGGATTGAACCAATAGAAAATTTTGGAAAATTTTAGGTAAAAACGATTGGAAATGAATGGAAAGAGTAGAAATCAACAATGTAGTGGTAGAATGGTAAGTTTGATGTGGTGAAATTGATTCAAAGTGAGAAAATTTGGAATTTTCGTGAATTACCCAAAAATGTATGGTTTTGAGGAATTTATGGATGAAAAATGAAGAAAATCAAGAAATTGATGAAAATTATGATGAGAAATCCGAATGTTTGAATGATTTTAAGTAATTGTGATGAAAAAGATGGATTAAGGATGAATTTGGGAGAGAATGAGAAGAGAGATTTCGAAATTTAGGGTTAGGTTATGAAATTGGGGATGAAATTGATGTTTTAAAACGCCTGAATCCGCGTATCTTTCGGTCGACTGGAAGTTAGTTTCGATCGACCGAAACTCTGCAGGGTAAAAACTAGGTATCTGCAGGAGGGTTCGGTCGTGTGATGGTCGACCGAAACTTTAATTTCGGTCGTACAATTGGTCGAACGAAATAGATTTCGGTCGAACAAATTGTTCAACCGAAAGTCACCTTTCGGACGACCGAAATTTTGCGGTCGACCGAAACGCTCAAAAATCAAATTTTTGTAAATATTTCAATTAAAACACATATATATTTTAAAGTTAGCCCCAAATATCATTTTCATCAATAATGCCCAATCCTCTTCGTATATAAGAAAATCTATCATGAGTTAGAGGTTTAGTAAAAATATCGGCCAATTGTTTTTCAATACTAACAAATTCCAAGTAAATGTCACCTTTTTGCACATGATCTCTAAGAAAGTGATGTCGAATTTCAATATGCTTAGTGCGAGAGTGCAAGATGGGATTTTTTGACAAATTTATAGCACTAGTGTTATCACACATAATAGGAGCATTTTCAAAAATCAAGTGATAATCACTAAGAGTTTGTTTCATCCACAAAACTTGAGCACAACAACTAGCGGCCGAGATATATTCGGCCTCGGCGGTAGATAGTGCAACGGAATTTTGTTTCTTGCTAAACCATGACACGAGTGCAAAGCCTAGAAAGTGACAAGTTCCACTTGTGCTTTTTCTATCAATTGTGCATCCGGCCCAATCGGCATCCGAATAATTTATAAGATCAATGTGAGTGCCTTTTGGATACCAAAGTCCCAAAGTTCTAGTGCCACATAAATATCTAAAAATACGTTTCAAGGCACTTAGATGAGATTCTTTAGGATTGGATTGAAATCTAGCACATAAGCATACACTAAACATAATATCGGGTCGACTTGCCGTTAAGTAAAGAAGGGATCCAATCATACCTCGATATTTTGTGATGTCAATAGAAGTACCTTGCTCATCTTTGTCCAATTTGATTGAAGTACTCATGGGAGTATTCATTGGCTTCAAGTTTTCCATCTCAAACTTTTTGAGCATATCCACAATGTACTTGGTTTGACTAATGAATATCCCTTCACTAGTTTGTTTGATTTGAAGCCCGAGGAAGAATTTTAACTCTCCCATCATGCTCATTTCAAATTCATTGCTCATACATTTTGAAAATTCTTCACAAAGAGAAACATTAGTTGCACCAAAAATAATATCGTCAACATAGATTTGTACAACAATCATGTCTTCCTTTTTGGTTTTGATAAAAAGTGTAGTATCCGCATTTCCCATTTGAAAGTCATTTGAAATAAAAAATTTACTCAATCTTTCATACCAAGCTCTAGGAGCTTGTTTTAAACCATATAGAGCCTTTCTTAGTTTAAAAACATTATCCGGGAATTTATGATTTTTGAACCCGGGAGGTTGTTCAACATAGACTTCTTCTTGAATAAAACCATTTAAAAATGCACTTTTGACATCCATTTGATAAAGAGTAAAACCTTTATGACAAGCAAAGGCAAGAAGCATACGAATGGATTCTAGTCTAGCAACCGGTGCAAAAGTTTCTTCAAAGTCAATTCCTTCTTCTTGATTGTAACCTTGGGCCATTAATCTAGCCTTGTTACGCACAATTATACCGTTTTCATCCTTTTTGTTTCTAAAAATCCATTTTTTACCGATAACGGTTTGATCATTTGGTCTATCAACTAAATCCCAAACATGATTTCTTTCAAATTGATTAAGTTCTTCTTGCATTTCAAGAATCCAAAACTCATCGAACTCAGCTTCTTTGAAATTCTTTGGTTCAATTTGAGAGATAAAGGCACAAGTATTTAAGAATCCTTTAGTAGAGTTTCTAGTACTTACCCCTTTCGAAGGATCACCAATTATGAGCTCTTTTGGGTGAGATGAAACAAATCTCCATTCGATAGGAAGTGTTAGATCACTTGAGTTTTTGGAAGATGTTCCTTCTTCTTGTTGAGGAGTTGGTTCTTCCAAGTCTTTTTCTTCATTGTCTTTGGATATTTCATTTCTTTGATCTTGAATATTCATTTCCTCAAAAGGAGTTTCCAAACCTACATCAACACCTTTCTCTTGATCAAGAGAATTAGTTTCATCAAAAGTAACATGTACGGATTCTTCCACTACTAGAGTTCTTTTGTTAAAAATTCTATAAGCTTTGCTAGTGGATGAATAACCAAGAAAAATTCCAACATCGGATTTTGAATCAAATTTTCCCAAGTTTTCTTTTGTGTTAAGAACAAAGCATTTACAACCAAAAACCTTAAAATATCCAATATTGGGAATTCTATTTTTTCAAAGCTCATAAGGAGTTTTAGTTTTCTTTCGACTTACCAAAACTCTATTTATAATATATCAAGCAGTGTTAACGGCTTCGGCCCAAAAATATTTTGGTAAGTTATTTTCATTTAGCATGGTCCTAGCCATTTCTTGCAATGTATGATTCTTCCTTTCTACTACACCATTTTGTTGAGGGGTTCTAGGAGCCGAGAAATTATGTTCGTACCCATTTATTTTGCAATATTCATCAAAAGCCATGTTGTCAAATTCTCCACCATGGTTACTTCTTATAGTTGAAATAGAATATCCTTTTTCATTTTGAATCTTTTTGCAAAAATGTTTAAATGCATTTAAAGCTTCATTTTTCAAATTTAAAAATAGAACCCAAGTAAATCTTGAGAAATCATCAACAATGACAAAAGCATAGTGTTTACCACTTAAACTTACGGTTTTAGATGGTCCAAAAAGATCCACGTGAAGAAGTTGTAATGGTTTTGTGGTGGAAGAAAATTGTTTATTTTTTAAAGAACTTTTGGTTTGTTTTCCAAATTGACAAGCATCACAAATTTTATTCTTTTCAAATTTCAAACTTGGTAGACCTTTGACAAAGCAATTTTTGGATATTTTTGAATAAGGTCCATACTAACATGACCTAATCTTCTATGCCATAACCAAGTGTCATCTTTAAAGCTTGACAAACATTTTAATTCTTTCTCAAATTCAATGTTGATGATATAAACATCTTTACTTCGGCTTCCTATGAACAATACCTCTTTTGATGTAGCGTCTTTGATAAGACATCTAGAAGAATCAAATTTAATATGATAACCTTTATCACATAATTGACTAATACTTAGCAAATTATGTTTGAGATTATCTACTAATAAAACATTTTTAATAGAGGGAGAAGGATGATTACCAATATTTCCAATGCCAATAATTTTTCCTTTGGCATTATCTCCAAAAGTGACATGACCTCCATCTTTTCTTTTGAATCTTGATAAGAGTGATTTATCTCCGGTCATGTGCTTTGAGCAACTACTATCCAAGAACCAATTGCTCTTTACTTTTGTTGATACCTCATCTTCAATGGCCATGAAGCACATGTTTGCAACTTCATCTTGACTTTCACTTTCATCTTGCTCATCATCACTATCATCCCAAGTAGCTTGTAGAGCTTTCTTTTTGAAGAATTTTCTCTTGTTGGGACATTCGGTTCTTTTGTGACCGGGTTTGTCACAATCATAGCAAACAATCTTTTTCTCTTCACCTTTGTCTTCTTTCTTTTGAAATCTACGGTTGTTGCGAAAGGCTTTCCACTTCTTGACTAGGAGGACAAGATCATCGAGTTCCTCATCGCTCTTTTTAGAGTTTGAGGCTTCTTCAACAATTGATGACTTTAAAGCAATTTGTCTCCTAGGAGGATCTTTCATTTCTTCCTCTTTTGCTTTTCTAGACTTTTCTTTTGTCTCGGCATGATTTAGCTCATATGTCATCAATGTTCCATAAAGTTCTTCCAAGGGATATGTGTTGACATCTTGGGTGTTTTCTATCAACATTCTCAATGAGCTCCAATCTTCCGAGAGAGACCTAAGCATTTTGATAACAAGTTCACCATTAGAAAGTTTTCGATCAAAGCCCTTAAGACCATTAACAATATCGGTAAATCTAGTAATCATGCTAGCAATGAGTTCATCTTGTTTCATGAAGAAATTTTTAAAATTTTTATACAAAAGATTTATTTTTGTTTCTTTAACTTTATTTGTGCCCATGTGTGTGACTTCTAAAGCATGCCAAATATCGTGTGCGGAATCACATGTGCTAATACGATTAAATTCATTAATACTAAGTGCACAATAGAGAAGATTTTTGGCTCTAGCATTTAAAGACAATTTTTTCTTATCATCCTCATCATATTCTTCATTTGGTTTTGAAATAATTATATCCGGTTTTCCGTCAACTTTAATAACCATAGTAAGCTCATGAGGACCGGATTCAATGACATCCCAAATATTATAATCAATGGATTGAATAAAAATCATCATTCTAGTTTTCCAATAATTATAATTAATACCATCAAACAACGAAGGACGATTAGTAGAATGACCTTCAATATTTTGGTTAGCCATAACTCAAGATTGTAAAATCTAAATGAAAGAGTTCCTAGGCTCTGATACCAATTGTTAACCCAAGATAAACTAACCAAGAGGGGGATGAATTGGTTTATAAAACTTTTTCGATAAATAATCTTAAACTTAAAACCAATGAGTATAAGTATGAGCACTTAGTATTACAATTAGCAAAACTATCAATGTAGTGTGCTATAAATGTATGAACTTAATTGATAAAGCAAGTATAGCACTTAGATATAGTGTTGCACAATATAAATTGATAAACAAGAGTAAGTGCGATACAAGTAAGTAAAGGGGATAAGAGATTGCAAACGCGATTTAGGGAGGTTCAATCAACCAACGTGATCTACGTCCTCCGTTACCGAGCTCTCCGTCACGAGCAAGGACAAATCCACTATATTGATAACTTGCAACAAGGAGTATCGAATCCTTAGGTGACTTTACAACAAGGAGCACCTATCCTTTACAATCGAGTTTTCACAAGGATCTCGAAACCATAAACAAAGTACGAATGAGAATTTTTACAATCGAACCAACTCTCTTAACAAATGATATGATCAATACAAGTATCTTGAGAGTTTTAGGATAACACTTCAATAGATAGCAAATATTTAAAGCTCAAGTGTTTATGAAAACTTTGAAGAAGGATATGAGATAGTTTTTCTTGAATCAAAATTTTTCAACCAATGATCTCTCTTTCCAAATAATACTTAGTTAAGTATGAAGAGAGATATACACTTCAATAAGTGTTTGGTGATATGAACTCAATCAATGATCAATAATGAAGTAAGAGTATTGAGTTTTCTTGCAAAATGGAATTCTTGATAAAAATATGAAATAGTTTTGAACAATCAAGAGATTCCTTGCAATAAATGAAATAGAATGTAAAACAAAGTAAGCTCAATGATTTTCTCAATAAATTTCTCTCTTAAATGCTCTTGTAAGTTGGTGAAATGAATGTAAGAGAAGTGGCTATTTATAGATCAAGAAATTGAGCTGCAGGAAGTTTCGGTCGACCGAAGCTCAAAAACTAGCCGTTATACATTTGAGCCGTTATACTTTCGGTTGACCAAATATTTCGGTTGATCAAAGTTTCGGTCGATCATGAGCATTTCGGTCGACCGAAAAAGGAAAAATTTGAATTTTTTATTTTTATATCAAAAAGTTTATTTTTCCAAAAACTATTTCATGTTATATTTTGAAAAATCATTTTTATGCAATTAATGATTTTTAGAAATATTTTTGAGCTTTATAAACTTGCTAAAAATTGATGAGTCAATACCTTTACAAATGAGTTGAAATTTTTCAACATAAATCTTCTAAATCTTTAATCTTCGATCTTCGACGATCTTGTTCACTTCAAATCTCTTTAATGATTGCTTTGTACTTCAATGGATGACGATTTTGATCTCGGAGTATCCAAATGACACATATATGATAAACTCAAGAATTGAAACCATTAGTAATACATGAGATCTTGTTTGTTATAATAAAAAACAATATATACGTGAATAGTCATAGGTCAACAAACGGGTCACTCATAAAATTTCACATTGGAAATAAAAATTACACGATTCGTTGCATGGAAGCAACAAAATAACACAACACATACCTAAATTAAGAACTAATTCGGAACTGGTGAACAATAGAACTTATTGTATGAAAACACAGATTACGAGACATACGCAATAAATAAAAAAATGACAAATAGCACATATGAGTGATCGACCTAGTTATAATGATCTAGTACTCTGGGAGATCGTCACGTGATGCCCCGAGGTGCACAATAATTAATATAATTATCTCGATGTTTCCTTTAATTCATGTATGTGATTAACAAAACACCATATATTCTTTATTTTTTTGTCTAATAATAAATAATTATTTTTTATAATACATCGCAATACATAATTAACTATTTTCAATACTATATTAAATGGTTGATATTAGAATTTATATTTTCAAGAATTAATATATTGTTTATATGGTTGGATATTGAAAATTATAAGAAATGATATATTTTATTAGGTTTGGGGCCCAATATAGAGTTTTTGGGTTGGAGAAAATTTTCGAAATGGAGTTTGCAAAACTCCAAAATGGAGTTTTTGAATCTCCAAAATAGCAATTTGGGTTGGAGATGTCCTGACTTCTCCAATGAATGCTCCATAAAGCCTCTTTTTTTAAAAGTTTTTTGTTTAAAAATATGTTTTTTTATGTTTTCTAGGTAAAATGTGTTGTTAAAAAATGGAGAGAGAAAATATATGAGGTTAAAAAATGATTTGGGGACTTGTGTAAAAAAACATATTTAAAAACATTTTTACCAAATGGAGGTTGAGCTTAGAGCAGTTGATACTGACGTGCATTATTGTTGGCTGTTTGACACAGGGAAAGTTTGGATTGGGAGTTGGGACTGATTCTAAAGCATTCTTATTCATCAGTAAATGATGACTTTCACTTTGTGTTAAATTCCATTATGATCAATATACAACAATCTCATCAAAAAAGAAGTATAATCTATAAAAATCTTTGTCAAATATATTGGTAGGCGGAATACATAATTGACAAATTTTGAAAATGACAAAATTAAAAAGATAGCAATTGAAGCAAAAAATTGATGCACCATCCTTATTGATATCTATATTGATATGATCATTCTCAGGGACGGATCCAGTGATGGCCTTGGCCCCCACTGAGAAAAAAAATGAGTTCAAGCTAAATCCATGGCTAGAAGAAGCAAGAATTTTTTCTGGTGAAGGACCGTTTCTGTTTTCAGAGAGAGAGAGAGAGAGAGAGAGAGAGAGAGAGAGAGAGAGAGAGAGAGTGTGTGTGTGTGTGTGTTTTGCCAAGTTTTAGGAGAAAGAGAGAGTATGTTTCCATGCTGATATGATTAATGAGAGAGAAAGGTTCCTATTGACCAAAAAATCTGACTCACCATTTTTCATTTAGAACCGTGACCTGCCATTTATTTTCAAAGAGAGAGTCTCATTTTTTATACCAAAATTGACTTATCTTTTAAATCAATAAATATACAAGCTCATGCATATTAAAACGGATTTAAGAAATAACACAAAAACTAACACAAAGTGCTTCTAATTCATTTTTATAGTTTTAAGCCCTTTATTTATTTTTGTCCCGATTACTTTAAATAATTTCCGAAATGCAACTCAAATTTATATTAAACAAAATAGCATTTTTTAAGGGCTTGTTTGGTTATAAGTTAATAATCTCAACAATCCTTCAGTTAAAATGTTGTCGACTGAAGAAGTCCTTTACAATCATCATATGGCTGAAACGGAAGAGGAAAAATCTTTTGGAATAGTAGGGCCTAGTTTTCCACCTTCTTCTCTAGCATGGTTTTCAAATTTTTTGGCCCCCACTCACTCACTATCTTGGCTCCTTCCCTGAATTCATTCTATTAATCCTTTCTTTATACATGATTGAACCAATTTGTTTAAATTATACTATCTATTTAGACTAAAAAAAAAAAAAAAAAAGCAAACATCAACACACACATATTCAATGCATTTGGCTGGTGTTAAGATAATTGATATTACGTAGGTAGATTACCATTAAGGAGTGCGTTTGATTACGATAGTGAAATTTGGGTGGACAGAAAATAAATTCTAAGAAATTGAATTCCTGATAACTTATTTTCCTGGGAATTGAAATTTAAAGTATTTGTTTGCGAGAATGAAATTTGGTGTTAAGATAATTGATATTACGTAGGTAGATTACCATTAAGGAGTACGTTTGATTACGATAGTGAAATTTGGGTGGACAGAAAATAAATTCTAGGAAATTGAATTCCTGATAACTTATTTTCCTGGGAATTGAAATTTAAAGTGTTTGTTTGCGAGAATGAAATTTGGGTAGAAAGAAAACGAATTACATGTTTTGTAGTAATATTTTCCATATTATTTGATTGGTGAAAAATATCATTTAATAATAAATTATTTAATAAATAAATAATATTAAAATATATGAAAGTGGTTAAAATTAAAAAATAACTAAATTGTAATATATATATATATATATATAGAGAGAGAGAGAGAGAGAGAGAGAGAGAGAGAGAGAGAGAGAGAGAGAGAGAGAGAGAGAGAGAGAGAGAGAGAGAGAGAGAGAGAAAGTTGAAGGACTAAATTGCAACTATTTAAAAGTTGAATCAAATCAAAGAATGAAGATTGAATTTGATCACCGATCAATTATACCCAATTGAAAGTTGAAGTGTCAAATTGAAAGAACAACACGTATAAAATCAGGTCAATAAAAATGTTGAGGACCAAAATGTAAGAAAATAAAGCAAATTCCATTTTGCTTGGAAAATCAATTCCCCCACTTTGACAAGAAAATGAATTCCTTGAAAACAAGGAATTAGGGTGATCTGATCCATGCCAAGAAAAGTAATTTCATGAAAATTTTTGCATATCAAATAAGCTAAAATTAATTGAAAAACAAATTTCACTTTCCATGAAAAATATTGACCAATCAAACATGACCTAAGAAACAATAACTTTAGGATAATAATAATAATAATAATAATAATAATAATCAGCTAGAAGAAAGAGAATTATGACAGCAGTAGACAAAATCTTAGGAGTGGACGGAATCTTCGATCGATGTTGGTGTCGAGAGGGTTAGGCGGTGGTGATCAAAGACAGAGATACTACGATCCATAGAAGAGAAAATGTTGAACAGCAGATCCGTAGTATAATCCAAATATGTTTTACAAATGAGGTTTTCCCTTAAATGGGTATTAAGCTATACTAGTGTTGGTCCTAATTTAATTTTCCCTTCTTAAGAGCCCGTTTGTTTCAATGATTTTTCCAATTTCTCTTAAAATCATTTTCAATCATACATTTTCTCAAAAATTAAAAATTCATACAAAACCTTCATCACTAAACATGCTCTTTTTAGGGGTACTTACAATGACTCTTTTAAAATCATATGAAAAGTATTTTGGAAGTAAAAATAACATGTAAAATCAAGTACAACTTTTTTATTAAAAAGTGACAAAACACTTTTTTAATTAAAAAATGAGAAAAATAATATTTAACATCAATCAAAATATTAGAATAGATCCAATTTGAAAAATTTCTTCAGCATTCTTGTGATTATGTTTTAATTCTATTAATTAGCATATAATTAACTTGAATTTGAAAGTTATAAAATCATGTCACTTTTTGTTAAAAAGGTGAAATAATGTTACTTTTTGAATAACAATAAATTATTTTTTTCCTTTAAATTCTTGTTTTGACATTACCACTTTGACTTATTTACGAGATATATTTCTTCACTTGTCAATGAGGTTTTTGTTACTTTATCATGATATTCACGATGAACTTTAAAATACATCTTTCAAATTTAAAAATCGACAAACAACAAATTCAAAATAGCAAGTCAAAATGGACTTAATAATCATGACTTATTTTGCATTCAATAATAAAATTTTCGACATTTAAACTTCATTAATAATTATTTATCATGGGCTCTTTACAAGTTTTCTAATAGTAGAATTTTAATAGCTCAAAACGATTAATTGTAACGTAAAATACCTTTATTTTATTGATAAAATGAGAAAAAATAAATAAATAATAATAATAATAATAATAATAATAATAATAATAATAATAATAATAATAATAATAATAATAATAATAATAATAATAAGATTTTAGTAGTCGGCCCGTGTTTGGAATTGGAATGGAATTGCCTATGAAAAGTAAAAAAGTTAATTAGTTCAAGTGTATTAATTAATGTAATTAATTTTGTAACTCCCCCTTTTAAATTCAAACTTTAGTGTTCATCCTCCATGTGTTTTTTCTTAGTGAAGCCCAATACTTCTAAGGATGAAAGGGACAAGCCCAATACAATTTTAATAAGGGAAAAATTGGGGTTTATCCCTTTTTAAAAAAGGGAAAAATTGGTAAATACATATGAAATATAAAATATTTCAAGAAATACTATAGTACCATGAAATTCCAAACAATACTAAAAACTCAATGAAATAAACACATTAATATTGAGTGCATAACTTTCTTGAAATAATCAATTATAACTGAAATTATTTAGTTGTTAAAATCACGCACTGCATTAATCCATGTACTGCGGAATGTGGGAGTTGAAATGGAAATGGAAATGGAAATAGGTTGAGGCTTATATAGGATTTCTCCATTGCACACATCGAACATTCTTCGACAGATTGCTCGTAGTTCAATTCAAAATCGGAATTTTAAATTACATAGTAGATCGTCGTCTTCACTCACGTATTGTTTTTCTGTATGTGCTTCAAAAATTTAATTATATCTGCCAGTTAGGTTCTAAAAGTCACACGACCATTGACTCCAAATTTCTTAAACAAGAATGGAATCCTTCAGTTTTCATCCTCTGACAGCACCGAAAATCGTTATACCACACCAACTTCAACAATCTTTACTTCCCTAAATGTAATTATGATTCTGAACAAAACTCCAAGATATTCCCATGTTAATTTGTGTGAAATGAAATATCACTAATTTAGGTTTTGTTTGGATGACTTTCGCTCTGTGAATGCTACGAAATTGGTTAACTCTAACTGGTTTCATTTGTCGTCAAAATGCACTGCTCTAGCTGCCTTGAATCAAACCCGTAATCAAGTTTGGTCCACTTCACTTCAATCATAACAGATCACTTTGATACAAGAAAATTATCGGATGGATGAAATCACACATATGTACCTAATTTATGTACATTTAGATGACATGAATCAATTAAATGTAGCCATGTTCTCTTAGATAACCCACAAGTTAATCCAGCAACATGAACGAGGGGGGAGGGTTCTCAAGGCAGCTAGAGCAGTGCATTTTGATGACAAATGAAACCAGTTAGAGTTAAACAATTTCGTAGCATTCACAGAGCGAAAGTCATCCAAACAAAACCTAAATTAGTGATATTTCATTTCACACAAATTAACATGGCCTCAACCTATTTCCATTTCCATTTCGACTCCCACATTCCGCAGTACATGGATTAATGCAGTGAGTGATTTTAGCAACTAAATAATTTCAATTACAATTGATTATTTCAAGAAAGTTATGCACTCAATATTAATGGGTTTATTTCATTGAGTTTTTAGTATTGTTTGGAATTTCATAGTACTATAGTATTTCTTGAAATATTTTATATTTCATATGTATTTACCAATTTTTCCCATTGAATAATTAAAACAGATAATTGCACCCGAGACCATTTTTTTTCTTCATGAATTGAAATATGTTTCATTGCAAAATCTCGCTGAAATTGATGTATTTTTATTTTTATTACACAAATTTACGTTTTAAGTATCATAAGCATCAATATGTGATACTAAAATTTAGACTGATATCATAAGCATCAATATGTTATACTACAAGGAGTGTAGTCAAGTAATCGAAGCACTTGTAGAAAGCTGCAATCACCTCTCCTCATGATTCTTAAGAACTCCCCCTACATTAGTTTTCCTCCCACCGAATTGCATCATCTATGTTCATTTTTCAAGCAACCCTCGAGGGATAGAATTCGTTTACACTCTTCTCCAACAGGCGAGTAGAACTTGTCAAGTGCAACAGTCATATGCTAGAATTCAGTAGAATAATTTTGCAAGTCCTCAATGGTCTAAGATGTTAAAGAAAATTAAAATGATTATTGAAATAATTTTCGTACAGTAAAAATTTGTTATCATAGCAATCCTTGGGAAGGTTGAAGATGAAATCATCTTGTATTGAATGAAGAATCATGAACCAAATCACATCTATATATATATAAAAACAAAGTAGTGATCACCAAAAATATACACACACTTTCCTGCCTAAAATTGCTTGCTAAATTTGAAAAGTTCTTGAAACAAAAAAAGAAGAAAAAGAAAAAGACTCATTAAAGTGCAATGAGAATTAGAATCATTTCAAAATGTGACGATTGAACAATCCAAACTCCAAAGTGTAATAATTGCAAATTTGAATTACACTTTTGATAGTTAATTTTTTTTTTAAAAAAAACGAATAATATGATATTTTCGAGGTAAAAATTAGTGGTTGAAAAATTGAGAGAAAAATATGTGATTAAAAGGTAGTTTAAAAATGTGTTGTATAAAAAAAAAATTGTCAAAATGAGATGCTTCGTTCCAATTCAAAAAAAAAAAAAAAGAACAACTTGAAATTATTATTTTATTTTTCTTAAAAAAAAAATCGTGTTTTAAATTGTTAAACGGAGATGTTTCATTCTTTTTTTGTGTGTGAAAAAAGTTGGAAAATTTACATCAAAAACATTAGAAATATAATTTAAAAAATAGATAGATAATTTTCAATTGTTATAAAAAGTATTCAAAATCTACAATTTAGAAATTTTATTAAATTTATATATAAAAAAAAAGATTATTCAAAAATATTCTGCTTAATCATAGTGTAATTAATTTGGTAAAGTAATATTAAATTATTTCCAGAAATATATAAAATTATGTTATAAAATGTGTTCAAAAACATTTAAATAATAGAAAAATATTTTAGTTTAAAGAACGCAAAATGCTTTAGTTTAAAGAACTTAAAAACATTCCTTATATTGCGTATTTTTATAAGTTTCCAATTAGATTATATAGAAAAAAACTAAATGACTAATCTAGAAATTTTCTTCCAAATCAAATAATCTCATACTTGATTGAATATAATTTCTTTCAGATCCAATAATTTCATACTTGATTGAATATTTTATATATATATTTTTAAATTTGATTCTGTCATATGCAATGGCAATTAACGAGAAGTTTAATACGATATAACAAGTGAGAACAAACTATAAACACTTTATCCATAAAAAGTCACAAAGATCAAATTTAAAAGTTTATTATATATTTGTTTACTTTTTCTTAATATCTCATTCATTTTAAATTATATTATTTAAGTTATATAATACTCACTATTCAGAAAAATTAAAATCGGTTCGATCCTAAAAATGCAATATATCAAGGATCGAAGGTTGAATCAGGTCGAACCTATTTTATTTAAAAAATTAATAATTGTTTCAAACATCACAAAATTTTCTAAAAAATTATTTTAGAAATAAAGCAACATTTACTCATTTGGAGATAAAATTAAATACTATATATATATATATATATATATATATATATATATATATATATATATATATATATATATATATATGATTGTTAATTTTATTTATTATATTATATTATATTTCAAAATAAAATAATTTAACATATAAAAAAATAACTTAAAAATAACTTATTTAGAAGAAAAAAGCCAAACAAACAAACAAATAATAAATAAAAATAATCTATAAAAGAAAAAAGAAAAATCTCATAAAGATTAGGATTTCCTAATTTTAATTAGTTTTGTAGATGTTGCATTTCCTATTTTTATTAGTTTTCTCTTCTTTTTTTTTAAAGTTTTGAATTCGATAATATTTTGTATTAAAATGTCATTGTATTATGTTTTTATTTGATAATATTGTATAATTAACATATTTTCATAATTTTTTATTGAAACTACTATTACAAACATATTCTCGTGCGTTGCACGGGTGAAAATACTAGTTAAACATCATACACGCAAACTGAAAATGAAAGGCAGCTCATCGGATGAAAGATTTGAAGGAACACCAACAAGGAAGACAGATAAATAGGCTCTAACAGGATTTTAGAAATCGCTTTCCTAAAAGTACATTTTTCCCTCTAGATCGAGATACTTAAGGGTTCTATTGCAAATGGGTTTAGCGGATTAATTCAAACCTTCAACCGAGTACATTCAAAGCACAATGAAGTCTCTGTTTGGTAAAAGATCTTTGTTTATAAACAAAAAAATGTAATGTTTTTTAGGTAAAATATGTGATTAAAAAGAAGTTTGGGAAAATGTGTGTTGTTAAAAAGTAGTTTAGGAAAATATGTTACCAAACGAAATGGAAAACTTGGAAGAGGATAGGGATGTCAATGAGCCGAGTCGAGCCTGCTCGCGAACCGAAGATGAAGGCTCGAGCTTTTTCGAGCCGAGCCAAGCTAAGTCCCGAGCTTTTAATTATTTTATTTTTATAAAAAAAAAAATCTATAAATTTTTTTATTGAAAATGTATATATACAACAAGTTGAGCCGAGCTCGTGGCAGAATTTCAAGACTTGAGCTCCCATCGAGCATTTTAGGCGGACTTTTTTTTTTTTTTTTTGCTCGAGCTAAGCCGAGTCAAAGCCCGTCTCTCAAAAAAAAGCTCAGCTCGAGTTTTGGTTCGAAATCTCCAGCCGAGCTTAGCCCAAGCTTTTTCCAATCCGTTTTGCCATCCCTAGAAGAGGAACAACAAACAATGAATATGAGTATAAATTTTGGTGGAAGTGATCTCTCAGCTTGTATTCAATTAATAGATGTTATCTTTTATTGTTTATGATTAAAATAACACCCTATATATAATAATCAATCGACCATATACAAAAGTAGACAATATTTGGACAAAAGATCACCTTTTGATGCCAAAAATCACCTTAGACACCAAAAAATGCCTTTTGAAAACCACCTTGCAATTGCAAAGCACAACAAGAAAGCGGTTTGCCTAAAAGGTAGGCTTCCTTGCGATTGCAAGCGTGATAATGCCTTGCGATCGCAAGGACTAAGTTCTAACCGATTTTTTTATGGTTTCATCATTTTCAATGCCTCCTCACGTTGTATTTAAGCAACATATTTGGAACAAATTCCCAACATAATACTCAACTTTTTAACAGTCATACTATGATTACTTAGTTGAAACGTTAACCATAATCCTACGCGTCATTGTTAAATTCCAAAGTGATGAGTTACCTATTACAAGCATTATACCAAAATGACCGACCTTTTAAAATTTATCATACAGAAATGTGAAGTTTCACCAGCTGATTGTTTACAAACGAATAATAGTGAACACAAATTGTCGACCATTAGTGTAATACTTGTGAAAACTTAAATGACTATTAGTCAAGAAAATTGTTGAAATAAACCATCAAAACTATACACTGAGATTGTCACAATAATTAAGTCGATCCCACCTGTCTTCTTACTTTTTTTTATGTTTCTTTTCGTTTTATCAGGAAATAATGATATTTGTTATAATGATGATAGATCATCACCCTATATTATTGGACCTATTATTTGTGTAAGGGAAAAATACATATATAAGGTATTTACAAAACACAATTTCAATTTTAAGATATAACTTAAAAACTTTCAAAAATCAGGTTGTAGTTATAATTACTTAAATAAATTAAATAATTAAAAATATTTTATTAATTATATAAATTTAGGTTACAACACAATATAAATTCAGGTTACAAAATGCAAATTGCTTAAGTCACAAATAATTTTAGGGTCACAAACTATCAAAATAGTAGGTCACAGTAACAATTTTTTCGAGGCACAAATAATATCAAGGTCACAAATTCTAAATTAATCGATCTCAAGTTATTTCTAGGTCACAATTTATCAAATTGTTAGGTCACCAGTCTTTTAAGTCATAATTATCAAAATAGTAGGTCACAAATACAAATATATTAAGTCACAAATTTATTTTAGGGTCACAGGTCGAGTTAGGTCACAACTATTCAAAATCTCAAGTCACAATTACCATTATTTTTTATCACATGTCACGATTATGTCACAATTATTCAGAGATTTCAAGTCACATTTGTCAAATTATTAGGTCACAACATCTCGTCAAATTATTAGGTCACAACATTGCAATCACCGGTTGCATCCGCCACCTGTCGTCACCTACATCTCACCACCATCACTGTAACACCCCAACTTTCAAAGCCTAAAACCTAGGCATGTTAACTTCCATTCACATTAATTGCGGAATTAAATCGTTTACACGACAAAAATGTTCATTTATCTATTATAAAATTTTAGCGAAATTTCGGCAGAATCTCCTCTATAAATTGGACATAGCCAACCTGTAGAGGAGCATCAAAAACCATTTTAAAAATTTAAAAGCATCAATCACATTCATTATCGCCAAAACCAATTCATTCATTCCCCAAACTCCTCAAGCATAAGATTTCCCAAAAATCAACAGACATTGACAATTGCAATAAGAGGTAATTTAACCCCTAATACGTTACCCATACGTAATCAAGACTAACTTCAACCAAAAACATTATCAATAACAATAAATGAAGGAATAAATTTAAGGATAACTTGAATAAATTTAACTTTATTAATTAAGGCAACAACAGGTACTGTCTAAGTCAGCCGCCGAGTGCTCCCCTCTGATCATCTAACTTTCATCACCTGAAATGTTGGGGAGGGATTGGGGTGAGCTAAAGCTAGTAAGTAAACTGTATGCATGAATGCATGCTTATGACATGAATGCTTTTTAAGAAAATTACATGTATGTATCCCCTTTTTCTTTACTTTCCAGAACATACAACATTTCAAACTTTCACTTAACATTTCAAAACTTTCACTTCATTTCCATCGTGAGCTCACTTGGTGTAACTTCTAGTCAATCAGAATACAGTGGGCAATTATTTATTTGGAACCAGATTAACATGCGCATTTCCACCGCAAAGCGGTTTAACATTCACTTTCCCACCGCAAAGCGGTTTAACATTCACTTTTCCACCGCAAAGCGGTTTAACAGTCCACCGTAAACGGTTGAACATTCCGTCGCAAAGCGACTTAATTTGGGTACGCCGGTCCCCCGCGCCCCATTTCCCACTCGCAACTTTCATGAACTAGAAGTACACCCATTCTTTCTTTAAAAACTTGGGATACATAACTTTTGAACAAACTTGCACCTTGACACATTTCTTTCATTTAAAAACATTTCACTTCCCAATTTCGATGCCAATGCATGCTTGATGATGCAATGACATGATAATGTGCATGCTTGAACATTCTTCATAATAACATATACTTTCACAAAGTAAATGAAATTCGTCAAAGCAATTAAGTTGCAAGACAGTCATTTACACATAACTTTCACATTTACATTCAACTTTGATGAAAATAGGGGGAAGTTTACTTACTTGACGTCCTTAGCATTTACCGTTATCTGGATTTGCAAGTGGAGGAGCTTCGACTGCCCGTGTCATCAATGTACCAAAAGTCCTAATTATTCACATTTCATCAATAAATATGACTCTCAGTTCACAACCACGTTCGTTATTCATTTTAATACTCAATCAAACATTAACTGAAATTAAAACTTCAATTTAACTTACATGTGATCTTACATCGAGACTAAAGCACATAAAACTAAAGAATTTCCTTTCATACTTTCAAATTCCCAAAACATATACTTTCATGTGACTTACAATTCAAATCAAATGGAATCTTAAGCTAGTTAAATACAGACCATACCATATTCAAAATAAGAGGTTAACTCGAAGGGTAAATCTTGAAATCTTACTAAACAAATTTCACAAAAGTCAAACTAACAGGAATCTAATCTAACTTGCAATCCACCAAAATTCGAATTCGTAATTTAATCAATCAATATATATACATGTACATCCGTATCAATTCATTTCACATTTTTATCAACTTATCACATAAATGACAATCTATACTCTTCCCCATATCAAAAAAAAAAAAATTATCATTTTAAGACAAACTGCAAACTCAAATGGTTAACTAAACAATCAAATTCTTAATTTTAGAATTTAAAAACTAACATCCATCTATCTATATTATTTTCAAAAATCTGAAGTTATAACTTTCAACCAATTTATTTATTTATTTATTTATTTTTAACTCAACAGTTAATTTACGCAATCAACCTCGTCCCTTTCAACATCTGAAATTAACTATACTAATTCAAATCAAAAGAACATAAAGCCTTGACACATTAAAAACTGAAATTATACATACATTCGTACATTTGAAAAAATCTGAAATTCGCATAGGAAATCTATACATACGTATAAATCAATATACCCACATTAACATCATCAACATAAATTCCCAAAATTAGTCTTTAAAATTCGAAATCTACATAAATTGAAAAATCTGAAATTTTGAAAATCTTAACATATATACATCATTATATACCTACAATTCCATATATACATACAACAAATACATGTGTGTGTTGTGTGCGTGTTATGTCGGTGTGCGTGTGTCCCGTGCGTGCGCGCGGTCTGGGAAAGAGAGGAGAGGCGGCAAGGAGGTGACATATCGTGGTGGTGACCGGTGACAGACGACAATGAGGCGGGGCCGGGAGCTGCGAGCGGTGCTTGGGAGACGGAGACAGAGACAGACCGAGAGAGAGAGAGATGTTGCGGCCGAGTGAGAGTGAACGAGAGAGAGAGAGAGAGAGAAGGAACGAGAGTGAGGGTTGGAAGGTTTAGGGTAGGATTTTAATTTTTATCTTTCAAAAATTGCACATAAGTCCCTCAATTCTCCTCTTTAGTGTAATTAAGTGGATAACTTCCAAATAAGGCCTAAAGTGTCACTAAGCTTTTCTCAACTTCAATTTAATGCAATAAAATAGAAAATAGTATGTTTATGGAGTAAAACAATTAATCACATAAATTATACGTAAACTATTAAAATAAACAATTTAGAAACTTTTAATTGGTACATTGATCGAGACGGCATCCAAGTCCTTCTACTGCAAAATAATTCAAATTATCGACATTAAAAAATATCATTAAATTTAAAATTTATAACATTAACATAATTATTACGTGAAATTTAAGGATACACGTAAGAAAATGAAAAGCGGTCTTACAATCACCGTGCAAGCTTCCAATTCCCACCGACTGCACCACCACCACCGACTCCACTTCTCGCCGACTGCACCACCACCACCGACCAACTCACATCTCACACAATCAACACCTGTAATCACTAACGTCTCACCACCACCAATCGCCGCCAGCGCCGTCTCCAACCAAAAACACTGTTACTCTACCACCGTTGCCGCCACTTGCCCTCACCACTAGCATAGCCGCCACAACTACAACCACTTATAGCCCTCCGCCACGACCACCACCAACAAAATCACAAAAAAGACCAAAAAATCACAAACCTTGGAGGCGGCAGCAACGAGCTTCGTGCGCAACTCAGTGAAGAAACTTTTTTTTTTTCACCGTCGCTGCCATTTTCGACCAAGCGCTTCACAGATCGTCTACTGTGCTTCATCACCACAACCATATCACTCCACACCGACAATAACTACAGTGGCGCTATCACCAGGTCGGGGTGGGAGACGCGGCGCCGGGCGGGGGCTTCTGTTCCGCTTCTGAAAATGTTGCAACCGCGATGGACGACGCTCCGCCTGGGAAGAGAGGGAGAAGAGAGAGACGGGGTCTACTTATGTGTGGGGGGGAGCGTCTGGGAAGAGAGGGAGAAGAGAGAGACGGGATCTGCTTTTGTGTGTGGGGGTGGAGGTGAAATAAGAGGAATTATGGTTTGGTGTAGAGATATTGTTTGATGAATTTATTTTAATTTCATAATTATTGGTATTAAAATTAAAAATTTATTTAACACCTGATTTTTGAAGTTATTCAAGTTTAATCTTATTTATGAATTTGATTCTTTAAATGTAAGGTTTTGTGTAATTTCCACTTTATGTAATCCAATTTAAACATCATGATCCATCACCTCACAAATTAAGGGCTAAGTTTATATTTACGAACATTTAGGTTTGAAAATTTTTGTAATCAAATGATTTGTAACTAATTACAATTGTAACTTATGAATTAATAAAATATTAATGTAATTCGTAATTTGTAATCAACCACCATCATAATTGTCATTGTCAAACTACCATAAAAAATACAATTGTAACTTTATTTTAGTTTGTAATTTAATTACCAACCACATTCACAATGTGAATGACAATCCCCTCATATTGGGGTGAGGGCCACAAAATTCAACCACATGCTACATTCACAATGTGAATGACAATCCCCTCACATTGGGGTGGGGGTCAACAAATTCATTGGAGTGAGGGCCACAAAATTCAACCACATGCTACATTCACAATGTGAATGACAATGTGAGGGGATTGTGAATTCATTCACATAGTGAATAACTAGAGGTGGCAAACGGGCCGAGCCGCTTGCCGGCTCGGCTCGCGAAAACACGAGCCGAGGGCGGCTCGACTCGTCAAAAGACCGGGCTCGTGGACGAGCCAATCAGTCCTGTTGGTTCAACGAGCTTCCGCCGACGAGCTCAACGAGGGCTCACCGGCTCGTGTATTTAAAAAAAAAATCGTTTTTTAAGTTTTAATCGTTCAAAATAAAAAAAATAAAACAATACAATATGTCAATATTAATATATAATATATTACAATTTATATTTACTTATTTACACAAATAAAATAAAATAATAAAATAATATAACTATGTGACCGTTCAGGTCACTTAAAAAAAAAAAAAAAAAAAAAAATTTCTTCCTAATTTTTTCCTATAAATACTACACTTGTTTCAAATTTTTTTCTACAATTCTACTACACTACATCTACTACAATTCTCAACTCTAATTCTTATTCTACATTACAAATTTACAAGTCTACTACACTCTCTTCTCTTCTTCTACTCTACCAACATTTTTATTCTATTTTCTACAATTATAATTTCTACATTTCAATATCTCAATTTATTATTAGATCTCTCAATTACACGTATTCAATTTTATATTTCAGTTTTCCACACCACATCACATACAAAAGAATGGATCCCAGCAACCGAAGATTTATTAATGAATTGTTCGATGGTCCACCTGGATTTGGGGGGCATCATGATGATTCAACACCACAATCTCACGTTCATTTCGACGATCAATTTGCCGGTCTCAACGACGTACCAATTCCCGACGACATTGAAGAAGATCCATTAAATCAGCGAATCAATTTAGACGATATTGAAGAAGATGCGGATGTTCAAATCTTACAAGATGATCCCGATATTCCCGACGCAAGAGGAAAAAGAAAAGTCAGAAAAGGTAAGCAGCCGACTTCAAAGTGTTGGGATCACTTTAAATTAGCCAAAACGGGGAAAATAATTGAAGGAGAAGTTGAATTCAAAACTGTGTGCAAATATTGTGCACAACAATTAGCCTGATCAAAGGGAATTGGTACTACACACCTGAACCGTCACTATCGCAAGTGTCAGCCCAAGCACGGATTCGTTGAATCGAATCAAAGTCAACTACAATTTGGTTCATCGGCCGCTAGTGCTTCTGGAGCGGGATCTACAACACTTTCAAATTGGATGTATTCCGAAGCAGAGAATCGAACTGGGTTGGTTCAATTCGTTGCGGGGGCGGAGTTGCCACTAAGCATAGTGGACAATGAGCACTTTGTTACATACATCAAGCGTTATCTTCAACCCAAGTACCAAGGTATTACTTGAAACACTCTACGTTCTGATACAATACAATATTATCTTAAAACTAAGAAACAATTAATAGTCGATTTAAATAACTATGGTGGTGTTATTTCTTTTACTTCCGATCTTTGGGAAGGAAAAAATAAAAAAGGTTATATTGCTGCAACTGCACACTACATTGATCCACTTTGGGTTATGCATAAAAAAATTATTGCTTTTAAAATTCTAGAATTTCCTCATAACACAACCAACATATTTAATGCTATACTTGATATTGTTAGAGAATATGGCTTTGAAAATAAAATTCGATCATTTACTTTCGATAATGCTAGTGTAAATAAACCTGTAGTAGATAAATTATGTAGAATTCTTAATCCGGATTTTGGTGATTTCTTATTGTTGGGAACCCAGGTTGCTCTAATCACAAAAATTAATTTCTTGTAATAGATCATCACGTTACAGGATTTTCTGTTCTATGTATTCAACTTGGAACAAATAATTTTGTGCACACAAAAGGAAAGAGATATTACCCTTGTAGCGTGCTTTACAATAATCTCTTTTCGCTGCTTCTTGATTTCACCAAAGCTTCAAACCCTCAAGCTTTCCTCGGTGTTCTCCAATTGCAGTTGTGCAGGTGCGTGATCACCTTTCTCAAGACCTATGTTAAACTAGGTTTAGGGTTTCTTTGTAAAGAGGAAACACACACTACACACTTTAGTGTGTGTTTCGCCACTTTGCCAATTAGGTTAGGAAAAATAGTCTTGGGAGACTATTTGTAACCTCTTTACACTCCAAAACCCTACCAGGCCTAGTACCATAACCCAGACCCATTTCTGCACAACCCAATACAGGTAATAAGCCTGTATAAACCCATTATAGTGAAGCCACCGAGGGAACCTGATCGGACCCAATTAAACTAAGCTCCAATAAATTAATTATTACCCGATCAACTCTTGATCAGTCAAAATTAATTTATTAATCACGTTCTATTCCACTAAAAGAACGAGACTGCACTCTTAGTAAAATTGAAATTACTGAAACAATTAATCAATAATTATATCCTCTGACTTATCGTTCTTACATGTTACCCCCGTCGATCAACTCGAATATTCAGAGCAAGTTAAAATGACCAAAATGCCCTTCTTTGAATATTCATAAATTCTCAACTCTCATCTTCTATCTGACAGTTCGATGTGATCTCATCACATCGTAGAATTCAACAGTCACTGTCGAATTACTGAGCTCAGATTCAACCGTCCACTAGAAGAATCAGTGAGATTATGATCATACCTAAAAGGTGACTGATTCCATAATACGAATATATGTTCCTCGTTAGTTCACTTTAATTCCCAAAGTACCGAGATATTGATCAGCAATTTGATTTCACCCATTGATACCTCAAAGAACTTCAAGTTAGTAATCGAAGTCCATTATCCGATTAGGATTAAGGTCCCACGTACGATAATCAAGTGAAATTAAATTTGTATGGTCAATGTCACAAATTAATTTCACGTGGTCCCGTCCAATACGTTCCTGACGTACTCTCAATTTTATTACCAAAGTCAAATACATACTTTAATAAAATCGAGACGATCTTATCAAAATAAATTGTCCATATTTATTTACTGATCGTGAACGTTAATTTTAGATCGAATCACAAATTGAATCTTTCTGTGTTTAACAACTTAAACACTCAATTTGTAATATCAAATCGACCCGTGGACAAACACAACATCATATTAATACAATCAATTAATATTTTATTTTTAAATGTCGTGAATTATACTCTATGGGCATATATAATTCCAACACTTATTCCATGTTAGATGTGTATGTCATATTTTAAATTTAATTTTTCAAGATGGCTTGAAACATATTAAAGATGAAATGGATAAAATTAGAGATGCTATAGTATATATAACCATTTCACCGAGTAGAAAACAATATTTTGAAATAATGTGTTCACAATACAATCTAGATTCTAAAAAATTTATCACCGACGTAGGCCGTAGGTGGAACTCCACATACTTGTTACTTAAATCATGCGAAGGTTATGAACACATAATAATGTAATATTATAATAGTAGAACACTTAAAAAAGACCATGATCCTCTATTAATAGAATCGGATTGGAAAGCTGCTTTTAAAGTGAAAAAGTTTTTAACAAGTTTTTACGATTCAACCAATATATTATCCGGGGTATATTACCCAACTAGTTCAGGAGTTCTTGAACGTCTTTATATTATTGCAAGAATTTTTTATAGATATAGATACGAGTTATTTTTTACTGAAATGATAATTGCTATGGAAATAAAACTTAGAAAATATTGGGAAGATTTACCTATGTTATTTCCCTTAGCATGCATAATGGACCCACGTTTTAATTTAAAGGGTACGAAAATTCTTGTTTCAAAAATCAATAGCTCATTGATTTTGGATAAACCTATCACTTATAATAATTTAGAGAACACGTTAATAAACATGTATACTGTATATGCTGCACGATTAGGAACTACTATTAGTCATACACAATCTGCACCATCACATGACACTACACTTGGAGACGATGAAGTTGAATTATACAATTTAATGGAAGAAATGACTCAAGCACAATGAACTTCTTCTTATAGTATGTCTTCTAGTTCTAGTATCAACGAATCACGTTCACTTCAAATACCTGAAGAATTGAAAATTTATTTTGGACAAGAACTACTTAGAAATGTGGAGTCTACTAATTCTTTAGAATTTGATTTATTTCATTATTGACGAACAAACGAATGAAAATATCCGATTGTTTCCGCCATTGCAAAATATCTACTAACACCTCCGGTTAGCACGGTAGCTTCGGAGTCTGCTTTTAGTGCAGGTAAAAGTGTTTTGTCAGAAGTCAGGAGCTGACTCAAAGAAGATATTTTGGAAGCGTTGATGTGTGTTAAAGATTGGCAAGACGGTGATTTACGCGTACAACATAAGTATGCCGAAATTGCATGCAGTCAGGTAAATGATATTTAACTTTACATTTTCAATTTCTTTATTATACATATAAAATAAAATATAATTTTGATTTCAAAACAAAAATTGTACACGTAACAAATTGTTCGTGTACAATTTTAACTCCGCCTACTAGAATACGGAATATTCAATTATTCAAATAAGACTATTTAGTAGCCGGTCCCAAGCCCGGAAAAAAGGAGGAGGGTTTAATTTTATTTTTTAACCTTTTAAATTTTAATTTATTTACTTCATTTTCGTTTTTGTCTTTTCAAATTATAATTGGATATTTGATTATTTGAAGAAGTTTTTATTTACGTTATAACTTATAATTTATAAACTTATAAATTATAATTAATCATTTCGACTTTCAATTTAATTCTCTAATAATATTAATAACTAACAAACATTGTTTTTTTACTTATGAAGTTATTAATAATTTATTTAATACATAACTTATTACTTATTAATATTATACTTATATTTATAACTTATAAGTTATAACTAATTAAGAATTTTTATCAATAATATTAAATATATTAATATTCAAGATTTAAAATATTTTAGATATCGATTAGATTGTCGATTAAGTCTAAATCTAAATCAATGTAAGATCATAAGACGATAAGTCGGTAAGAGTAAGACAAGACTCACAAGAGGGGGTTTTTTTTTTTTAAAAAAAAAAAATGGTAAGACTTAAATAAATAATAATAATAATAAAAAAAAAAAAAAAAAAAACGAGCTTAACGAGCCGAGCTCGGCCAGGGTCAAACGAGCCGAGCTCGCTGCTCAGCTCGTCCGTTTGACGAGCCGAGCTTTACGAGCCATGGGCCGAGCCAGCTTGGCTCGGCCCATTGCCACCTCTATGAATGACATTGTGCAAATAAACTTATTGTTTAACTACAATTGTAACTAATATACCACCACCACCACCACCACCAATCACCACCTAAAACCATCACCACCAACATGGGGCTGACAAAAGCAAACACCATACTTAACCGTAGAGCATTCACTATAGTTTTTATGCTAAAATCCACAAGCACGAGCTCAAGAAATTGCATCAGTTAAAATATACCAAATATTTCCCAGTTTATCACACAAATACATCAAGAATAATGACCAATTCCCCTCCTACATAATCAATACATTTGTTTAATGGAAATTGCTATTCGCCACTAGCAGTCATTAACCTAATCTCTGTTGAAAGAACTGGACAAAAAAGAAAGAAAAATGATTTATGTAACGACGATAGAGAGGCAATAATTGAGTGTCTTGAAGGAACTAATCTGAAGCCCTCAATTCAAAGGATTTGATTTTGTCACCTAAAATCAGCTTTGATATTATACGGATTTTCGAGTAGAGATGCCTAGCCGCATTGTCGTGACCTCACATTGATGCGCCTTTCAAGATCAGTGCTACAGGGTGGGGATCGTAGCGGCGATGCATTGACTTCGCTGCGATCTCCAAGTTTCTTGTTCTCCGATGATTTGCATGATCATTGGGCGACGATCATGTGCTTCCGGCCGCTGCCTCCTCTGCCCCTTATTGCCTCTTTCACCGGCCGCCTCCCGCAGTTACCAATTGAGGAGAGTAGAGGAGAGTATAGAGAGTAAATGGAGAGTTGGGAGAAGCAAGAGATGAACGAATAGGGAGGGGGAGAGGGAGATGTCATAATGTCAAATATGAATGTCCCTTTATGTCAACGTTCCTCTAAAATTATTTTTATATAAAATAATTTAAATTTACCTAATTTTAAATTTATAACTAGTTAAAAGTATTAATGAGTAATTAGCCAACAAATTAATTCTTTCTCCTCTAAATATATTTTCACCTACAATCATTATTTATTATATATTTATATTTATGAGGGTTTATGAGTTCACCAACAAATATTATGATATTTATCGTTATACTTTTTCACTATGCAATCATATTCAATTATTACGAGATTAATGCATTTGAAGCAAATTTTTATTTTTTCAATTCAGAATCTAAAATATTATTTCATTTCTTGATTCACTAATGTCAAATCTATATCTATATCTATATCTATATATTTATTAAAGGAAATGAAATTTTGGTAATTTTGTCCGAATCTTCAATTTTCAACAAAATCTGCGTTTATTTTATTTTATTTTATTTTATTATGGCAGTTACAATAATAGCTTCTAGAAGTTATGGTTTTTGAATTTTTTGGCAGTTACCTCTGAACGTGGGATATGCAGTAGTATTCAAGAACTAGAAAATACTAGCATCTCCAATAGGACATTATATAAGCTAAAAAGGAGATGTCAGTTGACATCAATTAATTGGGCTTCTAATAAATGTCTAATAAATAGACATTGAGTTAAAAAAGTGATCTTCAATGCATTATGTTTACAACCAAAAATTAATAATCATGTGGCATTTATTTATTTAAAATAAAACTATTAAACTTGTAAAATTCAGTTTCTGTTTTTTTTTTTTTTTTTTTTTTTTTTTTTTTTTTTTTTTTTTAACGATCACTTTCTGTCATTTTGTAACCAAAAGAAAAAAGTTCCCGTTATTCTTTTCTTCCTGTTCCGCAATCCACTTCAAGTTTAATTTATTTCCCCTATTAATTTCCCTTCGTTTTTTTTCTGTATTCATATAGAAACTGATGGAGTGTATTATTTGTAGTTTTGTTTGTTTAAGTAATCACGTAATCAATGAAAATTGCAAATAATCACCATATTATAAGTTTTAGTATAAAATCAGATTATTGGAATCCGATTTAGAGCATCTCCAAAGTGAGAATGTCTAACATGCCATATTATCAAATTAGACAATGTCAACATAGTTTCTTCTCCAATGCATCTCATGTAAGGTTGATGTGGCAAAAAAAAAAAAAAATTAGACATTGTCTAACCTCATGTCTAACTTTGGAAGTCAAGTCTAACATGCTAACTTGGCAAATGATGGAGGGAAAAAAGTAGTTTTCTTTTATTTACAATCCAAATAACTATTAAATCGGATTCCAATAATTAATTTAAATAAATAGATTTGGTGATTCCAATAATCTGATTTTATACTAAAATCGATAATATGGAGATTATTTGCAATTTTCATTGATTACGTGATTACTTAAACAAACAAAACTACAAATAATACACTCCATCAGTCTCCATACGAATACAGAAAAAAACGAAGGGAAATTAATAAGAGAAAGAAATTAAACCTGAAGTGGACTGCGGAACAGAAAGAAAAGAATAACGGGAACTTTTTTCTTTTGGTTACAAAATAACAGAAAGTGATCGTTCAAAAAAAAAAATTAATAGAAACTGAATTTTACAAGTTTAATAGTTTTATTTTAAATAAATAAATGTCACATGATCATTAATTTTTGGCTGTAGACATAATATATTGGAGATCACTTTTTTGACTCAATGTCTATTTATTAGACATTCATTAGAGCCCAATTAATTGATGTCAAATGGCACCTCCTTTTTAGCTTAGACCATGTCCTATTGGAGATGCTCTTAGAGCATCTCCAATGAAACATTGTCAAGTTACAATGTCTAACTATTTTTATTTTTTTTTTACAAATGGCAAAAAAATGCTTATGTGACATAATTAATGTTAGACATTGTCTAACTTTATGTCTAACTCTAGACATTATCCTTGACAATGTCTACCATTAATTTAATAATTCTTACACAATCAATGCATTTCTCTCTCTTTCATTTTTTTAGAAAACAAATAATAATTGTCATATTTGCATATTGAACATTATTGCATTGGAGAAGTTTTTTGAAATAATCTCAATGTCTTTGCAACATATACAAAGTAAACATTGTCTCATTGGAAATGCTCTAATTGGATTCAGTATCATGGAGATACTTTGGTGTGCATATGAGGGAGTTGAAAAGACGTCCACTAGAGCAAATGAATTGATGCCTTTGGAATATATTATTGAGAGGACCATGCTATTTAAACATATAGGATGACATCATGTATACCATCCTCCTCACATGAGGTGTAAGGTCGCTAATTAATAAATGAGGCTCCACACATTCCATCTGAAGGGGGTGGCACATATGGTGGTATATTTGGATTTTCAAATAGTATTATTCTTATTGAGAAGACGATACAGGAAGTGGTGTCGGAAGCTGAATCTAGATCAAAAGCGTTTAAGAGGTCTGTTAGTTTCCTTAGTTGACATTGAGAAATTAAAATAAATTCTCCAATTCTATTTGTAGTATTCAGATTCTAAAGAATTTTCTCCTTGTGCTTTTCTCTTTGTGCATTCCTACAATGTGCAGATGGACTTTGCAGCATGAAAAATGGCCACTTGCTCAGAATTTCGATACCCGGCGCTCATGCTCAAATTGCATGGAGATAGAGTCAGATTATGTATGTTATGAAAAACTTGTTCCCTTGCCATTAACAAATTAATATTGAAACTCTTTTAGTTGGAAATGATATTGCTTATACACTTCTAAGTGAGACAAGATTTAGCAATCCGACGACAGAGCAAACCATCGATATTGCTCCAAAGGATATGACGGAGGAGAAAACTGTAATTCCACCACCACTTCCCCCACCGAAAGAGTAACTAGCTGCTGATGACTTTAAAACTCTTGTTATATTTGAAAAACCTTAACTTGAAACTACTGAGGAGGAAAAAAAAAACTGACGACTCTATTGACAGAGATGCTGTTCTTGCTTGAGTTACAACAGAGAAGAGATTGTCTTTGACTAAAGCATGGGAAGAAAGTGAGAAATCAAAAGCTGAAAACAAATCTCAGAAAAAGATATCAACCATTGGAGTATGGGAAAAAAGCAAGCAAGAAAGCAAGTCTAGAGGCTGAGCTCAATAACATTGTGCAACAACTCGAGAAAAAGAAATCAGAATATGTAGAAAAAATGAAGAACAAGGCTGCTCTCATTTACAAGGCGGCAAAAGAGAAGAAGGCAATGATAGCAGCAAAACGTGGAGAAGATCTTCTCAATGCAGAAGAAATGACTGCAAAATATTGTGCCACTCGAACTGCCCCAAAGAAGTTTCTATTGGTAAAAATTATCGTACATAATTGGACATAATTTCGACCGACCAAAATCGAATATATGAAGTAGAAAATAAAAAGTGCATGAAAATGAATTTGGTCGATGCAAGAGTTGAATTCTTTGTCCTTAAGACGATAGTGCCCCGCATGGGTGCTAACGATTTTCTGACATCCGTCTCCCAAGATACAACAACCACGTCCCGCAATAAGAGCACTCCAAATTACGTAGACCAACGAACCTTACTTATGCTTTGAACTCTCTTCATATGAAACACGACTCTAAATAAATGCAAAATTTATTTTTAAGTGAATATGCATCAACGTGATAATGCAATAAATGGAAAATGAATTGAATAATAAATCCAAGCATATAGGGTTTAGGGTCTATTTATAGATGTTGAAAAGTTGTGTCTCAAAAGATACAACCCTTTCAAAAAACACATTCTTTGAAATTTGTCTCTAAAATAAAAGGACACAACTATTGAAAAATAACAAATTCAAAAGTCAAAAAATCTTTCATGTGAAAACACACATCTTTTCATTTAAATTAATTCTAAAATATTTTATAATATTCTAAATAATTTTCAATATTGTCACAATTTTAAGTGGCTTAATTTTCCATTCATCAACTAATTGTTCAACTTAAATAATTACATAAATTGGTCAAAACCAATTTTAGATACAATGTTCCAACAATCCCCCACATGAATGAAAATTAATGCAAAGACTATGCAGACACTGAAGAGAGTACAAGCGGAAAGTTATTACATCAGGAGATGTAGCTTCTGGCTTTGAACCTGCCTTAGTAAAATACTATCAGATTTACTTGGCTAATCAGTGAATACGATGTCTTGAGCTGTTCAGCCGTTGGTATAAACCAAGACAATAATAATACTCATACAATATCTTTCCTAACACTTTCGGTTCTCATGGTTGTGTTCATTTTGTCCTTGGACAACTCTTGGTTTCATAAGTGCTTTAGAGAATTCAAGCCTTGAAACATTCTTATAAAAGCGGCAACATTTCTCACTTACATGGGTGATCTCCTATTAGGAGTAGTCTACCCTACCCCACTTGGTTTATCCAATATATAGGAATCATTTAAAACTAAGGTTAACCTAGACATTCTGCAGAAAGCATTTTGGTTTGACCATAGGAATGGGTAGGAATTTAATCCTAAGGGCTTAACTGAATCTTCGTAACTTAGTTGTCTCATTGAACCAAGTTCTTGGGATCTCCAGTCAGCATGGTTGAATTATCATTACAAAGATTACAAGCGTAGTAGGCTTTAATCTCATTCCCTTCGATCAACAGTTTAATGATCTCTTGGTAAGCTTTTCGACATAGTGGATCCACAAAATAATACCGTCTATGATCAACTGCAATACAAGATGATCTATACCGTTTGAGACACAATCAATCAATGTAGCAAGTATAGACATGTCACTTTTGGAACTCTGAAACCTACATGCTTCTCTCGCTTTAGTTGAAGCTTCATTAAAGTTATTCGTAACCTCCACAAATCTAGGATATCGAACAAATAAGCTTTCAAAATTTCTTGAAATAAAATACTTATTTCTCACTTTATCTAAAGCTCTAATTCCAAAAATTTATCTTCAAATTCATGATGATTTCAAACATTTTCAAATACCGCACTAGCATAGTAAACACATTTACTACTGGATATAGATCCTTACAATGGACGTCCATGTCTCAATATGGTACCAACAAATTTTCCCGGGAATAATGCAGTTCAACAATGTTCAAAATGTCGTTATTATAATTTGAAAAAAGAAAGACCACCCCCACACTTCACGAGTAGTCCCAAGTTCAAGTTTTTATATATACTCGAACAACGACTCGACACAATTGAGATAAGATTTGAAATCCAACACTATATGGATTAAATCTTAAAATCAAGAATCTTAAGGACTTAGATTTTGAAGTTCAGAACTCGAAGGACTACATCAAAAATCTTGGAAAAACTTTTAAGGTCAAAGTTGAAAATCTCAAGACCTTGAGTACTCAATATGCAATTAAATCATTAATGTAAAATTGTAACTCAAGTCTCTTGGCCTATTAAATTTCCAATTACAAGTCATTTTCATCAAATCACAAAGGTTTCTTAACTAGTAGATTCTTCAATCTTTGGTAATTGATATTCAATTGATGTCATTGAATCTACGAATATTCTTCAGATATTCAATACTTATTATTAATTATTACATATCGATATCCATGCAATAAACGATCTTGTTCTAATTTCAACCATTTTTGGTTATTATGAACCATCCTCATACTTCTAAAATTAATATAAGGGATTTACACCTTTCAATCTTCATACAAAATTTTTCTACGATATATAGTACTAAAAATGCAACTTTAAACTAAGTTACCACCACAATTCCTCAATTAGGAATGAATGTGCGAGTAGTAACATTACCGTCTACAAATCTTGGGTTAGTCTCGAACTTAGAGTTCATCAGCTCTTTTTTAAAGTTCAACCATATAATTATTTATATTCATTGAATAAATAACTTTATTTCACCTCTAGTCAACATATAAAACGACTATGAATGTCAATCTCACATGCACTTCCATATTTATGGGAGACATTGGTTGGCAATCGACAACATAGGTCTAGAAGGCCTCGGTGGAACTATATGTCTCATTACTGTGTTTTCCTCCTCCGTGTTGGCGAGTTCCTTTGGAAACATTAACATCTTTTTCAATTCCTACCTTAAGCGATGTAATTGAAAAAAGGGACCCTTGGCAAATTGTGATAGTAAACACAACCATTGTTTTTTTTTTTTTTTTTTTAGGGAATATCAATAACATGATTCAAATTTAATTTCCGAAATAAGACAAATGCATTAATCAATGTTTAATTAAGATTGATAAGATGTCACAACCACTTCCAAGAGATAAGATGTCCCAGCCACTTCCAAAAAAAGCATAAAGAAAACAACACTATTAAATATAATTGGGCACAATAGTACATAAACATGTTTCCTTTACTCCATACTTTATAAAAACCTTAACATGTAAATATGCAAAGTACATACACATGTCATCGTAATACGAACGAGATTCAAATTTAACTTTGCATGAATTTACAGTGAATGCGCATCCTTATTTATTACACAACCAATTGATTATAAAGTAATTCACTATATATAATCAACAAATTATATGCATGCATAGTTTCAACAAATTATGCAACTATTCTGAATGTCAACATAATATTTCTAACAATGTTTATAAATATATGACTTCTTTGAAGCATATAACAATAACTTCTCTATCATTCATATTTTGGGTAGAATAAATCATGCACAAATAGTAAAATTATCGTCTTAAGATTGTTGGTAAAGATTAACGTGCATAATTGGACATAATCTCGACTGACCAAAATCAAATATATGAAGTAGAAAACAAAAATGCATGAAAATGAATTTGGTAGAGGCAAGAGTTGGAATCTTTATCCTTAAAACTATAATAACCCGCACGGGTGCTAGCGATTTTCTGGCATTCGTCTCCCAAGATACAAAGATCACGTCTCGCAATAAGAGCACTATAAATTAAGTAGACCAACGAAACTTGCTTATACTTTGAACTCTCTTCATATGAAACATGACTCCAAATAAATGCAAAATTTATTTTTAAGTGAATATGCATCAACATGATAATGCAATAAATGGAAAATGAATTGAATGATAAATCCAAGTATATAGGGTTTATTTATAGATGTTGGAAAGTTGTGTCACAAAAGATACAACTCTTTCAAAAGACACATTCTTTGAAATTTTTCTCTAAAATAAAGAGATACAACTATTAGAAAATAACAAATTCAAAAGTCAAAAAATCTTTGATATGAAAGACACGTCTTTTCATTTAAATTAATTCTATAATATTTTATAATGTTCTAAATAACTTTCCAACATTGTCACAATATTAAGTGACTTAATTTTCTATTCATCAACTAATGGTTCCACTTAAATAATTACATAAATTGGTCAAAACCAATTTTACAGACAAAGTTCCAAAAGTTGCTAGGATGCTCTTGAAGCTGAAATTATCTGGTTTGATTTGAAGCTGAAGTTACATTTGTTAATTTTTGGGTTTGAAAACATGTTTGTTTTCATCTAGTGAAAAATTGATTGATGTTTAATTTATTTAAAAAAAAAAAAAAAAAAGTGATTTTTTAAGAAAATCTATTTGGTGATGTTTTAACCGATGGCATGAAATTAGAGTACAAATTAATTGTTGGTAATCGAGGTTAGATGGTTGTTTCAGGAGGACTCATTTTTGGTCGTGAGGATGTTGCTCATGGTGGTAGTCTGGAAGCAACGCTATGGGTCGAAGACCATCATTTAGTGCGTTTCTTATCAACTTTGAGACTCTCAGTCATGGATTGGCATGGAGATCTTTCAATTGGGTGCAATTCGCAAACTCAAATCCCTATTGGACGACATATAAATTTGATTGGCTGTGTCAAAATAAATAAAAGGACATCTGAACAAGTTACTATTCATATCAACAACACCAAACAACTTCAAATAGCCTTGATCAGCTTAATTCCTCTGGCAAAAACGTTACTTGGTTATTCTCAGCCCATGCCGTGTGCATGATGATTAACATGATGTGGCTACTATTTGATCTACCGAGTTTCTATTTTTGTAACCATCATTTGTGGATAACAAATATAGGTATAAAGGTTATCATTCTCCTTTCTCATCAAGTTGCCTCATTATCAAGCTTATTTTACCTTGTTATTTTGCATAGCTTTTAATTTATGAACCATTCTATTTTATGATTTGTCGAAAGGTTTGTCTATCATCAAAGACATGTAATTATATATATATATATATTGTTGGAAACTTAATTCCAATGTGTTGTTCAAATATTGATTATGAAAGAAAGAATCCATGTAAATGGATTAACGAATTATTTTGGATCTATATAAATATGAAAACAAGTGAAAAAATAAAAGGTGGAACCTACAGGAAAATCGCGCGACCGCACGGTACAAAAACCGCGTGGTCACACGTCAAATCTTGACATGTATTAAATGTTATTACCGCACAACCGCGCGATGATTGAACCACGCGGTCGCACGGTTAAATTTTTTGACTATTGTGATGTTTGATTTTTGGCACCTTTTGACATGTTTGGGCACATTTTCACTTGTTCTTTGCACTCATTCATGGATGGAACTTCCAAGTCTATAAATAGAGATGTTGATAAAAAGAAATACAATTCAATAACATATTCATAACAAGTGTTGATCCAAAATCAAAGAGATTCAACTCAATTTCTCATTTGTTCTTATTCCTCTTCCATGTATTCTTTGTGCTAGATAAATACTTGGTTTGTAGGCTTGATTTAATATTACAGATTGAGTGTTTAAGTTGTTAAATACTGAAAGATTCAATTTGTAATTCGATCTAAAATTAACGTTCACGATCAGTAAATAAATATGGATAATTTATTTTGATAAGATCGTCTCGATTTTATTAAAGTCTATCTTTGTCTATGGTAATAAAATGAGTGCGTTTGGAAAGTATTGGAAGGGACCACGTGAAATTAATTTGTAGCATTGACCATACAAATTTAATTTCACTTGACTATCGTACGTGATACCTTTATCCTAATCGGATAATGAACTTCGATTACTAACTTGAAGTTCTTTGAGGTTTCAATGAGTGAGATCAAATTGCTGATCAATATCTCGGTACTTTGGGAATTAAAGTGAACTAACGAGGAACATATATTCGTATTATGGAATCCGTCACATTTTAGGCATGATTATAATCTCACTAGTTCTTTTAGTGGACAGTTGAATCTGAGCTCAGTAATTCGACAGTGACTTTTGAATTCTATGATGTGATGTGATCACATCGAACTGTCAGATAGAAGATGAGAGTTGAGAGTTTATGAATATTCAGAGAAGGGCATTTTGGTCATTTTAACTTGCTCTGAATATTCGTGTTGATCGAAGGGGGTAATATGTAAGAACGATAAGTCATAGGATATAATTATTGATTAATTGTTTCAATAATTTCAATTTTACTAAGAGTGCAATCTCGTTCTTTTAGTGGAATAGAACGTGATTAATAAATAAATTTTGACTTATCAAGAGTTGACCAGGTCATAATTAATTTATTGGAGCTTATTTTAATTGGGTCCGATCAGGTTCCCTCGGTGACTTTACTATAATAGGCTTATACAGGCTTATTACCTGTATTGGGTTGTGTAGAAATGGGCCTAGGTTATGGTATGAGACTTGATAGGGTTTTGGAGTGTAAAGAAGTTACAAATAGTCTCCTAAGACTATTTTCTCTTAACCTAGTTGGCAAAGTGGCGAGACACACACTAAAGTGTGTAGTGTGTATTTTCTCTTTATAAGGAAACCCTAATCCTAGTGTAATCTAGACCAAGAGAAAGGTAACTACACACCTGCACAGCTGCTATTGGAGAACACCGGGGAAAGCTTGAAGGTTTGAAGCTTGGTGGAATCAAGAAGCCGTGGAAAAGAGATTATTGTAAAGCATGCTACAACGGTAACATCTCTTTCTTTTTTATATGCACAAAATTATTTATTCCAAGTTAAATACATAGAACGGAAAATCCTGTAACGGGATGAACTACCACAAGAAATCAACTTTTGTGTGTAGAACAACCCGGGTTCCCAACAGAATGCGTTCTTTCAATTAAGTGAAAAAAATTGAGAAATTATTGAACCATTGTATATAATAAATTGTGGTTATTATCCTCATATTATTTATGAAGTATATGAGATAATATGGTAGATATAAATGATTGATATCATGTGTAAAAAATATTGTTACTAGTAGAGAGTAATAATATGAAATATAAACGTGAATATGGATTATTGTTGAACATTGTGGTTCACAAGGGAGAATCATTCACTTAAATAAAAAATTGAGAGGTTTGACATTTACCCAAAATTTGGGGGTAATATTCAAACAAATTGAAGAATATTTATTGTACTCATTGAGGAGACAATTAATTCCTTACTTGAACAAAGTTTTGTTCATTAAATTGAGATGCTATGTTCTTTCAACTAAATGAAAGAATAATTTTTTGAGTCTACCCTAAAAGTGTGGGGGTAGTAGGATTAAACTTTAAATAAAGTTTAAATAATATTATTTTGAAGTCTATAAAGTGTACAAAATAAACTACAAAATATTGTGAAGTATTTGACTAGTGTTGCCAAATAATTGTGAAGTGATCACATATATATTGAAAAGAAGTCTAGACATAAACATATAAAATTGAATCAAAAAGTGATTCAATGACTTGTGAAAAGTTAAGCTAAAACTTGACTTTATATCTTATGTAAAATCATAAGAATATAATCAAGTAGGATGAGGAGAAACTCCTTTATAAAAGATCCGTCAATGACGTCAACCCTACCTGTCATTACGAAATTAGTAATTCACGGATTCAAAGGGTAATAACAAGTCTTTCAATAAGTGGATAATTTCAACACTTTATCAAAATATACCTCATTCTAGATTAAAAGTGTTGGTTGTTACAGTTGGAGGGTTGAGTTTTAAAACTCTTAATGAAGTTCAGTATTTCAAGTATCTCTAAATGTAACAAGGATACTGGAAGAACTTCACCTATATGAACTTAGAAGTGGTGCCGCTTCAAGGAAAGTTTGGAGTTACTTTCTGAAAAATTCACGAATCGGATGAGTGCAAGGCCATTAACGCGCTAAAGCAAAATTTGTGTGAAAAAAAGAATCCATGTAAATGGATTAACGAATTATTTTGTATCTATATCAATATAAAAACAAGTGAAAAAATAAAAGGTGGAGCCTACCGGAAAATCGCGCGGTCACACGTTAAATCTTGACGTGTATTAAATGTTATAACCGCAAGATCGAGCGATGATAAACCGCGCGATTGCACGGTTAAATTTTTTTACCGTTGTGATGTTTGATTTTGGCACCTTTTCACTTGTTCTTTGCACCCATTCATGGATGGAACTTACAAGTCTATAAATAGAGATGTTGATAAAAAGAAATACAATTCAATAACATATTCATAACAAGTGTTGATCCAAAATCAAATATATTCAACTCAATTTCTCATTTGTTCTTATTCTTCTTCTATGTATTCTTTGTGCTAGATAAATACTTGGTTTGTAGGCTTGATTAATCCCCTAAAGCCATTTGCTATCAAACACTTTAGCATCTCGATCGAGATGGGACAAATGTACTTTTTGGACAACGTGTTATCACGTGTTTAAGCCTATCGTTTTATTCTACTATTCGGTGTTCTTACATTCATCTCCAAGATTTCAAGTGGATGTTTCAATGTGATTGGTTCATGTTTCTTCATTCGGTAAACAATAATTTCGTCTCCAACCTCTCGAAGTGAGTCATTTTATTAACATATATATTTGTGTGTGTGTGTGTGTGTTCATTTACAATTCTTTGACAGTGTTTCAATTAGGGAAATGTATGCAATTGTGCAAAGACCCAATTGTGTAGTCTTACATTCAATATTTTGGAATCTACACCATTTTCATCTTATCTATAACCTAGATTTTTTCTTCGGGTTTGATCAATTTCATCTTACATTGTATTAAAATCTAAGATCATGTTACAAAGTGAGACATCTTGGTTAGGCAACTAAAGGACGTTTTACAGTCTAACTGGCCTCTGGACTGTCACCAATAACGTTTTTAATTTTTGTTTCAATTTTAGTGATTTTGTTCAAAATATTAGCATGTCAAAGTTTTTGCATGTTAAAGTTTTTCCCCTATAATTTAAGATGGGAGAATAATTGCAACTGAAACTATAAGGAGGTTTTCCAAAATTAGTAATATTCTTAATAACAAAATAATTATTATTTAATTTGACACTTGTTGTGACTTTTTATTGATTTTTTCCCCTAATATCAATACATTATATTTCATTAATGAAATATGTCCATGCATGCATCGCCCATGTGTCAAACTAGTTATGTACTCGCTCCGTCCCAAAAAAATAGTCATACGGTTATTTTCACACGGATTAAGAAATGGTAATTAGTATAGTTAGAGTATTAAATTTTATCAATGTTTTTCATTTATACCATTTATCCCTTATTTATTATTTTAAGTGGACTCACTTCTTTCCCCCACAAAAAAAATTGAAAATGCAATAGATAAGTAGTTGGTGTATATTGTATCAAGATACATTAAATAAAAGTATATGTGAAAATGAAAAATTTAATCCATGTTTAATATGGAAACAAGATTATCTTTTTGAGACAGACAAAAATAGTATTCAGAACTATCTTTTTGGGACGGGGGAGTATGAAAATTCAGATACTTGTGGCGGCTGTCAAATTGAGTCAACTGTTTGGTCTCTGAATAATGGTCAATGACTTTGACATCTTCTCGTGTCCGTGTCTATGCCAACTACAACCTGTGGAATATTCTAAAATTTGAACAAACTTTTGTCCTTGTTGACCATAGAGAACGGCAATGAGTTGGATTTGTAACGGATTGAACATGCTCCTGCTCGGAACCCCACGACGTCAGGGTAGGACTAGACAGGGAAACTCTCCAGCCTGATGTTGTCCTGTTTATGATTTATTTAAAATAATTCTCCGGGTGTTTTTAACATCCTAGTTGACCAGCCCTTTCTTATGTCATTTGACATTTGATTATAAAATTAATATATTTTAGCCATTGTTCGGAAAGGAAAAAAAAACCATTTATAAACTAATTTATAATCTACACAATTTTTCAAACTATTTTTTAATCCTACATCTTTTCTCTCTCCAAATTTTAACCCTCCATCTTGTCTCGATTTTCGGGAAAACGGTGATTATAATCACCTGAAGCCTCCGAATAGAGGCTTAACAACAGTAAATAATTTTGCACTCGTACCCAACAATTTACAATTTATTTTTGAGGCATAAATAATCAAACTCTATGCCCATCTCTAGTAGCAAAATAGAAGAGGGCGGCCATCTGCCAAATCTTTTGACAAATCAAAACCAATAGAGAAACAAAGAATCTTAACAATTTTGAGAAATCAAAACAAATTTATTATTTTAATTATTAAATATCTAATTTAAGATTAAATTTTCTAGATGAATCCACAAGCCAATGGGATTACTACACACAACCCACAAAATTCTCGATGGTCAAAGAATAATCTGAAAGATCTGATTTCCATAAATTAAAAAAATGACACAAAAGGGTATTAAATTCAACAAATCATGAAAAAATAAATGGTTATGAGCTACCTGCCTAGGCCCTAGTTACCATTATACCATATATATCTCACTATTCATGAATAAATCATGCCTGTTTTTCCCACTCATTCTCACCATGTATAAATATGTACACACAATATACGTTGAGATAAACGAAAGCATATAATTGAAAGAGAGATTTGTCTGAAGCGTGATTTTCTCTATGCCTATGATGGAGCAGAAAAACATCAACAACAATAACGAAAACGAAGATGGACGCGAGGGCGTCGCAATTCACAGCCAAGTTCAGAAAATTAAGCAAGAAATAGAGAAGATCAATCACCCGAGCCTGCTGCAGCTGGAGACGAGACCGGAGATTATGCGCCAACAGCGGTCTAGATCACCATTAGGAGTAGCCAAAAGGTCCATCTCTGTAGGGAACTGAGATAAACAACGAGTGTTTGCTTCAATTTAGTTACTTTTTCTTTTCTTGTTTTCTCTATGCTCTGGCCTTTCAGCTGTACATATTTTGGTTTTGAATCTGAAGAAAACGGTATATTTAGCCTATGTTTGGTTCTGATTAAAATCTGATTTTAATTTCCAGTTAAAGTCAACAATTAATTTTAACCACACATCTTATGGAACTGCTTTTCAACCACACATCTCATTAACTTTTATCAAAATCTACTAAGAAACTGACTTTAGTCCATACCAAACAGGGCTTAATCTTGTTTATGCAGAAAGTTTTCTCACTATATACATACACAAATGTATAAAGCAAAATGAAATGGAGAGGTATGACGGCAAGAATGAAATTGAAGTCAAGAATATGTACTATTAGTGTTTTGTTAAAGACAATCCTATGAACTTTCCAGATACTAAAACAAATAAGACTGAAATATTCATAACCACAGACAAAACAAAAAATTTCGAGCAGAAAACAGGCACAATAATCATTTTGCTGAGTTCGTGAAATTCATAGAGAAGCTTTTCAAACACAACTCTTGACTAACTATTGAACAGTTACCGATTCCTTTGACATGAGTATCTTCACTCTCCTCGTAAGATCCCGCATCGCATCTACAATGACAGACTTCTTTTGGATTCTAAATTGGATAGCCAATTCAGTTGTTGTGGCAACTCCCTGTTTTAACAGGGACTCGTCTTCCATAATTTTGGTGGGGAAGTGTCCTAGAGCAATCACACAGAGGGCAATGATGGTGCGAAGAGCAGCTATCTCGTTTGATATCCCGAGAGGGGCTTCAGCTGATAATGATTTGAGTGTATTCACATCGTTCCTTTCGACTGCTTCTTTGTCAACGGACAAAAGAACTCTCAAGGCAGCCAACAAACGGCCATCTACTAACTCGGAGCCTCCTAAACTCACCTTTCAGGATTAACCATCATAAATAAGTTAAAAACCCAAACATGATGGTGTGTGGTGATTCCAAACTCTGGTACGAGGTAAATCATGAAGACATTTCATGTTCTGAAAAACCAACAAATTAATAGCCAGGTTCTGATGGTATCATGGTGGCATATAAGCAGATATAGGCAATTTGGGGGGTTCAAGTCTCTAAGGAAATTTAGTTGATTATTTTTACTTAAAGTAGCTTCAGCCTTCATTCAAGAACTCAAGAGGTTTAAAAAAATAATTATTATTATTTCTGCCTAAAGGATTATATGCAAAAGGAAAGGCTTTTTTTCATATATTGACTGTATTCATTAACTGTCATAACGAATTTCTGCCATATAATTGTGTTATTGCACTTCAAGGATTTAGAAAAATGTAATAGCAAAAGCAACAAGATATGCTGATAATGAATCGTGGGGGAAATATCACTAAAAATGCAGGTACATACACAAAATGTGATTACATTAAGAACTCTTAGATTGCGTTTGATAGCGAAGGTAGAATTTTGGTGGAAAGAAAATGAATTTCAGGGAATTAAATTCCTGGGAATTAGAAGTTTAATATGTTTGATTGGTTTAATTTTCTAGGTGGAAAAAGTAGGGAATTTTCCAACTTTTGTTGTTTGATTGACATTATTTTCCATGGAAAATAAAGTAAAATTGATCTATTTTAATAAAAAAATATTTTTTTTTAATTTTTCCACACATTTGTACTTGATAATAATAATGTTAATTTTTAGAAAAAAAATAAATCAATTAACAATAACAAAAATGATCAAACGTAATGAAAATGGTATAAGATTTTTCATGGAAAATAAAACCTCTTCCCCCCCGGAAAATGAATTTATTCAAAACAAGGAAAATACCGAATTTCGAGACAAGTGGAAAAATGAATTTCATGGAAAATTTAGGCAATCAAACGCACCCTTAATGTCAAAGAATTAAAACTGAATACAAGGAAAAAACACATACCTTGAGATCAGAATTTTCTCCACATAGATTAAGCTGGAACAAAATCTCATGCTGCCATGAAGATGGTGATGAGAAGTTGGGGGATGAGATTCCAGCCGCCATGCTTGCAGCATCCAGCAGAGCTGGATCATATTTGAGTTCAACACAGTCATATGGATTTGGGTTCATAACAAATCCATAATCCAGAAGGAAAAAATCATTATTTAAAAAGCCATAATTAAGTACTAATGGATCTTCTTGCATAATCTGCGTTCGTGCTATAACCTGGTAGGCATAGACCAAAGCAAACAAAATTGATGAAGAAAAGAGGATAAGATCAATTCAACAGAACATATATAGATTCTTCATATATTGCGTATTTTCAGAAAGTGATAATTCATACATGCCTTCACAAGCATCTTCTCGTTGTTTGCCTCTTGTTCTTGTACAATTTCAGCATTTGGGTTGAAACTGTGGTTGCACATATCAATCAGTGGAAGCATCATGGGAGCATATATATGGTTCCCATCTGGAAGTTTATTGCCATACAGACGGAATGCTCGAGATGAAACCGCTGACATTGCCCACCCTAGTGAAGAGGCATCTACATCTTGGCCTCTGAATGGGTGGTCATTTGCTTGAAGACTTTCAAGTTCACATTTCACTAGTTTCTCAAAATCAAGAAGAAACCGACATCTCTTATTAACCTAGTGAAAAAAAAAAAAAGAAGGAACGAACATTAAGTAATCTCCTTCCGTCATTACTTCAAATGCAGAGTTCATAATTTTTGACACTTTTGTAGGTAAGCCCATTCAGTAGAAAGTTTTTGTGAGGAGATTCATCTACTGAAGTAGTTATCCACCTGATAAAGAAGAGGAGCATACTGCAAGTTCTTGATATCCTCGCCAGGAAAGAAAATGGGTACACTATATGTTTCGGGAAGGTTGCTGATATATGGCCACCAGAAGGAATTAGTTTTTGCTCTTTCTTGCAGAAGCTTTAGACCCAGTTTCATAGCCCACAGCTCCTCTGTCAAATGCTCCAAATGTCCAATTTACTAATACAAAATTCAATAGCCTAATTTTATAAGGAACAGAGTCACTAACTATCAAAATCTCATAACTCAAAAAGTTTTACTCTTAATAAGGGGGGAAGAACATCTATTATTTAGCTGTTGAACTTCTTACTGTACTGGTATAAAAGGGATTGGGAATCAAATGATGCAACGATTGAATATAGACTTGATATAGTTATCATAAGAATCAAATATGAGAGGAAGATGTTGTTTTTACTCTTTTTAACTAAAACATACACATTAGCATTTACCTGCCAAAATTTAGCATGCCCAGAAACAATCATCACATACCCAGCCATGGAATGACAAAAGCCAAAATTATTAGTTCTCCAATGTTCACCAATGCTTCACCTTCTTCAAAGATTTTTGATTCATCGAAAATGCTTCACTATATAGGAGCATTGATAGTGCTCCTCTCGACACACATTAGAGGGTTGTTAAAGGATACATAGACATTTAAAAGAAACAAATGGGTATGGTTTTCTGTTAAGAAAATTAAACCAGGGAATCTATACATCAAAGAATTCTTATATGTTGATTGGGCATCAGATTCAGATGATAGGAGGTCCACTTTAGTGTTGTGGAGCTCAAAGAAACAACCTACAGTATTAAGATCAAAAGGTGATTCAAAATATCGAAGCTTAAAATAGGCAACTGCAGAAACCTAGTAGCCTCAAAGCTTATTAAGAGAGCTAAGAGTTGTATAGAGTAAAGCGCCAGTGATCTGTTGTGTTCATCAAAGTACAATTGCTCTATCTGCCAGTCCAGTACTTCATTAAGGAACAAAACATATACTATTGATCTGTACATTGTGAGAGTGGTTATTGCTTTAAAGGCTTCAGGTTCAACACTTCCATCCCTCCATCAAACCGCAGATGTTCTCTTCGTGTTACACTCAGCCCTTAACTTCGATAGACTTAGAAGCAAGCTAAACATAGATCCCTCAATCACATTAAACTTGAGAAAGTGCCGAGGGTAACAGCATATACTAGAACGGTCTCTTAAATGATTCTTTTGTTATATTATTTTTTACCTTATTCTTTACAGGCTGTGAGAACAACCTCTATATAGCTCCACCATTTCAGTACAATACGAAATTCCAATCATCCTTGGATACAGTCAAAATTCAATAGAGGTTAGTTTTAACCACATGGTTATATTACATTTCATCTTCTCTAATTTTAGCGAGTGTTAGCTTTATAATTAACTAGAATGACCATTTATATTGGAATTTTCTAAATTTAGCACATGCCATTTAAGCATTCACATTTTTAGTTATGATATTCCCTACATCCTACCTTAGTGACTCCATTGACATTTTTGTTAACTTCGCGGTCATTGAGATTGGTACATTCTGTAAATTATTTTGTTTGTCAAAACTATAAATTATGTGGCATGTTCTTTTACTGCAAACAGTGATCCAATTGGCAAAGAGAAAATTCCAAGGTGACATTCATGAGCAAAATAAGTATTTATCTGTACATTGCTAAGATTCAAATTATGTAGAACATATCACAAGCTTATTGTAATATCATATATCTATCTTGCTAATATATGTTTATATTACCACATAAGAGATTCAAAAGTCATTAGTTTAAAGTTTAAACCAAGCTGCCATCACACGATACTATGACCAAAATAATCTCTATATCTTCTCTCTCCATGGACAAAGTTCCCAAGATATTCAGAGTTTACTTTCAAGTATCTTTCAATCCTCAACATTTGTAAATACACAAGAAGTTGGCTGTTTGTGAACTTAAGTTTGTTGAGTTTTTAAAAAAATTTGCATGCTTAGGTAATCAATTCATATGGATCATAAGAAATGCAGTATTTTTCATTTCCAGTTGAATTAAGGATGAGATAGATCTTTTAACTTTTCCATGTTCCACTGAGACCATAATCAGATATATGCTTTCAAATGAATTTCTTTAGACATGACCAATTTTTTTTTCTCTACAATCCTTGTACAGTTGTACTGAAAGGCTCTTACTACAAATACCACATTCTAGTATTGATGTAAAAATACATGACAAGTGACCATTAGAAACGGGCTAATAGTATATTAAAACTTGATAATGTAAAATGGGGTTGATGACTTCTATAATCAGCAAATGATGATTATAAATTCCTTATCGATTATCAATCATCGGTCTAATCATTATGACTTGATTTTAGGTCCATTTATTCAAACTAAGATAATATTCAGCTAATGTTAAGACCAGTTTTAGTATAATGAAAATTAGGAGTCTTTTTTTGAAAAGTTTATTGCTGTGAACTTGAAACCAAGTCCCTTTTTATGCTAAATCAAGTTTCACCGGAAACCAAGTAAGAACCAGAATGTAATCTGACTACATCTGATTATCTGAAAGTTGATTATTGTGAGCCCATTCTAATTCAATGAAAGCAAAATTAAAAAATAATTAATCCCATTTCATGAGTGATTTTATACTTTGAGACAAATTGATTTTGTAGCAAAGAAAATCAAAGCAAAATCAATAAAACAACCAAGCTTTTCCAGTTAAGAGTTGAATATAACCAAAAAAAAAGATTGCTCCAGACCTTAAAATTTATGAGATTACCTGTCAAACCAGACCTGAATTAAAACAATTAACATTCAGCAGCTCTAGAGTTGCACCACTCTCGATGTTATACAATATATAATGATTACTTATTAATCCAATTAATGCAGCTATACCAGAATGTCCTAAATCAATAAAGCACTGAAATAAAGGTCTTTTGATTGTCACTTCTGGTGCATTATGGCAAAAAGATAAATGCGCTGTCATGATAAATAGTGAAGACCTCTCAGTTAATTAGCCTTCGTTTAATTAACCTTCATTTGGTAAACTATTTATAAATAAATTTATAAACAATACAATTCCCCAAACTACTTTTTATTCACAAACATTTTTCAAAATCACTTTTCAACCACAATTTTTACCTTGAAAACATCATATTCTTTGTTTATAAACAAAAAACTTTTAACATACAGAGGCTTAAATACTAAAAAGAGGAATTTGTTGCGCACTAATCCGTCAACTAAACAACAACAACAATAACAACAAAAAGAGTAACAATTCTCCACAATTAAGCTTATTTGGATGTAAAGACACTATTTTCCAACACAACCATATTGATTGTCTATTATAACAAAAAGAAACTTCACATACATGAACAAGAAAAAATATAAACTAGCAAGCAAAATATTAAAAGTGGCCTTAACTAAACCAGGTAATAAATTAAAGAAGAGATGACTTTTGATAATGTATCTAAGGATGATTTTAGATCCTTTGGGATGTGAGTTTTGGTCCAAAAATATGACATTTCGGGATGGACTAGGTGAAGAATCAAATTGAAGAAAAGTTGTGGTGAAAAATGCAAAGTAAAGGCACTTTTTCTCTTTTGCTGGTTTAGAGCTGGCACCAGCCCAAAAAGGAGCGGACACCAGCCACTGAAGGCCTGGATTTCAGCCCCTCTCAATCAGGAGCCTGTGTCAGCAAGCCTGAGAGCTCGCTGGTGTGAGCATGTTAAGAATAAACAGAGTAGTTTAGTATTTCTCTGGTTTTTACACTATTTTTTAGTATCTTTTGATATATTTGAATTTCTAAAAAATTGAGAAGTAACCAATTAAAAGGTTGCAACTTTCTAAAGAGTTGCAAGTGAAATCAAAAAATAAGATTAGCTTTTCTTGATTGAAGAACATGAGAAAAATACCTAGTTTATTTGTCTCACATTTTTCCTCCCAAATTGTTTCTTATATTTATCTGTTTTTCTCAAATATCGGTTTTATTCTGTCAATCTGCAAAGACAGAAAACAATCCCTCTCTTATATAAGTTATCAAAAATTTGCATTGAGGTTATCATTCATTTGTATAATGCAGATAAAGAGTTTCGCTCAATTGTATCCTTGAGGAGTATATGCTTAACTCATAGTGCATCACAGACACAGTGGAGGCAAATAATGTCTTTAGGAAAACAACGTTGTAACGTGCCTTGGAACTCGATTTAGTTATTCAAGATTTTGCAAGATTTTCCTTCAACATCAAGTTCATCATATTCATCTCCATTATCAAGTGTGTGGAGCCTTTCTCAAAGATTTGCATCGACAGTATCATATATATATAATTATATATATGAAGCTGCGTATTTAGTCGACATTTAATTTTATATAACTCTTAAGCCAGTTCTGAAGTGTTGATCTTTTCTCAAGTAAGATGATTACAACTGCAAGTTGAATTGTTTACAAATATAACCAATCATGTTCCAAATGTGATAATCAAACAACAACTAAACAAGCTTCTTGCAAGATGAAATCGCACCATGATCAAACACAAATCATCACTCAAACAATTCTCTTCATATCATAAATACATTATTACCACTTAAATGGATTGTGTAACAGAGAAGCCTACCCAGCATTACTTTTCTTTTAGCTTTACTAGCAACCAATAAAATCAAATATTCTAAAATATCCCCAAGAAAATAAAATTCAAAAACCAAGTCTTTCATGTTTCTCACGGAAAAAAGCTAAAAAAACACCAAAAGAAATACATAAACACATCAATTTATAAAGAAATTCGCCAAAGAAAATATCCCACCAAATAAATGTTAAAAAAAAAAAGCATACCAGGAACATTTCGAGCTAGATAAACCAAAGCAGAGTGAGCTCCATCTTCGGCATCTGCTGCTTCAAATTTGAGTGGAATATGACGCGGAAGAGAAATAAGGTCGGACCCTTTGGGTATATTCTCAGCCGCTACAAGCCCGAGGCCGAGCCCATTGGATCCCTCCTCCAACTGGGCTATCTTGATGGACTGGTGAACGTACCCGCCTTCTCTCCGGACCCATTTTATCAGGTCCGGTGGCTGCGGCACCAGCCGCGAAGGGTAGTATGAGGCTGATGCGGCGGCGGTCGTTAGAGGCCGGGCGTGGGCGTGGGTTAGTGAAGTCGCTATAAGCATCGCCTTGCAAGACATCTCTCCTGCTGCTACTGAGCCTGCTCACCTGGCGCTGAGTTGCATTGTGGGTTGCGACACTTTGCTTTAATGAAATTTGAAATAAAACCATTTTGGTCCTAAACGTTTTGCTCTATGTTAAATTGATCCTTAAGTCTTTATCTTTATCTTTATTATTATATTTATTTATTTATATTAATAAAAGTAGAAGTGTAGCTTGCCATAAAATCTATTGTTTTCCCGTCTAAAGTGTACATCTCTTATATGGTTTGATTAGTGTGAATGCAAAACGAGATTAATGTGAATACAAAATAGTTATACGTCAAATGTGAATGCAAAATCTAGATAGATATGAATGCATTTATTATCTTTTATATATATATATATATATATATATATATATATATATATATATATATATATATATATATGCACTAATAGTCTACTATTATGGTAAATAATGGTTAATATTTTTTAATCATTTTTAATTTTAATAATTGTACAAAGATTATATGATATAATAGTTTCTTGATCTTTAACGTTGTTCAATTGTCGTATATTAAGATTAAACACATATTTTTAATTATTGTATTGATATTTTGAATGAAAATTGAGAAAAATGTTAAATATGTGATGAGAATGGAGAAATTATTTTTATATCTTTTGCATTTGTGTTGATTATATTTAATCATTAAATTTTAATGAATGCTTATCGATATTACGGATAGCAATTTTAATTCATTGCACTGGTGAAAATCTATACTATATATGAAAGTAGGATAGTTTGACAGAATTAATTCTTAAATTCTTTATATTTTAGTATTATAATAAAATGTGTGGTAGAGAAAAATTTTGAAGAAATATATGTGATTAAAAAGTGGGTTGAAAAAATGTGTTACTTATAAATAATTTATCGAAAAAGTTATTGAATTAAGGTTAATATTGAAGAGTTAATACTTTGATTTCTTTTAAGTTAATAATGTTAATACAATGATTAATATTTTTTAACCATACTTTTTTTATATAAATTTTTAAAGATTACATGGTATAAGATTTTCGGTACAATTTCGTGATTTCTAACTTTACTCGATTGTCGTATCATGGTAATTGGGAGATTTTCAAAATTATTATTTTGACTACTTATTTTTGTAAATAATGTTTTATTCATTAAATTCAAATATTTAAAGATATAAATTGACGTTTACTATTCAAAGATATTTTTAATAATTTGAATTAAGTATATTATTTTATAAAGTCTAATAATTATTGAAATAGAAAATTATCTTTTATGTATTTATATATGTGTTGATTATGTATAAACATTAAAATTTTATAAATACTTATTAAAATCGATATTGTGGACAACAACTTTCGTACATCGCACGGGTAAAATACTAGTTTTCAATAAATGTCAGTTTCTTTGAGTTATGTTTCAATGCCAATGGCCACTAAACTTTGCATTGTATCACAGTTACTTACTAACTTCATCTAACATCTCATTAGCCACTCAACTTTGCTTTATCCAACTCATCAACCACATGATAAAATTCGTTAGTTAACTTACATACATGGATGATGGAAAATGATGTGGCCAAATAAATTGATACAGTATAGGTGTCCAGGGGCGGATCTAGCCGGCTGTAAGGTAGCGCAGCCGCGCTAGCTAGACTACGGCAAACTCAGTTTTTTTTTTTTTCATGATTCTCAGTTTTCTAGCAAATCCATAACCAGACTGGTCTTGCCGGAGTCGTCGAGTTCGTCGAGTTTGAAATGTCTCCTTCCGGCTTCCACCGTCTCCGATCTTGGTTTGCAGTTGCAGGTGTAAGAACCGTCCGTAGCAGTTGAGCCATCACAGTCCACCGATGGAGAAGAAGATGGAAAGAATATGGGCCTTTTTTTAAAATCATTTGGGCTCACTTAATTCAATTGGCCCATCAATTGACTCCATTGCTATCTAAATATTTGGTTTACACTTGACCCAATAATAATTGATTTCCATGATTCCATCTATTTTTATTTTTATTTTTATTTATTTTTGTTCCAATTTTACTATAATTCGATTATAAGAATAAAGCACGCTCGGAAAGATGAAAATGCATAATGTTAATTCTTGAATTTTATTTTACTTGTTTGCTTTGGGAAATCCAATTAAATTCATTTAGTTGAATAATATAATATAAGAAACAAAATGGTGTACATAAATTTATAATTTTAATTTATTCAGAGTATTTATCTTTTATTTAAGAGATTGTCAAATATTATTGTTGAAAGCTTTTTAGATTCACAATCATCAGACTTAATCAATGTCTTGAATCCAGTAAGTGAATTATTGATAATTTTTGAATTGTGATTTGTTGAATATCTGTTTTAATACATTTTTATATTGATTGATTAATTTTTAATATTATTTAATTAAATAATAATAAATAATCTCGTTATTGTGATCGTTGACAATCGTCCGTCAACGGTCCGTGGTCAACACAGCCGCTTTAGCCAACTTTTGATGCTGGATCCGCCACTGGGTGTCAACGTCTTGACAATTCGAAATGTGCTAACAAAAGGGGTTTGTTTAGTATTTGAACTTTTGTATTACCCTTTTAGAGTTGAGAATTTTGATTGAAGCTATACTATAATAAGAGAAGATTTCTTCAATTCCTGATTTTCTATCAATAATATTCAGAGTTTCGAGTTCGTGACTCTGCATTTTCTTCTGCATCTACATATTTATCATGAAAATAATACATTAGAGCATATTTTGCTTTTACCTCTTGTAGAAAAGCTTCCTTCGAAAATCATTTTTGACTAATCTTCTATAAATTCTTCTAATTAAACAAAAATACTTTTAAAAAGTTATCCAAATAAGTTTAAAGTAGTTTTTATAATACGAAAGAATAGGAACTGAATTTATAAAGATTCTATCTATATTTCCAACGTTAAAAAGATCATAGGGATATAAACGTAAAAAAATTAAAAAAGTATAGACTAATATGTTATCTAATGAATCTTTCCATTCTAAATAGGGTGCATCATCAACCAATCTTGGGATCCGCAGCAGCGTCAAAGCGCATTCCCATCGTCATCATGACCTTAAACTCATCGAAACTGATCGTGCCATTGCCATCTGTATCAACCCCACTTATCATCTTCTTGCACTCAGACAATGTACATTCCTCTCCAAGGCTCTTCAACACATTCTGCAGTTCCTCGGCCGATATCGAGCCATTCTTGTCAATGTCGAAAACCGAGAACGCATTCTTAAGATTCTCGAGCACCTCGTCCGAGTCAATGTCCTTCGTGTTTAGTTCAATGAATTCTTGCAGGTTGATGAATCCATCCCCATCGGAATCCACCTCCTTGATCATGATCTCAAGCTCTTCATCCGTGGCCGGGTGGCCGAGGCTGCCCATAATTGAACCTAACTCGGAAGCCGAGATCTTTTCGTCGCCATTAACATCAAATTTCTTGAAAACTTGCTCGAGCTCCTCCTCGATCCGGGCTCGAGAATTCAAGGAGGATGATCGGGAGTTTATTATAGACATCGAGTTTGAGGCAGTCATTGGAAGAGATTGTTTCTTCTTCCTATTGAACAAAGATTTAAATCCCATTATCCAAACCAGCAAAAAAAAAAAAAAAATAATGGGTTGGATTTTCTGTTTTCTTGTTAAAAATCAATGGAATAAACAGGAGATTAGAGGTGAAAAGGGTCACAAGATAGGAATGGGAGGTGAAGAATATTTTTTGTGTTTATATTGGTAACTGCTGAATCCTACCATATTTATGATTCCTGCGAGTTATATAATTCTGTGGCGTGGAGGGTTGCACGCCCGGATTTAACAATAAATTGGTTCCATAATACCCTTTAAAAAATCAAATATTTCATATCAGATATTTTAAGATTCATAGGGAATTTGATTCTTTGTAAGGATAAAACAATAATGACGATTTAATAACTAATTAAGATCTTGTATTTTCTAATTGAAAGATGGGTATGTTGTAAATATTATATTGTATTAGTAAATGACAGTTGTACTCCTAAAATCTTAGATATTATTATCTTATCTATCCCTTATTCCCCCTATATATGGGGGTTTTGGTTCATAATAATATGCAAGTTTATTTGTGTCTCTACTTTTCTCTCTTTTTCTTTCTAATTTATAACACGTTATTAGCATGAGTCTCTACCAAATTGAGTTAGAATTTTCTTTTTCAAAATCCAATACACCAAAATATTAGTTAGAAGGTAAAATCATGTGCGTCGAAATTAATTTGACAGCATATGAATTTTTTTGTTCTGATCGTGGTTGAATTGTTCCAATTCCAGGAGGTTTCTTCAATTCCAATAATTGTTTCAATTCCATCTGCATCCATATTCCAACCAATAATTTGTGCTCGTGTAACAATTGTGACTTGGATGCAAGTCAAGTTCGGCTCTATACTCCATACATTAATTTTTTTTATGTGTGTTTAATGTATATATTATTTTGTTGTTGATTTTTTTTAAAAAAATTGATAATTCATTATGTTGTTGCTCTCGAAGTAGCACAACAATACATTGATATTCCAGAAGAATATTGATCATAGAATTCATTATTATTCGTTGTTGCTCCTGAAGTAGCACAACATTATAATTACTATTCTAGAAGAATATTATTTGCTCTCGAATAGCATAAATTATAATTTTCAATATTTTAGAAGAATATTGATTTATTATTCTTGAATGATCGAAATTTTAGAACTATAATTATTCTAGAAGAATAATTTGTTATTGCTCCTGAAGTAGCACAATAAATAATTAATATTTTAGAACAATATTAATTACAGAACTGTCTATTATAAATAGATATAAGCAGATTATACGATTTGTAATATCGTTTTAACTATATTGGTTGATAATAGACATATATCTAGTTTAATATAATTTATTACATCGTATCAATATTCTTCTAGAATATTGATAATTGAATGAATTTTAAATCAATATCGCAGAAGAATATTGTGTTATTATTGCATTTCAATATTTCAGAAGAATATTAATTGTAAATTTGCCTATTATAAATAATTTGTTGTTACTTCCGAAGTAGTACAACATTATAATTAATATCCTAGATGATGTTATTTGCTTCTGAAGAACATGAATTATAATTTTCAATATTCTAGAAAAATATTGATTTATTATTTTTGAAGAATCGAAATAAGTTCGTTAGCGGAATAAGACATATATTATTCCAGCACATTAATTTTCATTCTACAAGGTACTGAAAATTTCTTATTGTCTCTTTTTACCTATATCAATTATGTTTGTATTTACCATTTGTGACGCATAAGATCAGCATAAAATCTTGGAATCAAAATCAACAAAGATTGGATAGCCACATTCACGGTTTATTTGTAGTATATTTTTTTTATTTATGTTAATCCAATATTCTTGAAATCTTTAGATTTAATCTGTCTTGTAACCCAAGTAATATCATGTATATATAAGATTATTACTTGCTCTTGAAGAGCATTATATTACAATTTCAATATTTCAGAAGAATATTGACTCAATGCTCCTGATTTTAAACTAATATGGTGTTGGTGTTCTCGAATAAACACAACCCACATTAGATAAATATTCCAGAAGAATATTTTAACGTCACTCGTGTAGAGTACAAATATTGTTAGTTCGAAAGGTAGAACGAATCATTAATGTCAATATTCCTGAAGTATTTGCTCCTGGAGAGCATAATTTGTCAATATTCTTGAAGAATATTGATTTATTATTCTTGAAGAATTGCAATTTTAGAAATATAATTATTTCAGAAGAATAATTCGTTATTTTGCTCTTAAATAGCACAATAAATATTAGTTATTGTTATAATTAAATGAGATTCAAATCAATATTCCATAAGAATATTGCGTTATTACTACGTTTCAATATTCTAGAAGAATATTATTTTATTGCTCATGTGATAAATATTGCATTCTTTTTCTCAAATAAATTATAATTTATTAATAATCCAGAAGATCATTATGATGTAGAATAATATATTGTTGTGATGATTCCTAAGAATCTTAATTTTATCTCATATGAAATATAATAATGGAATATAATTTATTCCCAAAGAGCCCAATATTATGAGATATGTTATTAATTTGATATTCTGAAAAAAGTATATTGTTGTTACTCCTGAAGAATAACAACTTTATTTTATGATAAATATTCAATTTATTATTTTACTTGTTCACGAATAACATAATTTCTTTTTCTGCTCAAAGTAAAGGTTTGTATTCTATTAACTTTGAATTTCCATATAAAGTGGTATAATTATTTGATCTTATCATATCGTTTTGATTATACCAACTTACAATAAACATTTGTTTGAATGTATGTTTTACATTCAATATTATAATACAATAGCTAGAAGAATATTGTATCACTATTCTAGAAAAAGAAACAATCTAAATCAATATTTCAGAAGAATGTTGATCTAAACCAATATTCCAGCAGAATATTACAACATTAGAAATACCTCATTTGAGTTATTTAATAAAATATTCTAGAAGAATATTTCGTTTGCTCTTGAAGAAGCAAAATCTTATTTCACACTACATATTCAAGTCTAATATGTTTATATGTTGTTGCTCCCGAAGAAGCATAACAATTACAAAATAATATTAACTGCTATTGAAAGAATATGATATTACAATATTCCGGAAGAATATTGACATATTGATTTTGAATGAGTAATAAAAACATGCTTTTCGAAGTAGCATATGTTTCGAAGAATATCTCATTTGAGTTCATGTTTATCCCTGAAGGAAAACATATAACTAATGTCATAAGAACATTGATTATTTTGACTACTTGAATAATATATGATTATATAATGTTTAATCATTGAATTATATTTTATATTGAACCAGAAGTTCAATTTGATTTTATTATTTGGCATGACCAGTTGAACCATCACTGGATCAATAATGATGCGAAATTAAAATGGATACTTAATGAAGAACCAGAAGATTCTTCAATCCAATCATATATGATGTTTGTTCTCTTTCATGAAATTTCTTGACTGTCACTAGCTAAAATAGGGATTAAATTCCCTATATTTCTGAAAAATAATTATGGTGATAAATGGGCCACTATCATCCTCCACGTTGATCATCTAAATATTATTTGTATCTAATAGATTTGGTACATATACTAGATGATTGCATTGTGTTCGCAACCTGAAGTTTGCGAAATTATTGCTCAAATTTTAAATAATGAGCAAAAAATTTTAGATTATATAATCAAGAATGTGTCTTAATAATGCTGTGGACATGAATCTCAACATTTTAATAAGTGTTAGTTGGAATATCGATAAATAGTTTAACATTTTTGCTTGTTAAAGGCCTCCAATTAATTTAATTGAGAACAAAATACTTCCCTTTTTGTTTAGGGAATTCTATTACGCATCATACCAACATCATAGTTCTCCCTGTTATAATTGACTTATGGTTAGAGCCTAATTTTTCCATATAATTTTTTAATAGTGCAATTGATCCACCACAATGCACTAATATGAAAAATAAAGAATGTTGAGAAAAATGCGTTGTTTGAACATATATCCCAAATGGGTGATATTTTAAAACGTCGAAAAAAAATGATTGCTAATTTGATTGGACAATTTTCTCAACATTAGGGGGAAGATTAGTAGCTTAAAATCAAACAAATGTATCATATTATGTTATCTATATCCTGGCGATTGATAATACGAACCAGAAGTTCGATTGAAAATACGAACGAAAAGTTCAAAAGATAACATAATTACAAGATGCATAAGAGATTAATAAAATCTCATATACTAGCTACAGATGCTTTTTCTTATATTGATGTATGGCACGCTTGAAGCGTAGCGATAATTAATTCGAATAAAGATCCTTAAATAAATAAAAATAGAGCAAATGATTAAGATGGTCTTATTGATGAGGCATATACTCGTGAGAGAGTATTTATTGACATAATTAATTGTAAATCTCCAGAAGAGGTTCAAGTATTTGAAATATTGAAAAATTGAGATCTCTATAGTTATGTCTTGTAAGGAAATAAATCAAATTGAGATGATAATTGTGTTGGCACACTTTATAAATCACTTATGCAAAAGCAAATTGCGAAGCTAGCCGCATCATTATTTGAATAATAGCGAGGATAATAAAAGAAAATATGTTAAAGAAAATCGACATAAAAATAGTTGGCAAAAGTATGCATTCAGGCTAAATTAAACTTATTACAAAACCTGAAGTTTTAGGACCTGAAGTCCAAACACATGAAAGTGTAAAGCCAGTAAAATACCTATAGGTATAGTCGTAATACACGACTTGTTGGGCAACAAATGTTTTAAAGATTTGGCACAGATACAATATTTTATTTGCCTAAAAATATATAATAAGTGCCGATAATTATATGATTATTAAAAATGTATATAATGAAAAATGATCTACTCTGATTACTAGCTTGCGCTCTTTGATGTACCAATGAGTGATATCAAAATGTATGATCATCAACTCGGTACGTTTGGAGTATTCTTTGAAGTACTAATGAGTGAGATTAAAAAGGGTAATCAATACCTCGGTACTTTGGGATTGCGGTGAAATAATTAGAGAAAACTTATTTGAAATATAGGAATCGTTACCTATCTAAAGTTTCACGACTTAAATTTGGTGATAGCAATTTGACAATTGCAATGTGAAACATATACTATGTCTGAAGCATACAATATAATCCTCAAATGATTAAATATGTTTGAAACATATAATTCAAGTTTTTAAGAAATTTATTTGATCAAAGTATAAAGATACTTTGCTATTTGAATATATCATATGCCTTTAATATATTCAATTTCCAATGGAATGTGATTGATAATATGAAATTAGATTATATGAAGAATGGTAAAATTGACTCTATATGACAAAGTGTTAAAATTGAGATGCACCATTACTGTGAATAATATTTAACAATAGTGGCAATTGATTTCCAAATTCAAATTCATGGTTAATTATTCACCCGAAGTGAATAAGTTAATTGTTCATTGAAGTGAATAAGTCACTTCCAAAATTTAGAATTGCATTAAATGCATTGATAATATTGATTATAGAACATGACTCGATGTAGCATGTTCAAATGATTAGAAATATTTTATAGTTCAAATGAATAATTGAATTTATATTCGAAGAACAAATAATATGGGATATATGCCATTTATATGCTTGGCGAAGATATTCGATATTGCACCGATTAACAATTGAAATAATTATATGCAATATCTAAACAATTGTAATGTTCCCATGAGGGGGAGCTAATATGCTCTACACTATTTTTTACTTAATCGAGGTTTTATCCCACAAGGTTTTCCTGACAAGGTTTTTAATGAGGTAGCTGTTATCAATATCTATTGATATACGCTCCTATACAAAACTCCTAAAGAGATCAAGATATGAATGATTCAATAGAGATTGAATCAGGAGGGGTAACTATATGGATGATTCAATACATATTGAATTGGGGGGAGTAGCTATACTCTTTTTCCTTCGTTCAGGTTTTTTCCCACTGGATTTTTCTAACAAGGTTTTAATGAGGCAGCATCAAAATACTCCAGAATTTTCAACAAATTCACTCAAGTGACAATGAAGCTGATTTATCTACAAAATCACTATCAACATCTACATTCAAGAAACCAGTTGACAAGATTGGAATACATCATCTCGATGATTTACAGCGATCAACACTAGGGAGGAGTAGCTGTACTCTTTTTCCTTAGCCAAGGTTTTGTCCCATTGGGTTTTCCTGGCGATGTTTTAACGAGGCAGCATTCATCTTAATACTCTAAGAACAACTGTACTCTTTTTCCTTCGTTTTATATTTTTGTCCCATTAAATTTTTATCAAACAAGATTTTAACGAGGCAGATATTTTGTAATATCATATGTCATTCAAGGGGGAGTGTTGTAATTATTATATTGTATTAGTGAATGACAGTTATACTCCTAAAACCCTAGATATATATTATTACCTTATCTATCCCTTATTGTCCCTATATATTGGGGCTTTGGTTCATAATAATATACAAGTTTAGTGGTGTCTCTACTTTTCTCTCATTTTCTCTCTAGTTTATAACAGGGTAATATATTTTCATCATAATTTTTATATATTCAGTTTTAGCCATTGTTTGATACCGATTTTAATTCTGATTTTAATCTTAATCAAAGTGAACAATTAATTTTAAATTAAATATAATATGAAAGAATCAAGATTTAACCAAAATGAACTGAAATATGACATAAATTGCAAAATAATGACCATTTATACTCTATTGTTTAAGGGTAAATTTCAAACCTTCCATGAGGCTTTTAACAATTTTAGAGATATTCTTTTTAATTTTAAAAACTACAGAGATAATCCTTATTAGCATAAATTTTGAGTAATTCTAGGGAGACATTTTTAATTGACATGTTTAAGTGACATTATGACATGACGCACATACATTGGGTTTTGAAAAAGTAAGTGATGGGGTAGTTATTTACACCATCCAATGAATATTCGACACGTCACTTAAAAATGTCTCCCAAGAATTATTCTAAATTTTTTTTTATCAAAAACACAATAGTATCATTTTCTTAATTTTGTAAAAAAAAAAAAAAAAAAAAAAAAAAAAAATCAAATTATCTAAGAACACTCACTCAGTTTCTTCGAAGTGGAATCAAAAACTCTGATCTTAACTTTATCGTCACTTCCCTATTGTACTCGATTGCACTCACTCCTTGAATTAAGAATCCCCTCTCTTAATTTCATACTAAGAAGCTCGATCAACTTATGAACTCATAATTGTTTTGTATTCTTCAATGAGTTCAAGAAAACATCATCTTTGAAATTTTTCAATAAAGCGTCATGTTCTGCCTTGTTGTAAGCAGTCGACTAGAGATGATGACTGTAAGTAACAGGTCGACAATAAGTTGTGAACCCTTTGTAGCAAGAATGTGAGAATATATATATGTATATATATATATATATATATATATATATATATATATATATATATATATATGAAAGTGTTAACCCCGTCCATGCAATATTACTCTGACTTGTTATCAATTTTATTACACCTGAGAAATTATTTTCTTACATAAAGATTTGCATTAAACACGGTAAGAGAAATTATGTTAATAAGTCAAATATTTCCTAAATTTGTTCAATATAAATAATTTTACCTTATTATTACCTAATTAATTAATCTGAAAATATTTGGGATGTTTAGAAATCAAATAGACACGAGTTGTAATAAATAATGCAATGAAGCATATCGTGTCATATACGGAATGCAACATGAACTGGTATTTTCTAGTACCTGATTAGTACCTGTAATCATACAAAATCCTTACCATACATGATTAGTACCTATAATTTTCCTTTCACTTCAACATTTAGATCATTAAAAAAATGAATTAAGTAAGCTAATATTTAAACGATATAAAAATATTACATAATTTAATAATTTGTATTTCGTTATTTGAGGGAAGTGGTTCACCTGTCAACCTGTGAACATAAAATTATGATTATTGATTCGAAGAATGTGTGGTTTGAAAATGATGACAATATATTATGGTGCCTTCTAAGTTTATAACTATGCGCTTTGTCCGAACACTTAGAGGAATGTATGGAAATTTTAAAAATTAATGCATTTTCTTTGGATTTGGTTATTTTAATAAATAGGGAAGATGTTCATGATTTGGGGAGTATACCTAAAACCCCACCAAGTTGGTATTTTAGTGTATTATATATAGGCCTTGTTTGGTATTGATAAAAAATTGGATTTTTAGTACATTTTTTATAAATGTTGATGATATGTGTAGTTGAAAAGTTATGAGTCACATAAAAGATGTTGTTAAGCTTATATGTTAACTTTGAACGATTTTGATCACACAACCCCAATGGGCAAGGTAACAACTACCCGCTATCCTACATGGCAAGTCAATTTTCAAAAAAACTGGGCCCACTTCCTTTAACACTAAAGACCAGTCTGACTCTTCAAATGAATTCAAAATTTTCTCTCGTCTCTCTCTCTCTCCAACTGAACCGAAACCCATTCTTCCCCAAACCAAAAATGCTGTCGACGCCATCGTCCACCCCGCATGTTCCAGCCACCACCATCCACGGCGAAGGTAAGATATTCTAAAGGGTGCTATTCTTGTTTCTATAATGATAAGATTTAATGTACACATTTCATTTTTTTTCCTTATTTCTGCCCTAAAATCGTGCATGTGCCCTAGTTTCACAGCCTTCAAAAATTTTAGGTTTTATACATGTTTCAACTTGGTGCAATTCTTGTTGCTGCAATGCTAAGAGTTAATATATGCATTTGATTTTTTTCCTAATTCCCCACCCACCCCAATAAGTTTCTGTCCTAATTTCATCCAGCATGTAAGTTGTCCTAACTTCGCACATTTCATTAATTTAAGGTTTAATGGATGCACACAGTGAAGTAAATTGTGAAGCACCTAATTGTAGTGAAACAAAAGCAACGGATAATACGTATATTCCTCAAGTGTACGTTGGTCGAGTACCAAAAATTGGTCAAGAGTTTGAATCTCATGAAAATGCATCAAGTTTTATAATCAATATGCTCGTGAAGCTGGATTTAGTACACGAATTGCAAACAGTAAGAAAAAAAAAAAAAAGAAACAGACGAGACCTACTGGAAGCTATTTGTTTGTGGGTTGTCCATGTCGACATATTTTGTGTTACCAAAAGAAAAAACAAGTGCTACTTTTGCCCCAGAAATACATTTTAAGAAGGTGGACGAAGGGCGCAAAAGTTGGCGGTGTTGCGGACTCATTGGTGCTTCAAGAATCAGGTAACTCTTTACTCGCACGACATGGTTTGTTATCCCACGTGGCTATTTCATTGGTTGATGAAGCATCTCTAACAAAGGCACGTAACAAATTCCTCTTTTCGGAGTTTGAAGCATTGAAAAATAGAGCAAAAGAGATAGATAATGAAGTGACTGTAATGAGTGGCAGAAGGACAGAAGTCATGTAGAGAGTCAAGGTATAAATGATACAATTGGAATTAGGACTAAAGGATGTGGGAAGCGGTTGAAGTCATCAAAAGAAAGAGCCATGTCCAAAGGTGTAAGAACATGTCGTGCTTGTGGCCAATGTGGACATGACAGGAGAACATGCCCACAGTTGCATGATAACTACCAACAAACCCAAAATGAAGAAGACGGGTCGCACAAGGATCAGATAGAATTCATGGGATACTATTCAGAAGATGAGATCAATTTGTGATAAACATTTGGGTAGCAAATACTTCAAAGTTTGTTTTTTGTAGCAATCACTTTATTGTTCTTGAATTGGATTGTGTTTGTTTAAAGTTTGTTTGATTTGTAGCAATCACTTTATTTTTCTTGAACTGGATTGTGTTTGTTTAAAGTTTGTTGGATTTGTAGCAACCAATTTATTTTTCTTGAACTGGATTGTATTTGTTTAAAGTTTGTTGGATTTGTAGCAATCACTTTATTGTAAAACAAAAAGATGCTTATGGGGTTGCAGGTGGTATTGCAGAACAAGCCCCTTATGAGTGCACATCCTAGTCTCCCATCCATCACAAATGCATCAGCTGGAAAATCCATAGTTATTTCCTTGCTAGAAAGGTTTTATGATCCTGTGAAAAGAGATATACTACTTGATGGGCACAGTATTAAAAAATTCCAACTTTAGCAATGGATGAAATTCAAAATTGAAAAAATCCACAGTTATTTCCTTGCTTGAAAGGTTTTATGATCCTGTGACAAGAGAAATACTACTTGATGGGCACAGAATTAAAAAAATTCCAACTTTAGCAATGGATGGAATTCAAAATTGAACCAAACATAATTCATTAAACAAAAACAACATTACAACAGGACTTCAACATTACTAATGGAGTTCAAATTACAGAAGCCAAAATGAGTCATTACAAAAGTTTCAACATGGTGTTCAAACTAACTTAAGAATCACAAGAGCTAATAGTACAAGTAACGTGAATTTCACATAACAAAGCAGGGATCGCAGCAGCTCAACAAGCTCATTTAACTTCTCCAATATCTTCAAGTTAACTTCACAACCCTCCATATTATGTTCAACTTCATCGCCCCAATCGAACTTTCCACATACAATGCCATTCTAAAAAAAAAAAAAAATGTAGATAAGATCGTTCGCTCTATCATTAACGAGACAAGGTCAGTGGAAGGATTTATACCTTTGCATTGTGGCATTTCCAATATAGACATTGGGGATTCCTATCGGAATGTGAAGTATGTAACCTCATACAAGACCCACATCTGCTACATCTAAGGCTGGACAGCTCCTCGTTCCTTGAAGATGAACTCATGGTTTTGCCCTCCCTTATCCAAACAATGAAGATACTGATTTAAGAAGCAGATATAACAAGCAAAAACAACACAGGTAGTGCAATATCTTCTAGTTATTGCATCAAAAAACTTAAGGGACAAAGCACACAACACTCATCACAAGACAGATAACCCAAAAACAATGCCCAAATCCAAGCCACTGAATATTCCAAAACAAAGCACATATCACATAGAATTTGTGAAGGCTGTGAAACTAGGGCACATGCACGATTCTAGGGCAGAAATAAGGAAAAAAAATGGAATGTGTACATTAAATCTTATCATTATAGCAACAAGAATAGCACCCTTTAGAATTTCTTACCTTGCCGTGGATGGTGGTGGCCGGAACAAGCCGAGTGGACGACAGCTCAGACAACGTTTTTGGTTTGGGGAAGAATGGGATTCTGTTCATTTGGAGAGAGAGAGAGAGAGAGAGAGAGAGACGAGAGGAAATTTTGATTTCATTTGAAAGAGTCAGACTGGTCTTTAGTGTTAAAGGAAGTGGGCCTAGTTTTTGTGAAAATTGACTTACCATATAGGATAGTGGGTAGTTGTTACCTTGCCCATTGGGGACATGTGAACAAAATCGTAACTTTGAATTAAATTAAAATCTGAATTTTTAGTACTACCAAACGGGGGCATAATGGACTAACCTAAGAATATTTTCTTAAACACTTCTAGAGTTGATGTCACATGTGTTGGAATATTTTATGTATAGTGACGCCAAGGAAATAGAATAATTTATACGAAATCCGTGTCGGCAAATGGACGGAGTAACGACAAGGAAAATAAGAAAAAGAAAAGAGAAGAAAGTTGACAAAGTCGAGGTAAGTGTTGAACACTTTGTCCTTAAGTCAAATTTGTCCCACAACGGTGCCTACGGATTACGACAATCAACTCCCAAGATATAACGATTTCTACTTGTATTTGTAGCACTTCAACATACAAGCACAATGAACCAGAATTATGGATATTGTACTCCAAAAATGAAAATGAAAGAAAATCAAAACAATATGCAACAAATGCAAGAATTTTTTATTAAGAGGAGAGTAGAGAATGATATTATGATGTCTTATCATTGGTGTGATTAATAAGACATCCCAATTGTCTTATTTATAGAGGATGAAAGGTTGTGGACGAAGTGGTATGGAGCCAAACCATGCATCACTTTGAAAAGACACAACTTTTCGTACTACCATGCGATCGCATGGTTATAAGCTGTGCGATCGCATGATTTTACACGAAACTAAATTTTTAATAAAAGCAATTGACGTGTGATCGCCTGGTGTTTATACCATGCGATCGCATGGTTAAAAATTTCAACCAACTTTTTCCCTTCTTCGTAATTCCTCATTCATCTGATATTATGGTTATAAGCCGTACGATCGTATGGTTTTACACGAAACTGAATTTTTAATAAAAACAGTTGACGTGTGATCGCATGGTTAAAAATTTTGACCAACTTTTTCCCTTCTTCGTAATTTCTCATTCATCCGATATTAGTTTCGAGATTCCAAATATACCCTTCAATGCATGCAGAGAAATCTAAATTATCTTTCGGGGGCGTTGCCCCCGAGCCACCACCACTCGACCCCCGCAACCTGACTAGGTAGGTCAACCCCTATTTCTGCACCCCAAAGCGACGAAGTGGCAAACTAATTTACCTAAACGAATTGGGTCGGGGTTTGAGTATTTGGTCAAAGATGACACGAAGTCACTTTAATCGGTTTTCAATACTTAACCAATATCTTGATTTATTAAACCAATATCCAATAACATGCACATGTAATTTGTATTACGAGCCCACATACATAGGTTCCTTGAATGAATTAAACTGGTTAAAAACATTAATGGACAAGTTGTACTTAAATTATTAATATAATAATTCATAGTTTTTGAAATTATTTTTAGAGTTGTTACAGCAACCATACACTCATTAAATTAATGAAGTTTACACTGTTAGAAAATTTATCACAGATAATATTTATCTATGATCTCAAATATCATCATACTGAATTATCAAGAATTAAATAACTGAAGCGGAAGCGTACCTTAATCAAACATGATTCACGATGAACGATTCGACGGTTGGATCTTCCAAATCAATACGTAGTCCTTATTTTCCCTCTGATGATGGGATGTCAAAAAGAATGAACAATACGTATGATTCAGGGACCATAACAGACTTTATATACTGAATTGTCAGTTAACCTAATTCGGCCCATCATGAATTAGGTAATGGCCTGGTATCTACACATAAATGCTCATACATTAATTAGATGCATTAAAGCCCGATATATCAAATCCTTATTAGATCACTTTAAATGGGCTTAACCAAATTTGATAGCCTTTTATTCAATACACAATAATTCACATATAAGCCCACACGATTGATTAAAATCCTTACAATCTCCCACTTGGGCTATATGTGTAACCTTACAATTGTGTATCAATCATAACCTTATGAGTACTCAGAATTTTGCTATCATTACTGAATGCATCCCAAAACAATCTGGTCCATCAATTATATCAACATAGGATCAAAGCGGCTTTTGCTACATTAATCGTAACTAAACCTATCAATGGTCACGTATATCGACATAACTAAATGACATGGATTAAGTATGGATGTGTAGCATGAAAATTACATGTAATGTGATCTTCAACGTGCCTATTTCCTACTGGTCCAACTTTAGTGAGATCATCCTCAAACGAGTTCAGAGATAATAAACCTGAAACCATACAGCTGTAAATAACTTTAACTTTAAACTGTATCCGAAAGGACAGTAAATGTGTCTAAAGCACCCAAAATACAAACTCCCACCGAAACCAAATATCCCTAAGAAATACAACACCCATATGAGTATTGTACTCATGAAAGACCTTGGGTTGTAATACTTTAGTAAGCGGATCCGCAATTATGGAGTTTGTCCTAATGTGCTCTTATTGACACGTGTCCACTCTGAACTGTATCCTTCACAACCAGGAACTTATGTCAATGTATTTTGACTTAGTTGAGCTCTTGTTGTTACTGGAATATAAATCTGCTGAGTTATTGTCACAATATAACTTTAGTGGTCTTTCTATACCGTACATAATATGTAGCCCAGTGACAAAATTTCGCAGCCATATTCCATAATTAGATGCTCCCAAAATTGCTACAAACTGTGCTGCCAAGTAAAAGAAGCTAAAGTGTTTGTTAAGCACTCCTTCCGGAAATAGCTCGTCCAACCAGCAGATAAATGTAGCCTGATATGGATCTTCTACTGTTTTGGCATCTAGCAAAAAATCGGAATCATAATACCATATGATCTCCAATTGATCCGATTTTCTGTATGTGAGCATGTAATCTTTTGTTCTCTTTAAATACCTTATAACCCATGTTTGGCTGCTTTCCAAATGATCCATCCCAGGGTTACTTAATATCTCCTTAGTATCCCAACAATGTACGCAATATCCGGACGCGTACAAACTTGAGTATACATCGGATTCCCTATAGATAAACTATATGAGATCTTCTGCATTTCTTTAACTTCAAGATAACTTTTCGGGCATTAGTTGAGACTAAATTGTCTCCCTTAACGATATAAGGGTGTCTCTTGATTTACTGTCTTATATGCCAAACCTCTTAAGTACTTTATCGATATAACCCTTTTGTGACAATTCATGAATACCCTGAGAACAATCCCGGTTTATCTGAATCCCTAATACAAAAGAGATGTCACCAAGATTTTTAATCTCAAAATTCCTTGACTAAAAATCTCATAATTTTATGTGACATGCCTATATCATTGGTGGCAAGCAATAATCAACATATAAAACCAGGAAAATATACTTACTCCCACTGAACTTGTAATACACACAACCATCAACAACATTAATCTCAAAACCAAATGAGATAATTACTTGATGAAATTTGTATTACCCTTAACGAGAAGTTGGCTTGAGCACATAAATGGATTTCTTTAACGTGCAAACCATTATCTTTGGGTCTACTGACACAAAGTTTTCTGATTGCACCAAATAGATCATCCCATCAATGTCGCCATTGAGAAACGCCACCTTAGTATCCATTTTATGTAACTCGAGGTCAAAATGTGCGACTACCTGACTTTCCTGAAAGAGTCTTTCATTGAAACCGAAGAGAAAGTCTCTTTATAATTAATGCCATCATTCTGTGTAAAGCCCTTATATACAAGACGAACTTTATATCTTTCCACATTACCTTTCGAATCCCTCTTGGTTTAAAAATCCATTTAAGACCAATGGGCTTCGCACCTTCTGGTAATGGGACAAGATCCCAAACTTTATTTTCTTGCATATGCTTATACTCCTTATTTATGGCATCAATCCACTTTTGAGAGTTAGAACCCTGCATGGCCTGGTGGAATTGATTGGACCATCTTCCACCGTTCCATTATTTCCTTATGTTCTTGGAAAAATACTATTTAAATTATCCGGAATAGCATTTTTCCCTTTCTCTCGTGGATCTCCTTAATGGCTTTAGTTATTAAGGTTGTTGAGTTTGTACTTCTGAAATTTACCTTATTTTGGATGGGAGGTTCTTCAACATTGTCTAGTTGAGGTTCCGAATATGCTTCTTGATCAATGACATGCATAAAAACTTGCACATTGTCAAAAGCAACAATAGGAATCGAAACCGATCCTTCCTCAACTTCTTCCTTAAAGACAATATCTCTAACCTTATTTCTCCCCCCAAACTCAACATCCTCAAAAAATGTTGCAGTTCCTGTTTCAAAAGTTGACTTAAGTGTGGGATCATAAAATTAATAGCCCCTTAAACGCTCAGAATAACCAATAAAGTAGCTGCTGACTGTTTTGGATTCCAATTTCTTTATGTGGCCTATAAAGCCTAGCCTTAGCTGGACATCCCCAAATGTGGAAATACTTTAGACTAGGTTTTCTGCCAGTCAAAAGTTCTTAAGGTATTTTAGCAGCCGTTTTAGTTGGTACTATGTACGATCTTTCTTTAAATGTCCAGGTTTCTGACAAAAGAAACAACCCTTAATGTGTTTATGTGGTTTCTTTTGTTCTGAACCCTTAACAACTTTATGTTCTTTATTTATTTTCTTGCCCTTATCTTTAGAGGTGTTTGCCATGTCAACACTTTCAGTTCTGTCCTGCTTCAACTTTTCTTCCTCTTGCACACAAAATAGAATGAGCTCATTTAGTGTTCATTTCTCCATTTGATAGTTACAACTGACCTTAAATTAACTATATTGTGTAGGAAGCGATATCAATACCAAATGCACGATCAAGTCATTAGACAAGTCGATTTTCAGTTCCTTAAGTTTTGAAGCAGTGTGAGACATCTGTTGACCTATGGTTAACTTAACCTTATTGTTTTGATCATAACAAACAAGAATATATTGTGTTATTATCTAGTGTGCTTCAAGTGTTTCATGTAATGATAAATATTCAAAGCACTCTATGTTCAAATCGTCTCTCAAAGATATAAATCAAAACTATGTGATCAAGCACTTGAGACGCAAAGAAGATCATGAAAGAATTGAAGATATTCAAAGATCAAAATTGAAGTTGAAAAGCATGACATGAAGATCAAGAATTCAAGCATACAAGATTAGAGTTCAAGTTTAAGAGTTGATTTAACCTATGTAAAGGTATAACACTCTCAATCTTTAGCGATGAAATTCAACGAGCTCGAAAATGATTTTTATGCATCAAGAAACTTACTTGAAAATTCGTCACTTGCATAAAAATGATTTTTCAAATCATATCATGAAATTGTTTTTGGAAAAATAAACTTTTTGATATAAAAATAAAAATTCAAATTTCTACATTTTCGGTCGACCGAAAATGTATTTGATCGACCGAAACTCTGGTCGACCGAAATATCTGTTCAACCGAAAGTTTAACGGCTTAATGGCAACGGCTATTTTTTTAAACTTTCGGTCGACCGAAAGTGTGAACCGGTCGACCGAAACTGGCTGCAACTCAAATTCTTGATCTATAAATAGCCATCTCATTTACATTCAATTTACAACAATATAGAAAAGATTTTATACAAATTTTCTTGTGAAAATTCATTGTTCTTACTTGGTTTATATTCATCTATTATTTTTATAAAACTTTGATTGATCTAAACTTTGTTTTATCGAATTCATCAAAGTTTTTTGGAAGAAAGTTTTGTGAAGATTCTTGATTTTATATTGTTTAAACTTCTTCAACATATTCACACTATATTGGAATTGAAGTGTAAGTCTCTCTTTGTTCTAAACTTGTTTTAATCTTTTAAAAGAGAGAAATTCCAATTAAGGAACTTTGATTATTTATGCTACATTTTTCATTATCATTTGATTCATCAAAGTTCCATTGCCTAAACACTTTGAGCTTAACTTATTGTTAATTATTCAAGTGTGGCATCTCTTGGTACTTAATTTGATTCAATATTTTAACAAGAGATCATTTGAAAAACTTTGTTTGATTGCATTGAACTTTTCATTATCATTTGCATCAAAGTTTTTTCTCTAACACTCGAGCTTAATTCATTGCTATCTATTGAAGTGTTAGCCTAACTCTCTCGGTACTTAATTTGAGTATATCATTTTTCAAGAGAGTTATTTCAATTGTAAATTCAATTCATTATATCTTGTGGTTTCGAGAGCCTTGTGAAAACTCGATTGTAAAGGATAGGTGCTCCTTGTTGTAAGTCGCCTAAGGATTTGGTACTCCTTGTTGTAAGTTACCAATATAGTGGATTTGGCCTTGCTCGTGACGGATAGCTCGATAACGGGGGACGTAGATCACGTTGGTTGATTGAACCTCCATAAATCGCGTTTGCATTCTCTTATCCCTTTTACTTACTTACATTGCACTTACTTTATTCTATCAATTTATATTGTGCAACACTATATCTAAGTGATATACTTGCTTCATCAATTAAGTTTACACATTCATAGCAAATTACATTGATAGTTAAGTTACTTACAACACTAAGTGTTCATACTTGTTCTCATTGATTTTAAAGTTTGAGATTATTTATTGAAAAAGTTTTATAAACCAATTCACCCCCCTCTTGGTTAGTTTACTCTTGGGCTAACAACATCTACATGATGTACTCCCTTATTTTCCCATTCCCTTTATACTTTATTGAAATCAAGCTTTGCATAAGCGTGCTTGTTTCAACCTTATCGTTTTTCGCAAAACGTTTCTTAATTTCGGCAAAGGAACTCATTGGCATTATTTACCCCCTCAGATACTATGTCACTAAAGGCTTTCGAAATGCCGCGCTTGATGATCATTAGACTTACGTAATTTAAGCAATCCCACCTCTCAAAATTCCTCATTTGATTAGATGAACTTTCATCCGTAAGAGGAGCATGTTGCTCAATCCTTAGTACACGGTCTAAATCTATGCAGCCAAAGAACTATATGAATGTTCTCGTTTTGATCCTTGAAGTTTGTTCCATAAATACAGGGATTAAATTTGAGCTTGTAGATATACTACTAGCAGAATTTGAAACCGAATAGAGAACACTTAAATAAAATAGCTCACATAAATACCTTATTATGCAAATCATACTTTCAAATAATGGTAGGGCCCATCACAAGATACCTAGCACAACATCAATATTTAGTCTTTGGACAGAAATATTGACTTGTAAGTGGTACTCTTGGTATAGTAATCAAACACTGACAGTAAGACATGTCAACCAACAAACCTTTCTTTGGACCGATTTATTGATCACACGTAAAATCAAATAACCATCACGTATTTATCACCACAAGTTCATGTGAAATTCGGGCCAAATATTGACATTCCTTTGGGCCGATCAATATCCGCATGAAATAACACACAAACACCTAATTTTCCCTTGGTGTAGTGATCAAACACTGGTAATAAGACATGTTAACCAATAAACCTTTCTTTGGACCGATTTATTGGTCACACGTTAAACCAAATAATTGCCACGTGTTTATCACCACAGGTGCATATGAAATTCGAGCCAAATATTGACATTCCTTTGGGCCGATCAATATCCGCAATGAATGACACACACAAATACCTTCTAATATTCAAAGTTAATTAATATCCACAAGAGAGGTTGCTTTGGCAACATGTTGCTTCAACTAACTTACTTTCGAATATTATATCTCTCAAAAGATTCTGATGTACCATGATTTGAAACTGAAATCACTGATTTGCATATATTTTGACTTTAGGATTTGAATTATAGAATTCAAAACTTTAGAATAAAGCAATCCTTAAGTTGAGAGAATCAATTGCAATATTCTTAAACTTTTGGTGGCCAATTATGAAAAATTGTACGCTTGGAGGACTTAAATTACAATTTTTTCCAAAACTTTATTGGCCAATTTAGAGAAATTCCAAACTTTACGTCCCAATTTGAAAGAAAATCAAACTTTAGAGGTCCAAAATAGAGAATCTGGAAACTTTAAGGACTAAATTAGAAAATTTTATGAAAATTTTCAAACTATATGGACCAAATTAGAGAATTTTAGGTGCTATATTAGAAAATTTTCAAACTTTATGGATTGAGTTAGAAAATTCTCAAACCTTAAGGGACCAAATTAGAGAATTTTCAAGCTTTAGATGTTGATTTTGAAAATTTTCATACTTTAGGGATCAATTTAGAAAATTTTCAAACATTAGGGGCTGGATTCTAAAATTTTAAAACTTCAGGGGCTGAATCATAAAATTCTATAAGTTGAGAGGTCCTGACTTAAATAAATTTATAACTTCAGGGGCTGAAGTTGTAAATTCAAAACTTTAGGGACTGAATCGTGAAATTCAAAACTTTAAAATCCCAACTTAAATGATTTCATAACTGTAGGGGCTGGTTTTGTAAATTCAGAAGTCTGAAGGGCCAACTTAAAAGATTTTATAATCTTAGGGTTTTAAATAATATTTAAAACAAACCAGGAGGACCTAATATTAAATAAAGCCAAATTTCGTAATTGCAGACAAGCCCCTCAGAACTTCAAATTTCCAGCCCAACCCCTTCCCCAAACACTGATTTCGCATCTGCTAGGGTTTCATTAACCCTAACCACCGCCCCTAAAATTCGGAGAACGCAGCCCACTACAGGCTACCGTCCCAGCTACACCACCAATCCCCAGTGGCGACTTCTCCTCTACCCGAACAGCTGAAGCACATGGTTCAATCGTCAACACCTCAATAGCAGCAGCTGCTCCGCCAAGAAAGCTTTATCCGTGTCACACCCAGCACCCGACCATACATCCCTGGAAACTAGGGCGTATAATTGGGGCTGAACTTTACGGTGGCGGTGCCTCCACCAAACAATAACACGCTGATCCTTAGAATGGCCTTAGGCCGTCTATTTAATCGCTGCAGAGAAAAATTCTCTAAAGGATGTTGTAGATGTTCCCTTACCCAAATGCGAAAACATCCAACAACCCCAATTCAGATTTAAAATCCAATATCGAAATCCCAAATATTTCAACAACCAAAATCAGATTCAACAGAAAAATTCTACCTGATTTCGAAAACCATATTCAACCTTAATTCATACATAATATACATACAACTTCACAGAGAAAGATCAATTTCACAAACAAATGTTTAACAAATAACAAACCACATCTGAATTGTCGTCCTGCCTTTTGTGTACAGTAAGTCCATTTAAGCCGTTGTATCTGTTTCTCCAGTTTGGACGGTGAGAGATTCTGGATTCTCGATTTAATCCATATTTTAATCCAAATCGTACAATTAAACAAAGATTTGATAATCAACACGATAATTGGCTCTGATACCACTTGTTAGAAAATTTATCACATATAATATTTATCTATGATCTCAAATATCATCATGCTGAATTATCAAGAATTAAATAACTGAAGCGGAAGCGTACCTTAATCAAACATGATTCACGATGAACGATTCGACGGTTGGATCTTCCAAATCAATACGTAATCCTTATTTTCTCTCTGATGATGGGATGTCAAAAAGAATGAACAATACGTATGATTCAGGGACCATAACCGACTTTATATACTGAATTGCCAGTTAACCTAATTCGGCCCATCATGAATTAGGTAATGACCTGATATTTACACATAAAAGCCCATACATTAATTAGATGCATTAAAGTCCGATATATCAAATCCTTATTAGATCACTTTAAATGGGCTTAACCAAATTTGATAGCCTTTTATTCAATACACAATAATTCACATATAAGCCCACACGATTGATTAAAATCCTTACAACACCTACCAGGTAATTGTTTATATATACTTTTGAAGTCGATATATTCCTCTCTCAAGTTGTTCTTTTATTTATCGCATGAATGGTTGAATTCATTCTTGTTTTGCCTATCGAAATATATACACGTCCTTGGTAATTGTCATAATAAAATGATTTTGCCATTCCCTTAATTTTCCGGACATCTAATACTATTGTTTTCTTTTTTGGAAGCCAGAAATTTTTATTAAATCGAGTTGGCACAAATACATTTTACTTAGGAATATTTACCTAATCTAATGGATGTGATTAATGCATGACACTTAGAATCCTTGCTAAATTATGATAAATTCAAAATAAACATGCATTGATAAAAAAAAATAAAAATAAACATGCATTTGGTAAATATTTACTCACTTAGGTTTTAATGAAGAAATTTCAAATAGAGATTAGAGATATTGAATATTCTAAAATAATTAAATACACTAGCTAGCTTAATTGTTGGGCCGCTAGCTACTTCCTAGTATTTTCGTTGGAATGTCAAATGTTTGAACATAGAAAGTTCTTGGTCTGCAAATTCTGTTGACATAAGAATCGTGCTAAGAACAGGGTTAATAATTATAATAAATACAAAGTTTATTTCAATTTCCAATCACCAAAGTTAACTTCAAAGAGGTGTTTTCTGTATTTCCTCCACATAAGTTGGTCCATTCCTACAAATTTCAGGTTGCAAGCCTTCATAAATGGAGAGAAATTGCCACATCAAGCCTCCAAAATATGAAAATTATATAACAGTTTTGAGCATTGATGGTGGTGGTATCAGAGGACTTATTCCCGCTGCTATCCTTGATTTTCTTGAAGCTCAACTTCAGGTACATATATATATGTATTTTTACGCTTGGCGCAATGTAAAGGGCTACATATATTGGAATTATCATTGAATTTTGATTTAAGCCCGTGTTCAGTTCTGATTTTAGTCTCAAATCAAAGTCAACTATTAATTTTAACCATACATTTCATGGGACCCGCGACTTTTCTGTCATACATCTCATCAACTTTTATCAAAATTTACTAAAAATTTGATTTTAATCTATACCAAATAGTGGCTAATATATATAACGGTACAATTGTTCAGGATCTTGATGGTGAGGAAGCAAGACTTGCGGATTACTTTGATGTGATTGCTGGAACGAGCACCGGTGGCCTTGTATCGGCCATGTTGACTGCTCCGGATGAAAACAATCGTCCCCTTTATGCTGCCAAAGATATAAAGCCTTTCTATTTAGAGAACAGCCCAAAAATCTTCCCACAGATGAAGTAATCTTATTATTTTCTTTCTTCTTAATATATAGAGCAAATGAAAATACCAGTAAATTTTTTGAATTTAAAACCACCTATTGAATTATCTTCTTCTTCTTCTTCTTCTTTGATCGATCACGACGATAATTATGGTTATGTTTGACGATTTTATTTGATCACTGCAGTTTTTTTGGGGAGATTGGAAGGCTTTTCAAATCATTGATAGGTCCCTTGTACGATGGAAGGCATCTTCATAGTATATTGAAAGAAAAACTCAAAAACATTAGGCTGACCGACACTCTCACAAATGTTGTTATTCCAGCTTTCGACATCAACCGTTTACAGCCAGTGATTTTCTCTTCCTATGAGGTCTTCTCCATCTTTAATTCTTTATGCTATAATCTTCGCGATTTAGTGGACTAAGTCTCTCGTCACGTGGCGAGCCCACCAATGAGAATTGAGCAGCAAATTCCTCAAGCGAGCTCACGAGCCACCTAGTAAAAAGTGCAATTTGAAAAAAAAATGGCAAGCTACGGCTTGGCTCACCCCACCAAAGAACGAACTCGTGGGGAGAGCCGAGCGGCTCGCCTCACCAATGTGGAAATTTTTTGTTTTTACGATTTTTTTTTTTTATGGATGCGTGGTTTAAAAATGTTTGAAAAGTAAAAAATTGTTGACTTAACTAAGAAAGGATGGTTTTGATTGAATTTGAAAATTTTTGCTTACCAAACAAGCTCTTATTCTTAATTATCCCATGATATACTTAATTTATCTTACAAACACTAATTAACAGTTTATTTTGTCATGCAGGCAAAGAGATCCCCATGGTTAGATGCTAAATTGTCTGATATTTGCATTAGTACTTCGGCAGCTCCAACTTTTCTTCCTGGCCATCACTTCACGACGAAAGATGAAAATGGAAGCATTCGAGAGTATAATCTCATTGATGGTGGTGTTGCTGCTAATAATCCGGTAAAATTCTCGGTTTATTAATTACTCAACTAGATTTCCATATCCTTGAGACATCGACCGCCTTTTCGTTCTTTGCTTCTACATCTTCATTACCTAATTGTAGCTGACATACAATGTAGCATTTTAATGTTGTTGTATATCATCAAAAAAAAAAAATACAAATTTTATCTGTCTCGTTATTCTCTAATTAATTTCCAGGCTTTAGTGGCTATAACTCAAGTAACCAAACAGATGTTCGACCATAACACCGATTTATTCCAAACAAAGCCGGTGGATTATCCCCGTCTTCTTACAATATCAATAGGCACAGGGGTTGCAAGGCTAGATAAAAAGTACAACAGCAAACTTGCTGCCAAATGGGGTATTTTGAATTGGCTGCTTTACGGAGGCACGACGCCGTTGCTTGAAATATTCACTCAAGCAAGTGCAGATATGGTTGATTTTCACAATTCTTTGATCTTTCAGGCCCTTTATTCTGAGGACATTTACCTAAGAATTCAAGTATATATGTTGGATTTTACTTTAATCTTTGAGAGTGCCAAGCTTAGGTTTCATCTCAGTTATTATTAATTAATTGATTGATCCCTTTTCACCTTAGGATGATACACTATCTGGAATAGAATCTTCAGTTGATGTTGCAACAAAGGAAAATTTGGACACACTTGTCAAAATTGGTGAGAGACTATTAAAGAAACCGGTTTCAAGGGTGAATTTAGAGTCGGGCCTGACTGAGCCGGTCCAAAATGGAGGCACAAATGAGGATGCTCTCATAAGGTAGAAGTTGATACGCTGCTTAATTGATAATAGTACACCGTATAAACTGATCAGGGGAAATTATGAACATTTTGCAGGTTTGCAAAATTATTATCGACTGAAAGAAAACTGAGACTAGATAAAGAACGACATCAGATTTCCAAATTAATTTAAAGATTGCTGCCAATGTGAGAACTCTAAAAGGGCAGTCATTCATGAGTTGTAGGAAAATACTTGGTTATCCTATCTGTTCCATGAAAGTTGTGTCTCCCCCTATTAATGTATTTCTCAAATAGATTATTTAGAAACATATGTATTTGGAAATAAGGCTTGGACACGATTCAAGATCGCTGTCCTAAAAGTACATTTGCCCCTATCGATCTAGATGTTTTGGCTTTAGCGGAATAATTCAATCTTTCAACCGAGTATTCAAAGCACAATGAAGATTCAAAAGAGGAACGAGAAACAATGAAAATGAGTATAAGTTTTTTGGAGGAAGTGATCACTCAACTTGTATACAATTAATGGATGTTCTCTCTTGTTGTTTATGATTAACATAATACTTTATATATAGTAATCAATTCACCATATACGAAAGTACACGATACTTGGACAAAATGGCACATTTTGGTGCCAAAAAACCACCTTAGGCACCAAAGGTGCCTCTCGGGAATCACCTTGCGATCTCAAAGCACAACAGAATTTCAATCCTCTTAAATTAAATTATTGTCTGGCTTGCAATCACAATAGGTTATAGTGTTGTGATTGCAACGCCTAATATCATTCCGATTTTTTCACTTTTCGGTCATTTTTAAATAACTCTTCGCATTGATTTAATTATGTACTTCATCCATGATTTTAACGAGTATTTGAACAACATATTTGGAACAAATTTCCAACAATTACTTCCTAGGCATGAGCTTGGCAAGTGAAAAAGGGTTAGACATCATATATGGACAGCTTAGTGAAACAAATGAAGTTGGGAACTTATTTGAATGATTTGAACTTAGCAACTTATTTGAATCATTTGAACTTAGCAGCTTACTTGAACTTTGATTACCCTTGAGTTGTCACTCCAACTTGGCTTGACCTTCTTTATTTATAGGATGTGTAGTACTACAAAATCAATCCCCAAATTAGAATAGAAATGAAGTACATTAGATCATATTGTCTAAACACAAAAGAACACAAGATACAAAAGTTGAAATATACATAAACAAACCTCATGTGGTGCATCAGTCTTCTGAAGATGCATCATGTTTTGATGTTCCTCCCCAGACACTAAAAGCATTGGACCCCATCTTCTTCAATTTTGTTTTGGATGTTGAGAGAGTGAACACATCTTCTTTTCTTGTCTCCTTCACTTCTTCTGTTTTCTTTCCTTTTGTGCACAAACCAGCCTGGTGGTTTGACTGAGATGAGAGGGAATCAATTTGAGGCTATCACTTAATGACATTGATAAGATTGACAATATGATTCTCATAGCATGAGATGTGTATTCACTCGATAGCACTCATGCACGTAACTCCAAGGCTCACTGCTAATCGTGGCAACTGCATAAACACATGGAATCCTAGATAAATTCCATGCATGTTCATGTCTTGTTTGATAGATCAACAACAAATTATCTACTAGAACATTTCACGTAAGATTGTGCCCCCTGACCTATCCACCTCACATCCCTTTGCTAACTCAATCTTTTAGAAATGCGAAAGGATAATTGCGCAATTCATCCCTACATTTCACAGTCCCTGCGAAATTTCTCAATACCTTTGCTTTTTTGGGGGGATGGAGGGGGCAAATTCTTCCTCACCTTCTCACTTCCTTGCTAAAATCGCCCTTCCGTTACATTTCGTTAAACACTGTGTTATATATTTCAATTGCAGTAAGGACAATTTTTGAAGTCAATACCTTTAATTCATTTTGGTGCCATCGACTTTTTTCGTCTGTATAGGGTGATTAGTATATAATTGGAGATAACACCAAGCCTAGATATAGGAATAAAATTGAATAACGATTGTTGAATTTACAAGGAGATGCACATAATACTAGCTAAAAGTTGGATTTTGATTTTTCTTGTAGGTTTGTTGTAAAGTGGATTCTCATCATAACTAGATATTGAGTATTTAACATTAACATTTGTTCGGGGGATAGTAATTTATGCACTAGTTGTTGTAATTCTAGTGTTTGTAAGAATTCCATATCTTCTAATTGTCTTGTGAAAAAACATCCCTACCTTATTCAGTTTTTGTGCAAAATATCCCTGTTGAATTGGGAAAAAAAAACCCAACAAATCGATTCACTACTTCAAGTTGATTTACAACATCAAATTCAATATTTAAATAGAAAATCACATCAAATTCAACCATAAATAGCTGTACAAAAAGCAACTACATCACTAGATCAACTACAATCTGGATCTTGGAAGAAGCATTTGTAACCTGAATTTTTCTCACAAAAACCCTTGCATCAATTGCGAAAATGCACAAAAACACAAACGTAAAATCCTAAATTTTGAAGATTTCTTACACACTTCATAAGACCTTCAAATCGAAGAGGGTGAAGCGTGAAATCACTAGCGACAAATCTTCTTTGGAACGATTTGCTTCGTTTTCTCTTGAATGTTCTCTATTTTCTTTCTAAAGATAACTGCCAAAATTAATTATATCTATGGACTTCCAAATTTTCCCTCACCATTAATAAAGGGTGAGTTACAATTGAATTAGATTGTGGCAGCATTTAATAAAACGTGAATGCACGGATGATTTTGGCAAGGAATTGAGAAGGAGATGGTGAATTAGCAAGATTTCTGGCTCCATTCCTAATTGCAGAGTGTGAGTTTGAATCCTATCAAAAGTGTGGATGAGACTCTTTACAAACGAGTTAAATAATAAGCTCTCAATCCTGCTCCACTAAAATATATCCTGCGATTTACATCCTCTACAAATTCTCAGGCTCCTAAGGTTGGAGTTCAACCTTTTTAAAGATTCAACCTACCCTTGGAGAAAGTGATAAACAAACAATAGGGACAACTATAAACTGAAAGAAACAGAGAACTAATTTGGAAAGATTGAATCTTTAAGCTGTGAGCGTGTCAGCGTGTGTTTTCAATAGTTAATTGATCAACCCAATTTAGTACACGGACTCAAAGTCTTTAAGATTCATAACACACCAATCATTATTCTTTGCCGTGCGATACGGGGACCTTGAATCCCTCAAGAATCTCATCCAAAATGAAGGGTCTGGGCTCTGGCCCATCTTCTTTAATGGCCCTTCAAAATGATGAAGAAGAGAATACCTTATGTGGAAATTACACCCACCCCTAATTTTAAATATACAAACTCATAAATAAGATCAAACTTGCATAACTTCAAATCTCGGGCCTTAATTAAAATTTTAATAATTAATTAATTAATTAAAATAATAATAATAATAATAATAATAATTTAAAATTAACCCCAAATCAAGCCCTAATTATCTTACTCCACATCTACATTCCAGTCTCACGTTCTCTCATCCAGGCGGCGGTATCTTACTCCACAACTACATTCCAATCCCCAAGTTTTCTCATCCAGACGCCACCGCTTCCCTTCCCCTCGACCACAAACCATGAATGCCGGAATCTAGCCCATGCTTTGAACGAAAACCCGCGCAGGCCATTTCAAGGAAATTTGGTTCTGACAAGAATTGGTGGCGACAGTGATAATCGTCAAGCGGGATTTATAAAATGGGATCTGTTAGAAAATTATTTGGTAGGAGTTTTGATACTGGTGGTGGTGAAGCCCGCGGCGATTGTGGCACCACTGTGGCAATGGTCGTAGTGAGATGGCGTTATGACGATGTGTCTGTGAGGCCATCTCCAATCCACATACACTAAATTTTACACCAAACTTTCACTTTTACACTAAATTTGAATTACAGTTACACTATTCCATCTTCTCTACTCCAACCCAACAACACTAAATCTTACACCAATTGTACACTATTTATTATTTTCCTTATTTTCTATTTAAAAAAAAAAAAATTCATTACATTAAATTATTTAGATAAATAAATGAAATTTGGACAAAAAACAACTAAACCAAAATTGTGGGAAACAAAAAAAAAGAAAAAAAATGTTTGCCGGAAGGTCCGGCATTGCTACAGTGCAGCGCCATAGATGGCGCTGCACTGTAGCAGGGCACCATTTTGCCGAGCAAAATGGTGCCCGGCTGGAGCAGTCCCAAGCGCCAAAATGGCGTTTTAACGCCATTTTGGCACTGGGCTGCAGATGCCCTGAGATGAAAACATTAGCTGATATAAGTGGTGAAGGCCGTCGAGGGGGTGAAGGTGGTATTGTAGCAGTGGGCGTAGAGAGACTAGTTATGGCGGTGTGGATGCGGTGGTGCATTGGTGTGTGGCGGTCTGGTGGATGCAGTGGTGGATCGGCGCGCCGCGGTCTGATGGATGCGGCAGTGGATTGGTGTCGACGATGATGGTGGTGGTGAGCTGACTGCATATTTTATTTATTTATTTGTTGAGGTTGAGGTGGAGGTGGAGGTGGAGGTGGAGGTGGAAGTGGTGGAGGCGTATGTGGCAACGACGATATTCATGTGGTGGTGATGCTTTGATCTAGTGGTGTTTTGCATATTAGTGGTGTTGCTGCTCCATCTTCTCGTGGTGCTATCGGCGTTAAGTTATAGCAACAGTGAAGGTGGTGACAGAGTGATTAGGATGTGGGCATTGGAATGTGGAGATGGGCTGGAGTTATGTTGGGGGTGGAGGCGGAAGTGGTGGCGACGGTGGTGCGGCAACACAGGGGCAGCGGTGGTGTTGAGTCGGTGTTAAGAGATGAAAACATTCAGCGTGACCTAATAATTTGTTAAATGTGATTAGAGGAAATTTGTGACCTAGTAATTGATAAACCGTGACTCAAAAATCAATAACTGTGACCTAATAATTTGATATTTTGATAATTTGTAACCTTGAAATTATTTGTGACCTAAATGATTTTATTTTTTTTTGTGACTTGAAATATACAGTGTTGTGACCTTAATATATATATATAATTAATAAAACATTATAATTATTTGATTTGTTAATTAATCCTAATTGTAACCTGATTTTTGAAATTATACATGTTTAATTTCATTTTTGAAATATGTAACTTTAAACACCTTATTTATGTATTGTTCCCATACTTTATACATAGCCGCATAGAATAATTTCTTTGAGATTTTCAGATTTCCCTTTGAAATCTCATCAATGGTAAGTTTTTTTACATAATTTTTTATATGCTTGTGTGTATTTTTATCACTCCATTGATTTCTTGTTCTTTTTTAATTTTGTAACCTTCATTCAATTTTTGTGTGTGTTTGAAGTTTGGGTTTCAATTTCGTTTAGAAATGATTTAATGAAGTGTTGCTTTCGGTTGAATTGTTTGCATAAGTGTATGTTACCATTTATGTAGCTGACTGAGAAGTGAAATTTCATAGGCTGATACTTACACAAGGATAATTGTTGGAGATAATCTGATTTTAAGTACTAGAGAGAAGGAATAGCACACACGAAAACATGTTAGTGAGAAAATACGATGTCTCCCATGTTTGGTTCTACTATGAAATCTAATTAAAATAAGTTAAAGTAAACAATTAATTTTCACCACATTTTACAGGATCCACAATCTTTCAACCACACATTCCATCAACTTTTATTAAAATCTACTAGACTTCAGATTTTAATCTCTACCAAAAATGGGCGTCATAACATTTTGTGCCTTTGAAACAAAAATGAATTTTTGAAACAACGGTGGATCAGAAGGTTGGATAGCCGTCACATAAAACTTTGTTTAGCTGACAGTTCAAAGCATGAGAGCAAACACACCCATTGTTGCACAAAAATGCACATATTTGTGTTTTCACTTAAAACATGTTACATATGATATGATACTGCAGTTGGGTTAGGAATGTTTAATAAGAATGATGGGTTAATTGCGCTGTCCACCCACATTTTGTAGCATAACTGAAAATTACTGTATGAAGGGAAAAAAAATGAAAAATACGTAAATTCTCTTCATCCCTTTTTCCTGACAACTGCCTATTCTTCCCCGCCAGCCCTCCGTCCACAAACACCTGTCGGCATCAACTTTATCTTCTTCCTCCGGCACATCGGTTACCACCGAACCTTACCCAGCAACGGTCACCACCGAAGCACTTTGCACCACCGCTAGAAGGTTGAAGAAGGAGACGGTGTGGTGTTAAGACGGCAGTCCAACTTCTCCCACTTCAAATCTCTCTGGCTTGCGTGCGTCGCTTCTTCTCGTATTTTTCTTCCCCGACTGCACCGTCGCCTTTGCAGTGTTGGTGGTGGTGGATGTAAATATTGTTGTCGATGATGAGGTGGGTTTAGTGTTGGCAGCAGATTGTGTTGTAGGTAGTGGTGATCTTGGTCAGTGGAGGTGACGGTGATGTTGTTGAGAAGACGACAATGATGATGGTGTTGAGAAGGTGGTTGTCGTGGTGGAGGTTCCAGTGGCTGTGGTGATGGTCGGTGATTGTGGACTGTAAATTCTCAATATTGCACAAAAATTGTTTGATTTTATGTCTAAATCAAAGTATCATACAAAAAGTGTAGAGTTTCTAATTGTGATACTACAATTTCTCCCATAATATCATAAATATTTGATAAAGTTTCAGGTTATGATACCAAAAATTTGAAGTATCATGTTGTGATACTTTAAAAGTATCATAAGACTCTTTTAAAGTATCATAATATGATACTGAAATAAAACAGTATTTTTTCATAAAAAAATAAAAAAAAATTGAAGTATTTTTCAGTGATTATTTAAAATGAAATAAGTTTCAATTATGATACTAAAAGTTGGATATTTTTGCAAACGCCCCAAGAATGATAGTCTCAGTTTGAAGGTAGTAAAATATGGATGAAGAGGGCTTTCTGTGCCAGAACGAGAAAACCCAGAGACGAGTTTCCGATATTGCCGAAGAACTGGAAGAAAATTCATACAGAAGCCGTCCAATGCATGAAGAATTTTTTATACTTTATTTTCATTAGTGGCAACAGAAATTATGACTTACAACAAATGATGTAAGCAGTAAACCTGAATTGTAATATCAATTACCTCTTTATAACCGCATGGTTTTCAATAAAAATGACATAACCACATGGGTATATTTTGTGCATCATAAAAAGAATAGCTTAGCACTGCCCACCATCCCAATACACCTTCAAGATACAACATAACAAAAGCTACTAAGATATACAATTTACACCTTTTTACCGACTTCACTGGCCTACAAGACACAGATTCTGGTGTAAGTATTAACCTCGAAACAGTTAAAATTGGCCGGGACCTTTGTGGAACGATCTTGAGGGAGGCCTATTCATGTCTGGCATGCCCAAAGATTCCTTTGATTCTGGTCTTTGTACCTCCTGACCACCCAAAATGAGATTACAAGTTGAGCAAAATAAAATGTGAATTTGTAATCTGTATATCCATCTACAAACAGTATAAGAAAACAAAATGTGAAATAGCATTTGAGTCAATCAGTGAAGCTCGACAGCCTAAAACCGCCTATATCTCAAGTACCATCCTCTCCCGTTTAATTGGAAAAACACGATCAAACTAAAATAGTGAGACTTGAAGTTCTCGAATGACAATAGTTTAATAATAAGTAGACATCAAGGACAACAAACCTTAGTGGATGATGAAGAACTGTTGCGATATTGTGCCTGGATCTTCGAAAGACTGCGGTGCTGCTGCTGAATGCGCTCAAACTGCTGCAGGCTAGAAGAGAAGTTTATTCCATTGTGAACACTCCTTGAACCTTCATTTAAGTCACCATCTTCAATGTGATTAACATCCAAAAACGAGTTTCCAGATGATATTTGATTGTACTGTTCACCGCTGAAGGAAGGCACAGTTTTCAATCGAGTCCAAAGAATCTTGAAGGCTACACTTTGCTGCATCAATGGGAAAAGAAACTAACAGTTCCAAACAGCAGCAAACCATGTATATAAATCATGCTGCTAGGAACATTAAAGATAAAAACGATCAGGAAGAGACAGTTTTTAATCGGGTCCTGAGAATCTAGAAGGCTATACTTTGCTGCATCAATGGCAAAAGAAAACATGTGGCAAGAGTTCAACTAAAAATTCTATTAAGCACATCTGACTACACATACAGGCCAATAAATGCATGGCGAGAGATCTAGTTCAATTTGTCAGTGATCAACAAGTGAAGGCCTGAACCTTTTCGCCAAAAGCAGAAGATCGTTCAAATAATCTCAACTCAATTGATCAATTCACTTGAACTATATGACATCATGGGCTAACTATTTATGCAAAGAAAAGTCAAAGCCCGCTGTCAAATCCATTGAGTGAATTAACTGTAATTTAGACTTGGAAAGTGAACTGCATATAAACATTAATAGTGTCGCTTCATTTACACATTGAATCAAAAAACTTGGATTATAAATTTTTTAAAAGCCAATGATGTTGTGAGTTCCAATTTTACATCACCTGATAGGAAAAAAAACATTATTGCGTAAAAATTTTGAACGCCTTGGTCTCAAGGTGATAAAGAGTGTGTTGATGTTTCCAAGCACAGAAATTTTGAAAATAAACAAACACATACCTGGGGAAGGAGCATCAGAAGACCATACAAGGCTTTCAATAACCATATATATCTTCCAGGTTCGAGGAGCTACAAGAGAGAGTGAGAACATTTATGAGACTCCATATGGCACAATAAAGAACAATTTTGTAGAAAAGTAAAAGACACCAATTAGTATTTAACACTATCTAACAATACAGCCATCAATCTAGAATCTAGAACAACACAAAAATAATTTAAGTCCTCTGCCTCTGCCTCTACCAGTGAAAGGAAGAGTATTAACCATCTCCAACAAACACAATAAACATATATGGGAAGTATGACTGCTAACTGTTCAGAATATTCACTTCACTAGTCTTATATACACCTTTCTTATTGTTTAATGTATACACATGAGAGAGAGATTTTCAACTAATCATCTTCCAAGATATTCAATCACAGTGAGGGAGTAAATCAGAGGGCGCCATTCGGCCATGTTCAAGTCACATATTAAATCTGAAAACGTAAAAAGCAATCAGGCTCAGACGAGTTCGACCCCAACCATGCAGGAAACTCAAACTGAGCAGAATAAAAATTTCTTTTATTTCGTAACAAAACCTAGTTGACCAGTAGAAGAAAACGGGTTTAGTAATTGATTTGTTCGCCCTGCAATAGCATTCCCAGCATAACCACCTCAAAGCTAGTAAGATAAACATCATTTAGCCCATGTTTGGTATTTTTTAAAACTCATTTTTTCCCCAAAATTCATTTTCAACCACACATTCTCCCCGTAAAATCACGTGGATCCATAACTACCCAACTTTTTAACCACACATCCTCCAAAAATATCACTTTTCACAAAATCTGTTCTCAAAAAATCTACATTAAACAGGCCCTTAATTGTAGCAAAAGTAGGTACACTACCACAATCTTAGCACAGCCTAGTTTTGCTAACTTATTGGCATTGCAACAGTACAATGTTATCCAATAGTTGTTGTCATGATTTTTATTCACTGTACACAGACTTACAAATTAGCACTTGTGGTTCCAGAAAAAAGTTGACATATAAGGTAGAAGAAATATATTAAGCCCCTGTTTTGTACAAATTAAGATCTAGATTTTAATCTTAGTCAAAGCTCGCTGGTTTCTACTTCATAAAACCCAAAATTCAAGTTATTCTCCAGCTTATTATGAAGAAACGAGATGAGAGAGAAAACGAAGAGAGAGAAAGTAAGATATCTCGAGCGACCCACGAAGGTATTTCAAAATCGGTTCGATCGGCACAAAATATGCATCTCTGACAACCCATCACTCCCGTCTACGAGACAAATGGCAACGATTAAGAAGCTTCAGAATCCATTTATCAACGATATTCATACAAACCCTCAACGGAAGAGCAGAACGACGACTGGGCTTCGATACAATCAAATCGACAGAAGCAGAGTTCCTCCGAGAGCAATTCCGACATCAGGGAGCTTACCAACAGTTGGATATCAGTTCAATCAGCTAGCACGATATTATATTCCTCTGACACAAGGTTCGAAACTTCAGAATGAGTCAATCAACTGTGGTCTTTTCAGATTTGAGCACAAAATATTCCGAATCCAGATCAGTGGTGTTGGTCCGATTGTGAGAATAATAGAAGAGAATCGAATACAGAGTTTTACCATTGAGATAGATCTTGGAGAAGCACGATGGCTTATTGAGAAGCTAAAAGAGGCAAGCAGCAAGTTTGTGAATGAGAAGTTCTTCAGGAAAAGTTTAACACACAATGTAATACTTCTGCTACAGAGAAGACATAATAAAAATGGAAGCTTTCTGGATCTGACAAAAGTCGTAAATGGAGTAGTGAAGTCAGTGGTGATAATTCCGCAAAAGAGGAGAGGGATGGTATGGAATTGCAGGGATTATGGAGAAACTTTTTTGGGATACGGAAAAAAGAGATAATCAGGAAATTGTACGGATGATGAAAAAAGAGAATAGAACAGATAGAGATGAGAAACAAGACAAAAATGAAACAAGGAAGTTACCTTCCTATGCTGATGCGGTTAGAAATTTTTCAAGAAAATCAGGGATGCAGAGAAATATATACAACAAGAGAACAAAATGGAATCAGACATGGCCTAAAAACAAAGTGCAAAGAGAAGCAATTGAATGGAATAAAACTGCTATATGTTGTAGAATTTCCTTATGGGATGATTGGCAGAAGATAAGAAGAGAAATAGCTGACAGATTTAAGATGGATATATGGTTACAACCGTTCCAAGCAAATAAAGCTTTAATCTGGTGCAAAAATGAGGAGGAAGCTAAGGAATTAGCAAGTAAAGGAGTGTTATTTTTTGATAATTTCTACTCCATCAAGTTTCAATCAGGTGATCAGATAGTAGTAAATAGCACAAGGAAGATAGCTTGTACTAGTGGGTGGATTCAAATAATGGATTTACCGTTGAAGTGGTGGAGGAAAGATATATTCAAAGCAATTGGGGATGAATGTGGGGGCTTAACTGAGATAGATGAAAGAACCAAGAACATGAATCAATGTTTCACAGCTCGCATAAAAGTTAGGGGGAAAACAAATGGCTTCATTCCAGCAGAAATTGATGTGAGTATGAAAGAAGAGGAATGCGCGATTAAACTCCGAGTTTTATCAAAACTGGAAGTAACGAAGAGATCGCAATACAAATTTCCTGCATATATTGGGGAGTTCAATAGATGCTTGATTTCAATCATTGAAGACAAAGAAGAACCTTATCAGGAAAAATATGAAACAGAACTGGGGGCTAACAAGGGAGAGAATAAGGACAAAAATGGTACTCTTGAGGACAATTATTGTGTTAGTGTGAGTAGATCTCTCTACAAACTTAAAGAAAGCTTACAAGACAATGGATTTACTACGTGGAAAAGTCCAATAGTATTTGCTGGGAAAGTGTATATGAGGAAGAAGAAGGGTGAACCTGATAATTTTAATCCATCAACAAGAATTGGCAAGGCATTGGAGAACTTTAATTTTGGAACTATGAGTCAAAAGGAGTCCTGGTTACCACATCAAAAGGCAGCTTCAGTCAGTGATACAAAGCACAAATCAGTTGTGAAGGGCCAGTCTTCAGTGATAGAATTGACAATGGTGGATAATAAGATTAAAAGTGCAATTCATGTCAATGGAAGAAAAGTACTAGTGATTGGGAAAATTTTCAGCAGTCTCATGGGACAGATTAAATTTTCTGTCTCATAATGGAATAGGCAACAGAAAATCAGTTCTTCTTCTCGATGATCAAGTTCTAACGGATGAGAAGGTGAACATGAAAGTGATAATGGAGAGGTTCACGAATAAAGGAAACGTGACAATACGAGAATTAGAGGAGGATGCTGATCTTGACAACACAATTGACATGGGACAAGATGTAGATAACGAAAATAACATGGGAAACCAATGTCAAGATTTAGAGGAAACAGATGAATCCGAACTAAGTGAGAATGAAGGATATGAGACAGAAATTGATGACGACACTGAAATTGAAAGACTGGGAGATGTAGGTAGCCTATTCTTGGAATCTAAAAGGGTCGATCAAAAGTGCAATGAACAGGGAGAACTGGAACCAAGGGAGCAATCAACACAAATATTGATAGAAGCACAGACACATGACCACATAACCACAAAAGGACCGGATGACTACCAATCTCAACACTCTCATTCCATTAGCAACCGTTGGCTTGCTAAACCAGGTAATATCAACCTTTCCCGACCTTCTTTGGTGTGTTCAAAAGATATCTCGTATTCTTGTATTAAATCTACAGGTGTGCTCGAAGTGGGGAGTTACACAGATGTTGCAAAGTCTATTGAACAAAAGGCCCCTATTTTGGACCATGATGACAAATGCAGGCTCTTGGAAAACACCACAAACACTAGGCCCTAAACAGACTCGAATGGATGATAGGAATTGTGATTAGGATGAATTAGAGGGAGGGGAAATATCAGGGCTGTCACCCATTCTCACTAAATTGAATTTAAATTTGATTCCTTTACAAAACAAAATAACGAAAAGTCTCTACAAGGATGGTAAATCAGTCCAAATAAGGAAGGTTGCAACAAAAGGAGTGAGGGAATTGAGAAATCTTCAGAGCACTGTTAATTATGAGAGGAGACAAGGGAACAATAATAACAATAGGGTTAGAAGTGGTTTTAATGAAGATAATTAGCTGGAACGTGAGAGGATTAGGGGGTTGGGAGAAAAGGAAAATTGTGAAGGACATACTTAGTAAAGAAAGACCGGATCTGGTGACGATACAAGAAACTAAAAAGGAAGAAATTGACAAGAGGTTGATTGGTAGTGTGTGGGGAACTAGGTTTAAGGAATGGGCTTTTTTACCATCAGTTGGTAAATCTGGGGGCATTTTATTGGTGTGGGATTCAAGAGTGCTTAGAGGTAAGGATGTAGTTTTGGGTACCTTTTCAATATCAGTATTGCTAGAGCCAGTAGAGGGGGGTGACAGTTGGTGGTTTTCAGGGATTTATGGCCCATGCAATTATAAAGAAAGGAAAGATTTTTGGGAGGAATTGGCAGGGTTGTACGGCCTATGTGGAGACAAATGGTGTATGCGCGGAGATTTTAATGTAGTAAGGTACCCGTCAGAAAAATTGAATGGAAGGAGATTTACGAAAAGCATGAGAAAGTTTGATGGATTTATTAGAGAAACAGGTTTGAAGGATCTATCATTACTAAATTCGGAATTCACGTGGTCAAACATGAGAGAGAGACCGATGTGCTCAAGGATAGATAGATTTCTCTTCATGGATGGCTGGGAAGGAATATATGAAGAGGCCAGGCAAGAAGCTTTGGTTAGGGCTACTTCTGATCATTGCCCAATTGTATTGGATACAAGCAGATTTAAATGGGGCCCCACTCCGTTTCGATTTGAGAATATGTGGTTAAGACATAAGGACTTTAAGGAGAACTGGAAACAATGGTGGGGAAAATGTGAGAATGAGGGTTGGGCAGGCTACAACTTTATGGGGAAGTTGAGAGTGATGAAAAAACAATTGAAACGGTGGAACAAAGTGGAGTTTGGAGATATAAGAATGCAGAAAAAAGGAATAATGAATAGATTGGAAGAGCTTGACAAAATGGAAGCAAGACAGACCATAGGGGAAGAGGAAAGAAACGAAAGAAGGAACTTGAGGAGAAAATTGGAGGAATTGATTATAAGAGGGGAAATGTCTTGGAATCAAAAGACAAAGATTAAAGGTATTAAGGAATGGGATAATAATACCAAGTTGTTTCATAGGATTGCAAGTGGAAGGAAAATAAATAGTTTGATCAATAAATTGGAGAGTAGAAATAGGGTAATTTTGCATTTGGAGGAGGAAATTGTTGGGGGAGATTACTAATTTTTTTGAGGACTTGTTTAATAAGAAAGAGGAGATTAGCTTCAGAATTGAGGGGATAGATTGGACAGGTATAAACGAGGAAAAGAGAATAAAATTGGAAGAACCATTAGGAGAAGAAGACGTGAGGAAAGCTCTCTTTGACTGTGAAGGAGATAAAGCCCCCGGGCCGGATGGTTTTTTAGTGGCGTCATTGCAAGAGAATTGGGAAGTAATCAAAGAGGATTTGATGAAGGTGTTTACGGAATTTTATGAAGATGGCATAGTGAATGCAAAAGTTAATGAGACGTACATTTGTCTCATACCCAAAAAAAAGTGTTCAGTCTTGATTAAGGATTTCCGACCAATCAGTTTAGTATCATTCTTATATAAGATCTTGGCAAAAGTTCTATCATTGAGATTAAAGGAAGTGTTGGAAGAAACAATTGATAAGGCTCAATGTGCGTTCGTCAAAGGACGTCAAATTTTGGATTTAGTTTTGATTGCAAATTAGATTGTAGAGGAATATAGGGAGAAAAGGAAAGGAGTGGTCTTCAAAGTGGATTTTGAAAAAGCATATGATCACGTTAATTGGGAATTTCTTGACTTTGTGCTTGAAAAGAAAAGATTCGGAGAGAGATGGAGAAGATGGATCAGAGGATGTTTGTCATCGGCAAATTTCTCGGTGATGATAAATGGTAAACCAAGAGGAAAATTTGGTGCCTCAAGAGGTTTGAGACAAGGTGATCCGTCATCACCATTCCTATTCATTATTGTGGGTGATGTCTTGAGTAGATTGGTGAATAAGGCATGTAATATGGAGATCATTCAGGGGTTTGAAATAGGCAGAGACAATGTGAGGATATCCCATCTACAATTTGCAGATGATAGCATTTTTTTCTTGGAAAATAGGAAGAAAGTCTAAGGAACCTCATTGGAATTTTGGATATTTTTACAAAAACCTCCGGGTTAAAGTTAAATATGACCAAAAATTTAGTGGTTGGTATTAATTTGATGGAGGACAGGGTGGAAAGTATTGCAAGTACTCTAGGTTGTGTGAAGGGAGGTTGGCCACTAAATTATCTTGGATTACCATTGGGAGGAAATCCAAGTGCCATCAATTTTTGGGAACCAGTTATGGTTAAAATAGCAAAAAGATTGGATGGATGGCATAAGGGATATCTATCTAAAGGAGGCCGTCTTATACTTTTACAAGCGGTATTGGGTAGTATACCGACGTATTTCATGGCAGTCTTTCGTATGCCGATGAAGGTGATTAGAGTGATTGAAAAAATGATGAGAAATTTCTTATGGGAAGGGAAAGGTGAGGGCTTCAGTGATCATTTAGTTAACTGGGGAATAGTATCGAAACCTAAAGAATATGGGGGCTTGGGGATTGGCAATATTAAGAAGAAGAATATGGCATTGTTGGGGAAGTGGTTATGGCGTTTTCCAAACGAACCTGATTCACTTTGGCATTTGATTATTCGTAGCAGATATGGGCTTCATCCAAATGGATGGGATGCAAACATTGAATTAACTCAACTCTTCGAGCACCTTGGAGATCGATTGCAAGAATATGGGAGATCTTTGTGGAAAACACCAAATTGTTGGTGGGTAAGGGTGATAAAAGTTTTGGCAAGATAAGTAGGTTGGACAACAAACACTCCGACATACTTTCCCTCGTTTATTCCGAATATCCAATAACAAAAACTCACTTATTTCCGATGTAATCACATCATCATCACCCCCAAATAGGGTTTGGAACCTCCTTTTCTCTAGAGATTTTAGTGATAGAGAGTGTGAGGAGTTCACCTCACTCTTGAACCTAATTGAAGCCATAAACATTGACCCATCTAGAGAGGACAAAAGAATTTGGAAGGGCCATCCTTCCGGAAACTTCTCGTGCAAATCCTTCTTCAATATCATACTTAAACTTCCTTGTGAATCTACTTTTCCCCAATTCAAATTTATTTGGGAGAGTGCTGTGCCATCGAAAATTAAAGTTTTCGCTTGGTTGGTCTCCTTGGGAAAGGTGAACACCTGTGATTTGTTACAATTGAGAAGACCCTTGATATGCATCTCACCATCATATTGCATTATGTGCAAAAAGAATGAGGAAAGTATTGATCATATTCTAATTCATTGTGAGTTTGCTAGAGGAATTTGGGGAAGGACTTAGAGATTGTTTGATGAAGTAGGTGTATTACCAAAGTGTTGGGCAGAATTGATACTTATTAAATGGTGTTTTGGGGGTAATAGAAAGAAGGTAAAGAAGATATGGAAGATGGCTGTGATGGCATCGGTTTGGGTGATATGGATTGAGAATAATAGAAGAATTTTTGATAACTCCGAGCGATCCATTGAAGATTCATGGGATAGCATCATTTTTCTCACAAGCCTGTGGGCAAGAGCAGCTGGAATGATCAGCCCTTTGGAGAAATTTTTGTTTCGTTTGGATCCAACTAGTTTTTTTGATACTATCGATTCTAGCAGTCACAAATGATTGTTTAGTTCTTAGTTTTTGCTTCATAAGAGACTACTAGTTTTCTTTTCGTGGATGACTCATCCACTTTCTTTCTGTGTGTAACAATCATTTACTTTATGATTAATAAAATTTGTTTCTTATCAAAAAAAAAAAAAAGTCAATAATCAATATCATTCACATATTTCATGGGATCCACAATTTTTCAACCATACATCTCATCAACATTTATCAAAATTTACTCAAAATCTGATTTAAATCTCCACCAATTAGGGGCTAACTGGCTAGTGGTTCTCAGTTGCATCCCTGAGTTCCTTTCTAGTAGTTTGAGCTTGTGAATAGCTTTCTTAGACGAGGGTTAAGCTTTCACAAGAAATACCAGTTCAAACCAAATATTAATTGAACAAAGTGATCAGATTATTTGCGAAAAGCTTGTAGTTATCCATCCAAAGCATGTGTCACGATGAAAAAGAGGTTGTAGAAGAAAAAGGAGTGCTATTGCATGTAAGAGTTTTGCCATCGTCTCTTGGAAAAGATTGAAAATATATAGACCTGCCCTTTATGAACAAAATTTAATACATAATTTGGCGTTAATCTTATTTTGCAAGTTATCATATTAATTTGAATTAGCTTATTGCCATGTTTTTTACCGGGACAAGCGATAAAGTGAGGACATTAACAAAGAATAAAAGAAGGCAACTTAGGGGGTTGGACCAAACTTGGACTCACATATTACGCCATGGTCATCTATTCAACACAAGAAAGCAAAAGAGAAAATTATGCATCCAGCTGTGGGTAAGCAGGAAGCACTACAAATAAGAAAAAAAAAGAAAAAGGCAAAATAAGTAAAGGAAACAACATGGTGGACAGCTAGTCCATATAATGTGCTAGTTTTCCTTCAGAGTTGGGACTAAACCTAAAAGGAGTTCTTCAGATGCACTTATAAAAGGGAAGGATGGGCAGCGGCTAAAAGAGGGGAGACAACACAGAAAAATGGACTTCGCATAAGAAAAAAGAGACAGCGGTGGTGAAGAAAAAAGGGATGAAGGCTATTTCTGGTGCTATTGAAGATTAAAGAAGAAAAATCAAGACATCTTTCATTCCGTTAGGTTCTATCTTCTCTGTCTTTCAATTCTATTATGCCGTTTTAACTTTTAATTTTTCTTGATCAAAGTACAGAATGAAACCTTACAACGTTGTCTTTTTATTGTCTCAATTCCATTTACGTGCGTTAAAATATTTATGGTTCTTTCTAATCGGATGTACTTTCATCTTTAATAGTTAATTTTTGTAATTAGTAACTCATTTAACTAATCCTTGCTTTGCTCCTTAAAAATTTAAGGTGATTTCAGTTCATCGTCTTCTTTTGATTATAATTGATACATAGAATTCATAAGACATGACACCTTTGATTCTTTAGTTTTACATTAGATACTGGAGAAAGCTTGGACAATCAATTAAATGAAAAATAAGGACCCATCTCGAAGTTTTTTAACTTGGGCTTTGTAGTTAGATGTAGAGATGACAATAGATTGATCAAGTTGTCGCCCTAATTTAAGGAGTTGCTCAATAATTAGAGATAGTGAAGTTAGAAAATGGAGGATTCCAAACCCTTGGTAATTTAAATTACTTCTCATTTCAATTTGCTAGCTTTAACTTCCTTATTGGTCTTGACCTTCAACTTTCAAACAAATTCAATTTTGTAAAGCAGGCTAGACTAATAATTTAGATTAGATTCAAAATACTAAATTGTCTCCCTCGGGATCCATCTCGTGAACTTTATGAGGTTAAATAGTGGTCAATTCCAACCCCTGGTAACTTAAATGACTCCTCATTTCAATTTGCTAGCATTAACTTCCTTGGGTTTTTTTTTCTTTCAATTATTTTAAACAATTTCAATTTCGTAAACTAGGCTAGACATATAATTTAAGATCAGAATCAACTTTCTAATACTTTCAATTATTTTAAACATTTTCAGTGTCGTTAACTAGGCTACACTAATAATTAGATTAAATTCAACTTTCTAAACTACCTCCCTCTGACTTCCATCTCATGAACATAATCTATATTCTAATATATTTGTGCGATAGACATCATAGATCCTGATTGATTTACATAAAAATTAGTTCTAAGTAATTTTGATAAAAGTTGATGGCAAGTGGTTAAAAAGTTATACATCCCATGAAATGCATGGTTAAAATTAATTTTTTTGACTTAATCTAACTTTTAGTTGAACCAAACATGGGAATAATTTCACAACTATCTCTTAGAAATTTTGTTAGGATAAAATTAGTCACTTGAAAATATATAGGCCATACCATATGTTTAACTATTTCAGTTTTTTATAACTCAGTCTCAGCAGGATGGTAAAAAATTTAGATAGAAACAACACCTCAATCCCAACGGTAATCAATCGTGCATACATGTAAAAATGTCAATAGTAGGTATTCTTAATCAATCTAGTATTCCTAAGTACTAAATAAAACCACATTTCAAAGCACCAGGCACATAAACAAAGCTAGGTGATTAATTAACAACCACGTGTGCTGTTTAAAACTACTATTACCTGTGGCCTAAGTAAGCAAATGTATATTCTTAATCAATCTAGTATTTCTACGTACTAAATAAAACCACATTTTAAAGCACCAGCACATAAATAAAGCTAGCTGATTAATCAACAACCACGTGTGCTGTTTAAAACTACTATTACCTGTAGCCTAAGGTAAGCAAATGCAGGAGTCTCTAGAAGGTGGATCAATTTATCCAACTTGACTAAAAACTTAGCATTGATATCCTCCTCAACCAGAGATTGAATGATGGAACTCGCATGCTGGTAAGTCTGGAATTTAAAAAAAAAAATGGAGAAAGAAAAACATTAGGTGGCAAATCCCGAGTATAATTATTACACATGACAATTGACAAGGGACAGAGATAGGTATGGGAAGCCTTCAAGCACGAGGCTCTTACCTGAGCTAATAAGCAAAGGCTTATTATAGCCATTGCTGAATGGCACCACGAGGCATATAAAGCAAGATATAATTTTTTCCCAGCATCATTAAACAGTGATTGTTTGAGGAGGTCACGAAGGCCAGACAACTCAGATGAAGTGAGTAAAATCAAGTTCAAAGCCTGAAAAAAAAATCAGTACGTGCAAAAATGAGTTATTAAATACAAGAATGTACAAGTTCTTCACCAAAAAAGTGGCACAGATAATGATTGATAAGTTGATAATTAAGTGCATGTTTAGTCCCACACCATTTTTTCAACATTTTCCTCAAATTCATTTTCAAACACATATTTTTATGGGACCAACCACTTTTCACATTTTTCAATCACTTTTCAACCATACATTCTCCCAATTCCCCAAAATTTCAAAAAACTACCTACACCAAACAGGCACTAAAGCTAAGAAAGAAACTACTATATTTGATCCAGTTATAAGATGTAGAACAACAAAGCGTTCCTTTATCGGATTAGGTATTGACTTATCAACCTCAACCATAATAGACGCAAAATCCAAATCAGATTCTCCTTCAAGTATTGTAGAAAGCTTTCGATAAACTGTTTCAGCATCTAATAGTACACATAGTCGGCGAATTATCAGAGCACCACGTCTGCAAGAGAAAGAACAATAGGATTTCATCCACTAATTAACTATACCAGATAAAATCATCATGACAAGATAAGTCAGCACTACAAAGCTTACTTCTCTAGAAGAGAGTTGTCTACTCGAAAATTTTGAACTAAATATATAAGGAGCTGGACGAAGTGCTTATCGTCTTTGGCTATGCATGCATGCACCTCAAGTACCAGAAGCACTACCTGAAAGAAAAGAAAAGAAGAGCAAGAAGAAAAAAAATTACAGTGTCTAAGCTGTTGGGATTCCCCTACTCAAGAATTGCTAACTCTTTATATTATTTCCTTTCATCTTTGATAGGTTAGCACTGATGAACAAATGACTTGGTTCTTCAGTGACCATATAAGCAATGAAAAAAGTGCATGCCAAGAGGGATGCTTAAAAGAATTGAAAATATAGAGTTATATCCTATTTAACTTGTTTATGAATCACAAGATGCATGGCACTGAAGCCTTTTCGAATTAGGGTAGATTCTTAGCTCCTTAATTTTGTACTCCTGCAAGTCCCTAAACTAACGGCACCACCAATTAGTTGTAAATACAATCAACATCAACACAGGAGATATGAGGCCTGAAATAGTTACTTTTGATATGGTTTAAAAAAATTTTAAAAAAAAATGGATTCTGTACGAGGGCAAAGAAGAGGGAATTGAAGATGGGATCAACGCAAAATAGCACTGATCTCCAGCGTTAAATTTTCATTCTCCCACTCTTTGTCCTTCCCTACCAGACAACCAAAGAACTAGGGGGGTAAGCGGTCCGGTTTGACAGATTTTGAAATCAAACCGTTTAAATCGGTTTGAGAAAAACTCAAATCTAAACCAAACCATTTAAAACGGTTTGAGAACAGTTTGAGAAAAACTCAAACCTAAACCTAACGTTTTGGTCCGGTTTTAAATCGCCTATTTTATCATATATTTTTTGCGTATCTACTTTTATGCCATTAGTTTATTGATTTCGATATATTTGTATACTTTATTGACAATAAATCTAAACAAACTAAATACTAACTAAATCAAAACGAAAGCACAGTAAAATTACAATATAGTTATTTTGTCGATCTTTTTAAACTAAGATGTTACAAATGAAAGTCACGACAACATTACAATACAAGTATATAAGGCCAAAAAAATAACATGGTGCCTAATAAGACCTCCGTGATCATCATATCTAGAAAAAAAGAGGTTTATTGATTAGATAGAGAGTATAACCCATCACAATAAAAAAATGTTTATTGATTAGATAGAGAGAGAAACAGGAGAATTTTTGACAACTCTGAAAGATCGATAGGTGATATTTGGGATTCGATAATATTTTACACAGGACTTTGGGCAAGAGCGAATGGCCTATTCAGCACCTTAGATAATTATTTGTTTCGTTTAGACCCACACAGTTCATTACGTACTCTAGTTCCGACTAGTTTGTAGAAAATCTTTTGTTGATCTTGATTAGAATCAAAACCATATTGTAGAGATGGACGCCTCATCCATTATGATCATTGTAATCTATTGAGTTATCTTCAATAAAATTATGTTTCTTATCAAAAAAAAAAAAAAAATTAGATAGAGAGAGTACATAATCAATATAACAATTACATAAGCTTATCGTTGTCTGTTGTTACGAACTCAAATCATTCATCGAAAATATTTAGATGGAGATTATTGGATTTATTTAAATTTTGAAGTATGGTAATTGTCTAATTGGTTAATAAATGTAATATAAATTAACAAAATACTCATATAACTATTTAATTTGACATATTGGCCAAATTTTCGAAAATTTTCCATTTTTTATTTTTTATTTTTATATTTTTTCACCCGTCAAGTTTGGTTTCAAACCGTAATTAAAAATTGCAAACCTAAACCAAACCATTCTTGACCGGTTTGGTTCAGTTCAAAACAATTTCGTTGACAGGTTCACGTGGCACCAATCCGACGGTTTTTAAAATGCGGTTTCGGTTCGATTTTCCGGTTTGACGGTTTTTGCTTACAGCCCTACAAAGAACATGGTTTTGAGACAAACAGCAGGAAAGAATTACATCTCAGTATGCTTTCAAGAAGAATTCACACAACATTCTAGACGCACATGTTGGCCAATGGCCACAACAAAATCGAGCTTCAAAAATTATAACTTATATTGCACTTCCAAATCATTGTCTTCGTGTATCTGATTTTTCATTCTAATGTGAAATGAAATGAGAGCATCTGAAGTTAAAATGTTGGAACCCTCTTGAAACAATATTACAGAAAATGAACACACGAGTCATAGTGTATTGGAGGGTCAAGTATGAGTTCTTCAGAGTAAAATCCTTCATGGAAGATTAGTGGAAGAACCAATTCTAATTTTCGAAGGCCTGAGAGATAAAATAGCTTGTAGAAGAGAAGGAAACTAATCAGCTACAGTTCTAACTGTAGGACAGATGGCGAAAGAAATATCATTTATTTATCTATAATTCTATTATATTGTCTTGCAGCAATTGCGAAATATTTTGGGACCCCCTTTTTGATGTTTGTCAGGGAAGGGAGGTTATGGAGTATGCTACTCTGGAAGTAGCAGTAGCAGGTTACATTATTTTTCAAGTCACAGTACTAGAAAGTTATCTTTTCTTTCATCTCCTTTTCCTGTCCTTTTTCAATAAGTGGGAACTGGGAAGTTCAGGTACATGGGTTCCTCTTAGCACTCATTCTCCAAGTGAAATAAAGAGAAAAATAACTGTACCATTTGGAGCAATGTAGATTCAAGTCCTCTAGAAGAGACGAAGAATTCGTCTAAACTTCTAACTTAAAATCAATCAAGTACGGCAGGGTTTAACATTCTCCGAACCTTTAACATACACAAAACCCAATGCATATAAATATAGCACAAATCCATGCAAAAACAAAACACAGAAACTTCATTGTAGAAAAAGAAAAAAGAAAATTCTTAATATTATGATATTTCTCTATAAGAGAATGGCAAACACATTGCTTCAAAAATTAGCATTAGGAACAAAGACAGTAGAACAAGGTACCTCATCAGAAGGATCTGAAAGTGCCTTCAGAAGAGTATCGAAAACGTCATTCAGAAAAGACAGAACCTGTGCAAGATGAAAAGGTAATTCATCAAAGCAAGGTCTTGCCCAATTAGCGAAGTTTAAAAAAATTCAGCAACGGCAAAAGTTTAGATGCCAAGCATTTAGCAAACTTGTGTAACAAGATATCAACCAGATGTTGCTGAACAGCAAAAAGGGACCAGGATACATGAGTATGTTGAAATACACCATGCAGAACCAGTGTTTTCAAGGGCATCCAAGGTGAACACTTAAAGCACGCCTCATCCACAAGGTGTACATTAGGAGTCTCAAAGCTTAAGTATAAGTGCCCTTTGTCACGGCACACCTTGACTTAGCGAGGCCCTCAGGGAAGCCGATGTGTGCACTCAGTCTTGCCATTTCTACACATTTCTTAATACCAACCTCAGTTTTTACGGTGTTTATCTTTGTAGCCCAAAAGCACTCTAGAGGTTTTGTCAATTACTATAAACCCATTGCAACCACGGAAACAGGGGAGGGGGAGGGAGAAGAACTGGAGATTAGAAAAGAGAAGTATTCTTCTCCTGTTGTATTATTCTTGTTATGTACTCTCTCTCTCTCTCTGTTTTTTATTTACTCTCTCTTTCCTATTAAGTTTTCTTTTCTTCAAATTCAAAAGGAAGCAAAGTTGTAGCAAATACTGAGCAATTGTTTCATGTTTTGTTAACTATTAGTTCTAGTTGTGGATACACGATCATGTAATTACTACTTTGTTTATTTATAATCTTTAAATTTGTTGATCTGTTTTATGTTTTGGTTATTTAATATGATGCCAAGCAGAGCTATGTTGCTCGGACACTGGTACGAGTATTGGGTGCGGATACGGATCCGAGCGCCGGATATGTTTTTTTGAAAAATATAGGGTACGGGGACAAAGCAAAAAAAAAAAGGTCCAAATTTTGGACACGGGTACCTCAGTACGGCATTAATTTTTTTTTTATATATATATATTTTTAATGTAAAAAACATAAACATATGAATGAATTTCCATCAGTACTATTTTTTTGAATAAATTGTTTAATACATAAATTAGTACCATTTTCTGCTCATTACAGCCCACATAAAAACAAATATTCCACAGCCCACTTATCAACACTTAAAGCCCAAGTCTGATTTATCGTCTTCTTCAGGCAGACGTGCCCTAATTTCACAAATACAAAGCTGCAGCCTCCTCCCTTGCTCTTCCGGTAAGTGATCTTCCTTCCTTTCCTCTTCTTTTCCCTCGGATCTTCTTCTTCTCCGAACACACCCTCCTCCTCCGACGCCCTCCTTCTCCGACCTGCAAAGACTGACGCTGCTTCTAGAAATCTACATAAGGTTAGTAAGTCACTTTCAAGGCGCATCTTCTTCTTCCCTTATCTTGAGCTTTTCTCTTCAACAATGGCTGCCGTGTCCAATTTGAAATTGCAGGATCCGGTCCGGATCCCATACCCGTACCCGTGACGTGTCGACACGGGTACTCCGCCATTTTTGTCGTGTCCGAGCTTCACAAAAGCAAAGAACCTTATCAGGGCTTGACACGTCATGAATCCTCTTGAAAGGGCGGGGGGGTCTCATAGGAAATGTTTAACATCCTTCATCACGAGTTTGCATACATGTCTCTGTAACTACTTGGCTCTAGCTATGACACCTATAATTTGTATTTCTAAAATCTTTTTATTTATTTTATTGACTTAAGCTCAGTCTTAGGCCTTGATACTTATGCCTAGCCTAGTAAAGGTGAAACAGCTCGATACCCCATCTAACATTTCTCAAAACTGTGTAGAATTTTAGATTAATCTTCACTCCTTATTGGAATGCCCAAGCATCATCAGATGTTTAAATTTGGGCAGATGAATACATTGAGTACCTGATACTTTTATGTATAAAAATAAACTCTGAAAATAGCAACCGATTGCAAGCCAAAGAAAATCCTAAACAATCGCAATTGCATTTTATGACAAAACGGGATGAACTTCCTCAAGAACTATATACAGAGGACTCCACTTCAGCAAAATCTGTCCAGAGGCTAAAACCTCTACACCACTGTGCATCTTGGAGGTCATTGATGAAAGGAACCATCAAAATTGGGGTATATTAACAGTCAAGCACTTGAAGCTACCACTTAAAGTTTCTATCATTCTTACTCAAACGTGAATGATCCTCCACAATACCTAGTACTGTCGCATGAATATCTAAAATGTGAATTTTCTTCCACCAGAAAACCTCATTTTGTCTCACTTTCTAAACAAAATAATATGTCAATTACAGAGAAACCAATGGCACCGCAAAACTATTAAATTTTGGAAAACTATGGGATGCACCACGTAGAATACTGAGAGGATTGGAGAGGTGCTTTGCAACACGGACAACTTGCACAAACCTTTGGTTAAACTAGCACACTGACATGTCCAAAGACTGAAAATATAATAACCATCAAAAAAATTATTGAAATCGAGAATTGGTAATTAATTAAGTACTTTAAAACGTAAAATTCTTTCAAAATTCAAGAATAAACTACAATCTAAAGAAGCCAAGGTTATGCCATGAATGATTGCGAATAAATGAGTCAAACAGCTGTATAGTGCAAAAAACACAGTTTAAAAGGTCATCTTTAAGTTTGTTCAGGAATTTAATTACAGTACTAAAGCAATTAAGTCATTTCTATTCCTTGCTTGCGAGGCTATCATTGCATACCTATCCTTACCAATTGACCAGAAATTCTTAGTGCTTATAATACCATTTCCAACCAATACACTCGCCTAGGTATTATAGTGCAACAGAAACAATATTAAACATTGGTCAGTAAGACAAATATCTAGCAATTTGCTTCCAATTCCCCCCGCCCCCGCCCCAAAAAAAAAAAAATGTCCTACACTAGCATATGAACTACATAAACAAGTCAAAAACGCAAAAAATTGGAGACACCCCTTACCTCCGATCGATGTTTATTCAAAAGAGTTGATATCCAGTTCAATGCTTCAATACGTGTTGCCTCCCATTCACTAGATAGATGCCTGTTTCACAAGAGAAAAATCAGAAGTTTCCACCATTCACATATTCAGTTGCAAACATGAGCCTTTAAAGGAAATGGAGAACTATATCAGCCCACTTCTGCCGTCACCTTCTGTGAGGCAAAATCATCAATCAACCTTAAACTGAGATCAACCATTAAATCTAGCTTTTTCTAGGATAAGAGAAAAATACCTCCTTGCTACAGAGAGGATTGCTCCTACATCAAATCCTTCAGCAGCCTCGATTCCATGAAGTTCTTCATTCGTTTCACGAGCAACCTGATAGTTAATAAAAAAGTTAACATAAGCATATTGACACCACAACCAAAGAAGAGGCAGCAGCAAAGAAGATATTCAATCAATGAAGGGGGGAAATATTGCTTTATTAAAGGAAAGAAAAGGTAAACAAGGGGAAAGGAGATCTAAAAGGTAACTACTTGGTGTGAAAATGAATGAAATAAGAAAGGAAGCAATTGGACTAGTAATTGAAGGAAGAATTGACAATATTCAAAAATCAAAACATACAACTCTTATCTTCTCTTCCTTGTCTGATGTGCAGGGTAGTATCGCTCCAAGAATATCAGCATAATAAGGAACAAGTTGATCGCCACCAAGTTTCACAAACTCATTGATCTGTTTAGAAAAAATTGTAATTGAAAATTATTCAAACAATTTTAAACATGTTATTGAATATAGTTAGGGATGGCAAATTGGCTCGCCAACTTGAGTCGCTCGGGTTCGACTCAAAAAAGCTCGGGTTTAGTTCGGCTCAAGGGACAAGCTTTGGCTAGGCTCAGCTCGAGCCAAAAAAGGTCCGCCCAAAAAGTCTGAGCGGAGCTCAAGCCTTGAAATTCCAACGCAAGCTCAGCTCACTGTATAAATACATTTTCAATAACAAATTTATAGATTTCTGTTATAAAGATAAAATAAAATATAAAAGCTCGGGACTCGACTAGGAAAAGCTCAAGCTTTATTTTTGGGACGAGCTTTGACTCATCTTGGCTGGAGCCAAAAAAAGCACACCCCCTAAAAGCTCGAGCCGATCTTGAGCTTCGGCTCGTTGACATTCCTACGTATAGTAACCCAAAAAACTACTCATCAATTGGATAAATACTTCTACTTAGCAATCATGCCCTTAAACGTCCTTACCCAAGTAATAGCCGTCAACCTAGTGAATTCATCCAACGAATCTGCCCTCTGTACCAGTATTTCAGTCATGCGTCCATAATCTACAGACTTCAAGGAACCACTGATTGGGTGAGAAATATTACAATGAATGGTAAAATCTGCTAGTTCAAAAGAAATGGGACATGTCAATTATTAAATATTTCGAGAATTATTGCTAATGCCTGCACAATGATTCCAAGAGAAACACAATCCGCAAGTATTTGCAACTGAAAAAATTCCACACAACATACTATGGGTGCAAAATCATAGTTGAAAAGTATGTGATAATAAGTTATTGACATAAAAAAGTGTGCAAGTCATCGAACCAAAAGGTTCTCTTAGTCCACCCTCCCAAAAGTCCATTGAAGCAGTATTTGTGAACATTGGTGGGAACATCAGTGGGAATATCGGTGAGTAAGAAATAAGAAAAAACTTCCTCTGCGACAGAAACACATCATCACGGAAATAAGAAGAGAAACCTACTACGCGACAGTTATATACATAATAACAATAAAAAATTTATGCTCATTCCATGCTAGCATGAATCTTACTGGAGAATTCTTTATTTCTTGAAGAAATTCTGAAAGTGCTGAATCAGCTTGTTGCCTTATTTCACGACTGGAATCACTTAGCATGTTAAATAAGCCTGCGATTGCATCAATCATGTGAGAACATGCATCAGAGAAAACATAGCTAGAGCCTAATAAACCTCAAAAAAGGGCAACTTACCATCAAGAAAATCAGGAAGAAAACCAAGCATATCTATATCAGGAACACTGTCTAGAACAGTAATCCATCCTACCAGAAATTGGCGCACATAAGGGTTTAGGATATTCATTCGTTCTCTCAACAGTGGTATAAATTCTTCAATACTATGTCAGGACAAAATCGCTAGAGTTAACACTGACAATTTGCTAAATTCTTCAAAAGAAAATTAACAACTCAGTTCTGAAAATCGCAACTAGAACAAAGAGATAGCGTACCTGAATTGATCACTCTCTGTAACAATATCCTGCATCCAATCAACAACTCAAAGCACCAGATTAATAATCAAAATTATCTTTCAAAACAAAACAAAAATAGACAAAAATGAAACTGGCATGACTAAAAAGAAAATGAAAATCATCTACCTTTACAAGTCTATCTAAAAGATGAGCAGCATTTTGTACATTCGGATCTGTATCAGCAGAAAGCTTACACAGAGCTTCAAAAATATGATTGAAAAACACAATAAGATCTCCTCTCACAACCTGCAAATTAGCAAGGATGAAATCCAAACATAGAGGAACACAAATGACGAGACTCCTGTTCATTTTCTTACCTTTGCTATGTTATACAGAGCTTCACATGCATAATAACGAACTCTGCTATCTTGATCAGAAAAGGAATACAAGACTGGTGGTACAATTCGCTGAGGGATCAGGTCCGGAGGAGCAGTAAAATGCATTAATAAAAGATACGAACTTTCAGAAGCAACGCAAAGCAAAAGGATAAACAAAAGAATTAGTAAGCAAACCAATATCAGAAGACGCGTCAACAATGGCAAAGAAAATATAAATCATTCGCCTGAATTGCATTTCCTCATCCATAAAGTAAAAAGCATTTAACACACCAAAAAGCATGATGGAGAAACTCTCGCATCCAATACAAAACAGCCCAGTTACAAGGTTGAATTGTTCCACCAAGCAGCAGCATCATGTGCTAAAACTTTTTCTACAAGGGAAAATAGTTCCCACGTTCTCTCCACAAATTGAAATATCTTATAAGTAAAATCAAGTAGTAACTATAGAAATTACTTTCCAATATAACTAACAAGCTTAGTATTGACTTTTTATTTTCCTCTTTCCTATTAAGAAATGCTGTTACATTAGAACAGCTGCATAATATTGCTGCAACCTTTCTAACTACAAAATAATAAATGCTTCAAACGGAAATTATTTTATCTTAAACTTGAATTTGACAGCCAATAAAGATTCTAAAAGGCCACCAGTGCCACTATGCAGTATCTCTGGGCATGCACAGACTAAGATCTATTTGAAGCAAAGAGAGGGAAAGAGACTGCTAGATAGACTGATAAACATACAAGCATCGAAATACAAGGTTAACTGGTGCCCTTATGCAACATCTTTGGGCATGTACCAACTGAGATCTATTTGAACTAAAGAGGGGATAATGAGTAAGGTTCCTCAAACTGATAAACGTACTGACATTGAAATAAGCCAAATATTCTCCCAGAAACTTGGACCGCAAGTGATAATGTTCCTCAGAAATACTCTAAGGTATCTATCGGATGCTTGATTTCCAATATCAAGTCCAACAGCAATGACCCCTGATAAGTTTTGGAGCTCAAGGTTGTCAATAAACCCTGATGAACTACAATTTAAAATAAATAAATAAAATACATTTCAGCGACCCAAACAATTGCAGTTTAAAATGCTATTCAGGTCCAGAGCTGACACTGATATCGTCTTCGAGACTTCGACAATATAGTTCTCTGCTCTCGTGTAATACACATCCCTTGTAGCACAATCTGTCATGAACTAATAGCATACGATACATAGCTTCAAGTGCTTCAGTGGAGACATTCTTCTTTCATAAACTAGCCCCAAAACCAAATTAACTCTGTTGTCCTTCAAGCTTATTGATAAATCCCAATATTCAGTATCATTTTTTTCCACGCTCAGTTGTAGCATCTAATAGCTCTCCCTCTCTCACACAACACAGTCACAACCATAGAAACGTAATATTTTTTACCCAATCTAAAAGGTGAAGGTCATGATTTGTATCTCTCTAATATTGTTTTGAAGATTGCTCTGTAACCTCTACTTCTCAAATTTTCTGTAGAGCTGTCCATCTCTCTGATCATAAGTTAAAACTTAAAACAGAAGAATGGCATATCATGAACTATGAAGATAGGAATGATTTTCAAACGTGAACTATCCAAGAAAACCACTGTTTTAAAAAATCAAATTATCCTTGAAACATGTTACTATATCATTTTCTACGAATTTAAAATATGGTAATTTACTACCATTTGATCACTGGCGTGCACTCCCCATTATAAAAATAGTTGCTGATCTTTTTTGTGAGATAGGCTCCACTGAACTTAATGTCCATTATTATTTATTCCAATGTCAAAGACATTGCGGGGTTAAAAGGTCAAAAGAAATTAATACAATATATCTATTATGAAAGAAATGAAAACACTTGCTAAATATAATTAAACATTACTACCCATTGTTAAAGAATTAAATATGGGAAAAACACAACCAAAAGCCACAAAAAAATAAAAAAATGAAAATAGCAGAATTGTCTCTGGCGACTAGGTGATTGCAGTAGCAAACGACGACTTCACCATAGAAACAATATCAATGAAGCAACAGCAGCAATGATAGGCACTTAGCTTTTCTCTTCTTCTTTTTTTCTGATATCTGTTTATTATCTCCTTTTTTTTCTTGGTCTGATTTGGTCTCAGAACCCTAAGCCTCTGTTTGGTAAAACTTTTTTGTTTATAAACTAAGAATGTGATGTTTTCAAAGTAAAATATGTGGTTGGTTAGAAAGTGGTTTTGGGAAATGTGTGTAGTTAAAAAGTGATTTGAAAAAAATGTGTTGTTTATAAACAATTTACCGAACGCATGCTAAGCTTTTCTCTTTATTCTCTTCTTTTATTTTTTAAGAATAAAGTTTGACTGAAATCAGTAATCGGTAATATAATACCTGCAAACTAGTAAAAATACAAGACTGTTCAAACACCCATGCTTTATTGGCTGATACTTTATTACCCGTCACCGTTGCATCTGACTTAGAGCATTTTGTGTAGACATATATGCCAGTCAAACTTGTTTCTAAGCACATTTAATTGCCAAACATTTTTAAGCTAAAACAAGATCATTTTGTTTTAGCAAAAATCATAGAAAATAAACACCGCGTGGGGTGACACTTTTCTGATTGGGCAAGTGCTTATTTTTTGCTTTGACGAAGGAAAATACTATTTTTACCATTAAAAGTAATTGAATTCCCAAACATACATGGCAGTTGGGTTAATAGTCACATTGAGTTACCTTAAAAGTAACAAGATTCCTAAACATAATGTGCTTAGGCCTCTGTTTGGAAAACTATTTAAAAATGTGTTTTAAACAACATAATTCCCCAAATCACTTTTTAACCACAAACATTTTCTCCCTCCACTTCTCAACCACATATTTTACCTCAAACAAAAAAAAAAAAAAAAAAAACTTTTAACAAACAAAGCCAATATACTCACTAGCACAACTTATCAAAACATGAAATCAATTCCATAACTTTTAACTTCTTTACTTAGAAGAAGCTTGTCATCTTTTAAACTAATCCAAACGTGCTCTCAATTGTTTTATCCACTTCAAAGTCTTTAAAGCACCTGCTTGTGCTGAAAATTACGTTCAGAACTTAAGGGATTCATTATTCATAAATTACCTTATTAAATACAATTATAAAATTTGTAAAGCTGATAGTCTAATCAACTTGCCGAAATTAAAGGCAACTTAATTAATAATCCAAGCAACTCACCAATACATAAATTCATATCGGTGGAAACACGTATTAGATGCAAGATGGAATCAAGTACAAAATCAGAATTAAGTTCACGATCCAAAAATTAACTAGATTCCTAAACATAAATGTGTTTAATTTACTTATTAGCACCTTATCCAAACATGAAATAAATTCCACAACTTTATCAATTTTTTTTACTTTGAAGAAGCTTATCATTTTTCAAACCAACCAAACATACTCTCAATTGTTTTTGCCACTTGAAATTCTTTAAAGTCCTGCCCGTACTTAAAATTATGTTCAGAACTTAAAGGATTCAATATTCATATAAACTCCATGTGGTACCTTATTAAAAACCAATTACAATATTTATGAATAGCCAATAGTCTAGTCAACTTGTCCCAATTAGAGGCTACATGTTTATTTATCCAAAGTCCAAACAATACACCAAAAAATTAATACATATCAGTGGCTACACAAATTAGATGCAAGATGGAATCAAGTGCAAAATAAGAATTAAGTTCACGATCATATATTACGTTCGTGATTATCCACCGGTGCAAAAATAAACTCTAGTTTTCCATTCTCAAATGATCCAAGAAAATTGATGGCAACAAGAAGGCACAAAGCGTCATGCTCAAACATGAAATGAACTGATAATTTTAGACATTTTTAGATCATCATATACCGACAAATGGAATGAGAAGTGGGTCCATGTAAATGATTGAAGCATGACAACAACAGTGCTCCTTCCCATTATGGAGTTTAGAACCCAAAGGCAATCATTGAGTAAACTCTATCTTCTTTATGTTTCATGACCTATTCAATCATAGTATCATAGAATAGATTTTGATCAATCTAAAAAGGTCTTAAAAGTAGGCTATATAAAAATGTGTGTGTGTGTGTGTGTGTGTGTGTGTGTGTTATATATTGAAGCACTAAAAAAGTATCTCCCATCTGGGTTCTTTGGCTAATATTAACACAAATGGTAGGATTCCACACTGGAGGGTTAACATGTCACTACATGATTTCTAGTCACTTAATCAATATGACGTACTTATTCGCATGTAACCGATAACCCTTGATTAGTCCTTGTTTTGTAAATTGATGGAACCAAACTCAGCTGAACTGTGGTTTGCAATCATTACACATATTCCATTTTGGGCCATTCTTTTTTTCTTGACTAAATTTTATTTTGAACTTAAAGCATTTATACACGTACAGAGAGATGTAATTTGGAATATTTTATCATTACCTCGTGGCTGAAGCAAAAAAAAAAAAAAAATGCTGAAAAGCAATATTATCATAAAACAAAGGGAATGTTCACATTTAGAGAAAATTTCAAAATCTATGTTCATTACTTCACACATTACCTCAAGATGCAGTGCTGCTTCCGAAGTCAAACCTACTGTTGCTGCAGCCAATCCTATCAACCCTCCCTAAATGCAAAATAGTATATAAACTCATCACTTCAACTGAAACGTTAATCAATAAAACCTCATTTTCAATGTCAGTTAAGAAAACCAAACGAAAAAAAAAACTTACTTTACGATTATTCGCCTGTGCCGAGGAGGTAAACTCGTTGGTCAACAACTTGATCACCGCAGTAATTTTATCATCATCTCCTGCTACCGTTAATTGCTTCACTATCCCTTCCACCTAGAACCCCACCAACCCAATATAAAACCAATAATTGCACAAAATTCAGAAAATTACTCCACGAAACCATAAAACAAAAATGTATATATACACACAAATATATATATATATATATGTCCAATCAAGACCTCAAGAGCCGCATTTTTACGCTTTTCGTAGAGCTTATCAGAGAGGTTACGGAGTACCGCCGGTGGAATCACATATAACGCATCAGCCATAGCAAACCCACCAAAGAAACACTCTGTTTTCTAATTTTCTAACTCTAATTTTACTTTTAGACTACACTTGTAAATTGAAGGTTTTATGACTGTCAAAAAAAATTTATTGCCTCGTATGTACTAATGAGTTTGAGGGGAGAAGTCTGAGAGCAGATCCTAATTAAAAATGGAGAAAATCAGGAAGGCTGCTATTGAAATTGTACAACATTAAATTTGAGAATAGGGAATAGTGATTTTGCTGCCAAATTTCTCATCTTTTTTCACGGATTTGGTGTGTTAGAAGTACCAGATTTCTAAATTGGGGGCGTTTGGTTATTGGGAGAGAAGAAATCAAGATGATTGGGTGAGAAGAAATCGAAGGAGTGCCCGGCCTAGTCCGGTTCTGCTGCATTAGTTGAAAGGCATCGGTTATAGGGATGGACAAAATAACTGAATCAAATCAGATCAAATTAGAATCAAATAATATATATATATATATATTTACAAATTAATGGATATTCATCTCATCGAAAAATTCAAATCTAAAATTATAAATATGAAATGTACAAAAATGTTATTTACCATACATTTGATCTCATTTCCTATTAGACAAATATTTTAATTCATAAATCTAAATTCTAATTCTAATTCATTTTTCTTCTTTTCAACTATAGACACGCATTCACATTGTTTTACTTGCACTCCTATAACACAGCAATAGTTGCACTCCTTAGTCACCATCGATGACGTTGATATTTATTTTTTAAAATTTATATATATATAAATCTCGGCCCAATTCGTCAATTCTCAAAAGGTAACCCAAACTCAAATTGCAAATTCCATCACTAACTCACACGGCACCACGGTAGAATGAGACTCAGAACTTCATCGTACTCTGTAACTATAAATCTAAACAGTATTTATGTTCGATTCTCTAAGTTTCAACGGGTCGACGAGCTTCCTTCAGGAGAGTTTTTTCTTCTTTAACTTAGAATAACATGTTACTTTTTTAAAATTTTTGTTTTGTTAACTAAAAATTTCATTTTCTATTTAGTAATGATGTAGATGGATTCTAATGAAGAAGCGAATATAAACAAGTTTTAATTTACATTTATTATTTAAAAATTCAAGTAATGGTCTCAGAATCAAACCAAATTAGACCAAACCAGAACCGAGCGGTTTGGTTCCATATCTTTAAAAAACCAATTGGTTCTGTTGAGATCGTACCCGAAATGTGATGCGTTGGGCCACCAGTGAGGGCCCAATAAGGGTCCACGAACTTTAGCCCATGATTAGAAGTTCAAGGCATCCCCCTAGGTCAATATCCGAGGTGGAAATGCACAAGAGCCCCTCCGGCCGAACTGGTTTGTGTCTAACTGAGGCGCTTTATGCTTAGCTCAGGTGCTTGCAGTAACACCTCGGATGTAAGGATGGGACAAGGCGTGAAGTCAGAGATGTGACGCAGTCTTTACCAAGATGTGACAGACGTCCATCCCCTACAAGATGTAGCAACGATTACGGTCAAAAAGCAAGGTTGTCACCTCTAAGAGCTAGGGTAAAGACAAGTGTAAAGTATGCCACGTGTCATGATCCGAAACAACGAGTTCCTCTATAAATATGGAACCCCTCCCACCTGGTAAGGGGTTAGCAATTTCATACTCATAAAAATATATTTCTCTCACTCCCTTTTCTCTCTTGGACACACTCATATTTCCCGCACCCAATATATATTTGCTTAAAATGAGTACTGACTTTGGCATCGAAGTGCAAATGGGAGCCACATCGGCCCCCTTTGCAAACTGATTGTTTGTCACAGTACGCAGGAGATCCACGTGTTCAAGAGGGAGGAGCTGAGACGTGTTGGTCCAAGGTCCAGCCGGATTTTGTGGTCAACATTTTGGCGCCGTCTGTGGGAAGCCATACTGCTAACCACGAAAATACATGATGAAAAGCCACATATAGAAAGGAAGTCTTGAAAAAGGACGAGTAACCTCTTGCAAAAGAGCGGAGAACTGTAAAGCTTTGAAATATAAGTTTAGTACCCTTAAAAAAGACGTAAAACTTTGAGATATAAGTTTAGTACCCTTGAAAAAGGCGTAAAACTTTGAAATATAAGTTTATTAACCTTGAAAAAGGTTTAAAACTTTGAAATGCAAGTTTATACACCTTGAAAATGGCATATAACTTTGAAACATAAGTGTAACAACCTTAAAAAAGGCTCGGAGCACTGAGATAAAAGCCCGTCTATCACTGAGGGATAAACTAAAGTCAAGAAATTTCTCTGAACACAAACGAGAGCGATGGTGACATTAACCCCCATAGGGGAAGAAGTGGCCAGCACAGCGAGGAGGAGGTTACTCAGGGACCTCATGAGGACGCCAATGAAGGGGGAGCACAACCTAACCCACCAAGTCGGCACCGTAATCGCCGTATGTTGCGAGACATGACTCGCATGGAGGCCCAAATGCTGGAAATGCAGAAGCAGTAGATAAAACAGACTGCTGCGATGAATGCCTACTTGGCTAGAGGGTATGTCGTGAACGAGCCCATGATGCCTCCTCAATACCCACAGCCACATTACTCATATCCGAGGCGGTCACTGCCTCGTATTATTATCAAGATCCACAGGCATATGCCGAGGTGGAATCCGAGCCCTTCTACGAGGAAGGCCCGGAGCATGAAGCACATGAAGTACAAGACCAACTCCCGGCTAGACACAGGGAGGCTTCGCCCGCAAATTCTGGCAGTGTCTTCATCCAGATGGGAGGGCTATTCAGAGGCGGGCAAGGGGGTCGGAACAATGCAGATGATCCTAGAAATAGGCGGGAGCGACGTGCTGAAGAAGCCTTGTCGCAGAGTCAAATGCATAGGGACCAACATGGTACGAGGGCAGAAAGGTTAGCTCCCACGCATGAGCCTAGGAATAGGCCGGAAAGGAGAGCCGAAGCAGTTCGGACCACATCTCGTAAAGAGTTACCAACCCATGCAAGGCCAAACTACGACCGCGTTTTTCCACTGCAAAGGCAGGAGCACGCTCCGCCACCTTATGACCAATACCATGACCCAATGTACTCTGGTCACGACGAGAACAGTGAACTACCGTCATACGAGCTGGATGACGACGAGAAAATAAGTCCCTTCACGAAGGGCCTCCGTAGGTGCCCAGTGCCTCACAACTTCGAAATGCCAGAAATAGCAAAATATTCTGGCCGAGGTGACCCCGACGATCACCTATTAAACTACCGTGCTAGCATGGAAATAGCCGGAGCCACTCCGGCACTGAAATGTAAAGCCTTTGCTTTAACCCTTGAGGGAAGTGCGATACGATGGTACAAAAAACTCCCTCCTGGTGGCATCAACAGTTGGAGAGATCTGAAAACGGCCTTTAAAAATGACTTTGTTTCCTCTAGGCCTGGCCAGCTCCCACTCCAACGCCTTCAAGATCTAAGGCAAGGAAGGGATGAATCCCTGAAAAGTTACCTGGCTCGGTTTACTGAAGAGATGCACATTTGCGAAAATATCACTGAGGCGGAGATGTTTTCCGCTTTGAAAGGGGGGGCTAGACATGACGAGCATGTATTGGAGGGACGTCCGAAGTAGGAAACCAAGGGATTACAATGTTCTAGTAGACCTGATGAAGGAGGAGATTGTATCGGAAGAAATGGCTAGGGCCAGAGACAACCACCCCCAAGGGAGATACAATCTTGGGTATTACAATGAAGCAAACCTCAAGAAAGGAGGAAACAAGGATAGGATCGGCGGCAACCGGGGTGGAGCGTCGCGTCCGTTTCCGGGGACGGGGTCTAGCTATGCAGCAGAAATCACGAAAGCTATCCCCCACTTGCACTCCAACACCCCTTCCCAAAATCCTCCCACGGCTCAAGGAAGGATGGAAAGTAGTCGAAGTGGAAAACAGCCCATGATTGGGGCTTATTGCGCCTACCACAAATATTACGGTCGCGCAACAGAAGATTGCAAGGAAATCCACATGTTAGCTGACCAAAAGGCGCAGGGAAGAAGGGGAAGTGATTTCTCCCCCGACACGAGGAGAACTCAAAAATTCGGTGGCCAGAAGTTCAACCGAGCTGACAGGAGATCTCCTTGGAAGAACTCTACTAAAGAGAAGATTGACAATCGTCAGAGAGACAGGAACAAGGGCCAGGATACCATTTCGGCGCATGCTAAAGATACACAGGAACCACCTATGCCTGTGGCCGACTGTTTGCTAAAATCGTATACCGCAAGTGCACGGTTCGCGTTCAAGTAGTAAAGTGGACTAGAGAAGTCCGGGTTATCGTACCCACGAGAATTGATTGATTTGTAACTAAAATTATTGATTTCATTTTAAAAGAAAAGTCAAGTAACATAAAAATATGGTTTGTGGTGAATTACTAACTAAGTGACACAAATAAGAAACATGGCAATATATAAACTAGTTAACTAAAGCAAATAGATAACAACATGAAATTTAGAATAGAACTAATTAATCTAAACACTTTAATGAAAACATAAACTTGATAATTGAAACAAGTTACATAACATAAAACAAAGTGAATTTAGTTTTCATAACTATACTAATTTCTTCTTTTCAAATCAATTAGTGGTAGTTAATTAATCAACCAAATTACATGGGCAATTTTAAAATCACTTAACTTGTGTAGTAGATTCCAATGACATCTTAAAATAATAACAAACATTTTAAAGTTACAAAGACCTAAAACAACATTCATAATCATAAACATGTAAACATAAATACCCAAAATCTAAAAACTACTTAAAATGCTTAAATAAAAATAAACTAGTCAAAAATTCCAACACAATAACATTAACCCATAATAAACTAACAACAATATTTAACAAACAACATAAACATATGAATAATACTAAAAATAAAGATTAAAAACAAGAGAATAAAGGAAACTTCCCCTTTTTTGTAAAGTTCTTAAAGTGAAAACTCAAGAATCCTTCACTTTGAATCAAGTTTCTTCATCAACCATTAATATCTTTAACAACTCAAACACAAAGCATTAAATGCATAAGAAATAAATGACCTTCTTGATGGAAATATGAGAAAATAACAATAATCAAAATCCCAACAATAATGAACAACTTAAATGCACAATAATTTTACTAAACATAAAAATATTAACTTAACATTGCATTAAAAGTATGAAAATCAAGATGAAAATTACAAAAGAAAGTTAAAGATGCAAGAACTTACATGGGTGCCTCAAAAATATGATCTTTTCTATTTATACAACCGTAAAAATCATCCGAAACCCTAAAAATTGCTTAGATCCGCGAAAAACAGCTATCTGGGCCGAACCGGGTCGGGTGGGTTGACCCGGTCCGCCCCGGAAGTTTTCTCTTTTTTTTTTTTAATTTTACAACCATGCGATCGCGCGGTGGTTTTTTCAGTAGCATCCTAGTCTCGGGTCCGTTTTGAGGTACAAGTCGCGTTCGCGAACTGGTTCGAGCCACGCGATCGCGTGGCTCAGCTGGAGGGTATTTTTGCAGCTAAGTCCCTTCCGTAATTGTCATTAAGTCCTCTATCTTTTAATCTTGAGCAATTTAGTCCCCAACTTTTCAGATTTCTTTCAAATATGTCCTTCTAAAATTGCACTTTAGACCCTTCAACTTTTGAAATCTTCCAATTTGGTCCCTCGATTAATTGCGTGGCTTGTCCAAAACTTCCCGGAAGTGACAAAATGGTCCCCAAACTTCCAATTTCAGCGTAATCTGCACTTCTTTTGTGGTTTTTGGCCTCAAACTTGGATATTAACCTATTTAAATACAAAATATGCATAAATTAGTAGATATTTGCTCAAGATGTTCCAAAATATGCTAATTTAAATGTATGAAAAGTGTATAAAAATGCACTTAACAAATACCCCCAAACTTAAACTCTTGCTCGTCTCGAGCAAGAATATCTACTAACAAAAAAAATAAATGAATGAACGATCAACAATGCTAGATAACTTGTAAATTCTTACTTGAGTGTAAAATTGCATGATTAATTCACAATTGTGTTTTCAAAATAATACTACAAAAAGAAGTTGAGCTTATCTCATATTTGATCGGTGTGTGTGTGCATAGTCACTTCCAATTATCACTAAGGTTCAAAGAAACATTGTAGAAAGGATAAATTTCAAAATAATACTATCCACCATTAGTGGTCAATTTCATTCCTTACCCTCTTGTGACATTCATCCCCCCCATATTATTTATTTTCTCTCTCGAAATGCATCCTAGGGGTGACCTCAATTCACACATTTTTTTTTCCACTAAAGTTTGGTTATGACTTACCAGAAATCTCAACAATCTAGATATGCAGTGACTCTCCACTAGATGAGTGTTTCAACATTAAAGTTTATACCAAGCAATTCAAACCCACTATTAATCTAAGCCCTTATGCAAATACAAATGCATGATTTCTACAAACTAATGTGATGATTGCTCGTGACTTCCTTACTCCCTTAAGCTTTCTAATTGACCCAAGTAGCGAGCTTTAGGTCGGAAACTCCCCGATTGTTTTAAGATCAAAGGGTACCAGGTTTCAAAATACCCCTACGGACTTACTAACTCGAGTTAAAAAGGCTACGAAGTGAGGTAGACTTATTAAGGAAATGCAATGATGATGATGTGCTTTTTTTTTTACAGGTGTGTGTGTACCCTACTCATTAAGCTTTCTAACTGACCCATGTAGTGAGCTTTAGGCCGATGACTCCCAAGTTTCAAACTTAAGGCACCAAGTTTCAAGATACTCCTACGGGCTTAATTACTCGAGTCAAAAAGGCTACGAGATTGGGCAATGCAATAATTAAAATAGGTTTAGATCTCTAGCATTTGATCATCGCTTAGCTTATACTAACATCAACAACACTCCACACAAATTTAGATCAAGCATACATGGAATCACTACACATCTAGACCGTCTCCTTTACCGGCTCGACCACCCCCAAACTTGTCTCACAAGGGATTAAGAGATTAATAGCATTGAGAGGAAATTGGATAGGTTGATAAAAATTGAAGATACAAGCTCACAACCTAATTTTTCTATTTCACAAATTTTTCAAACCTTCAATGGATTCCAAATATCAACAACAATTAGTTATGCCTATTGTGCCCAAGAGAACCCAGGATCACTCATAGATAAGCAATTTATAAAAATAGGCACAAGTAGCATATTCGATCATGATTCATGAATTAATCAGCAAGTTCAAACATCAAATCATTTGAGCCGACAAGGCTATCTAGCATGTCAATATCCACAACAAAATGAACAAAATCAAACGTCACAATATCTTAAGACGGCAAGGCTATCTAACATGATAAAATGCAAAATGAAGTCAACACCCCCAAACTTGAATTACACATTGTCCTCAATGTGAAAATAGAAACAATATGTAAAGAAGATAAGAGGTAGTGAAACTTCCCTGATTCAATGCTTGGTTGTGACGTTGAAATTGACCTAAGCTTTCGTCGAATGTAGTTCACCCCCAAACTTGTTGAGGACAATGGCACTTAGGATTTTCAAAAAATTATTACCTACAAAAGTTTGAAAATTAATTAAAAAGGAAGTAAATAAGTATAGTAAATAAATACAAGTAACTTAAAAGAGAAGAAATTTGGGTTGCCTTCCAAAAAGCGCTTGGTTAAAGTCATGAGCTCGACTTTTGGATTGTTCATTCGGGAGCATTGAGGAGAAATGATGAATTTTTCTCCGGGGGTTCTCCTTACAAGAATGGTTTCAACCTTTGCCTCTTGACCTTGAAATGTCCCTTGTCGGGATGATATAGCTCAATAGTTCCATGGGGAAAAATTTGAAAAATTGTGAATGGCCCCCACCAACGGGATCGAAGCTTTCCGGGGAATAATCGAAGTCGGGAGTTGAATAGAAGAACTTGTTGCCTAACTTTGAAATCTCTCTTCACAATGTGGTTATCATGTCATTTCTTGGTCCTCTCCTTATAGATGCGAGCATTTTCATATGAGTTAAGGCGAAATTCGTCAAGTTCATTAAGTTGAAGCAACCTCTTCTCACCAATTAATTTTGCATCAAAGTTTAATGCCCATGTAGCCCAAAATGCTCGATGCTCAAGTTCAACGGAGAGATGACATGATTTTCCAAAAACAAGACAAAATGGAGACATACCAATAGGAGTTTTGAATGCGGCGCGGTAAGCCCATAATGCATCATCTAGCTTCCTCGACCAATCTTTCCTTGATGTATTCACCGTCATCTCAAGAATTCTTTTCAACTCTCGATTTGAGATCTCTACTTGGCCACTTGTTTGGGGGATGGTAAGGTGTGGCTACTCGGTGCTTCACTCCATACTTTGACAAAAGTGAGTCAAGGAGGCGTTTGCAAGTGTTTGCCTCCATCACTAATGATGAGTCGGGGGTTCCAAAGTGTGAATAAGAGGGGGATCGAAGCTAATCCCGATAAAACAATGCTTTGTTAAGCATGAAATCACCTCGAAATCCAAAAGAAGTGCAAAGCTTAACGAGGAGAATTGCGGCCTTGGATCGGTTTGTCTCCAAATCCACGGACAAATGCTTACCATTCTTTAAGGTCTTGAAAGGGGGGAAGCGGTTTCAAAGGACACCGGAGTGTGAGCAGACTTTTGCCGACCTGAAAGCATTCCTGGGACAGGCCCCACTGCTGTCAAAACCAAAGGCTGGCGAGCCTATCTACTTGTATTTAGCCGTATCAAAAGAGGTTATTAGCTTGGTATTGGTCAGAGAGGAGGACGGGAATCAATTCCCAGTATATTATGTAAGCAAAGCCATGCTGGATACCGAAACACGTTACCCAGACATGGAAAACTTGCTCTCTCGTTGATCATAGCCTCTCGCAAACTTCGTCCCTACTTTCAGTCACACTCCATACGTGTGCTCACAAACTTTCCTATGAGACAGGTAATACCAATCCTTAACATCCGACCTCACGTCTCTTTCCCTTCTAACTGATTTCTTCAAAGTGTAGAGGGTATGAATGATGTGCAATGAGATGGGATGGTCAGGGTTGACCTCCTGCCACATTAACCAAGTACTCACGGCCTGTGTCCAGAAGTTGGGGGCTAGCTGGTAGGGGCACAGGTTATAGCTCCGAAGCAACGCCCGGAAGAAGGGGTGCAGGGGTAGCCTCATCTCGCAAGATAGAGCATCGTAGCATATGGCCGCTTGACCTGGAGGAGGGCTGCAAGGTCGGCAAGAAGATGTAGGGTGCACCAATTGAACCCCTTCTGGTATCCTAAATTTTACCGAAGCCCCAGCCAAGTCAACCCTTCGGATTTCAGTAGCGACCTCGCTGCTCTCCCATGACTCTGGGTTTGGATCAGGATCAACGTGATAGCCCGAAGCATTGTTAACCTGATCGACCCAATCCTCCACTTGGGAGATCTCCTCTGCAGTCAGACCCAACTCTTCCCTATGTGCCCTAAACGGGGCCCTAACGATTAAACCGAGGTCTTGGTGACCTGAAGAAGAGCCTACCGCCTCTTCTCTCCCCAAATCCCTGTCTCGTTTGCTCCGAAACTCTCTCAAAGATGCCTCTTCCTCGGATGACAGATGAGCCATGTAGTTTTGATCTTTTTCTCCTTCGCTGTTAGAATCAATCAAATAAATTATGCCACTGATTTTCCTATTCCTCCTCCTAATCTGCTCCCTAAAGAAGCGGGAACTAAAAACTGATAAAGATATGGGGCAGAAACCTCTTACAGGATTCGCCATTGCTAACATTTCCTGTGAACCCGTTCCTCCAACTCTTTCCATTTTTTCTTAAAAATAAACAAGACTCACAAAGAGGAAAACAAAGTGCAAAACGAAATTTTCAAACCCACTGTGAGAAACTAAAAATAGAAAAGTTTTGCGCATGCAAAGGAAAAGAAATTTACCTTCGAAAAATGAATGTTCGAGGTTGTGCACTCGAAAGGAAAAACACGCCAATGGAAGGTGTTGGATAGTGGAGACGATTTGCTGGGTGAAGAATCCTAAAGAAACGCTGGAAGACTTGCAAAAAGAAGGAAGAATGCTACTATCTCTTGCGAAACAGAAAACTACTACGAAAATTCTGAGAGACGGGTAAAGGAGAAATGCAGGGATGAAGGAGGCTTTATAAGGAACCCAATAGTCCCAAATCATTGGTCTTTGAGCCTCATGATTAATTTGATAACCCGCGTCTCTTGGGGGGAGGGTTAATCAAGGCGCCAACTGCAGAAAGAAAGGGAGAAACCTTTCAGCTACCAAAGTGTGTACCACGCGCGGTGACGTGTCCTCCTCCATACTCTTCATATTTCTTGGAAACAAATACCAGCAGTGATGTGAACCCCTTCCGTGTTGACCGAAAATTCCCACAACAATTTAATACAAAACCCAAGAAAGCTAAAGCGATAAACACCTTAACCCAAGTTTAAATCTAACCCAAAATTCAAGGATTAACAAACCCTAGCTCAATGGGTATCAACTAAACAAATTCCAAGGTGGCAGAAAATAAACAACAACACAAGAATAATAATACTCAAGCAAAGTTGATTAACTTCCAAGAAAATATAAGATCAAAGAGGTTTAACCTTACCTCAAGAAGGGCCTCTCAAGAGAGCATTTCATATTGAACATTCAAGTTTTTTACAAATGAACAAGAAATGTGTATATAAGTACAAAATTGGGCAAAATGTGTAATTTCGGTATTTACAAGAAAAATCCCGTTTTTGTAAAACGGAGTGTTTCGGTCGATCACTGGGTCGACCGAAATGGGACTTTCGGTCGACCGCCACTCAGCCGAAAGCGACTGAGGCTAAAACAAAAATTCCTCTGCAGAAGATCGGTCGACCGGAAGAAAGTTCGGTCGACCAAAATTGGCTGAAACTCCAAACTTCTCATTTTTGGCTCCAACTTGATTCTTGGCTTCTTTTCTTGATTTATTCACATTGTTTAGCCTCGAATCTTGACCTCTTCAACTTCGGATCTCGTCATGGGTCCCACAGGTACGTGCATCGAGGTTTGACTTTCCCGATTCTCATCATCCCTCCCTTTTGAAAAGGATTCGACCTCGAATATTGCTTGAATGCACTGTCGTGAAACTCCTTGAACTTTGATCTTGCAACATTGTGGATCACAGGTTCGTGCAATGAAGTTAGACCCTCGTGATTCTCATCATCTCCTCCATCTCGAAAGAGATTCAACCACGAATCGACACCTACGATAAAAAAAATAGAAAATTCAGACACAATAAATGTAACTGAAATTTCATACTTACCGTGTAAAATCAATTTGTAGGCGTTGCGAAGAACTTGAGAGGTGCCAATATCGCAGGGTAGCATTTTGGATTTTATTCGATCGGAAACCCGTTCTCCCCTTGAAAAGAACCATTTCCAACCACCCGGATCAAATACGAATCGCCTCCTACCATGGTTGGCATGGAAAGTACATTGTATGTCAGTCCCCTCAGATGGAGGCACGAGCCTCCTGCGAAAGGGCTTAACCAAATTTGCTTTGTTATGCCCACCTATACTAACATTTTCATCAATAAATAAGTACATCAAGCTCAAAAGAGTTAGTAGGCTAGGGTCATAAGCAACATCAAGTGGAGAAAATTTGCTAATATGATAAGCACTTTTATTGCAAGCAAATTTAACAACCACAAATTGAGCATCATTTTTATGCAAATGCACCACTCCCCCAAAGAAAAGATTCATCATGTTGATAGCAATGCGGGTTTCATGACATGTAGTAAAATGTGAAAGTTTAATACCCATACCAATATCCACAAAATTAGCTTCATTTCTTTTCTTTAGTCTAAGTAAACCCAATACAAAATCCATAGAATGATTAATCCAAGGTTTACTGGGAACATGCAAATGTGTGTATAAAATTTGAGGTAAAAACTTAGATTTAGCCACTTTGAACGATCGGCCTTTACCACAAGTACAAACATGTTTATCACTAATTTTTCAATGAGGCCAATAAAAGCGATCACAAAATATTTCCACGGCCCCCTTGGTTTCAAAGTACCCAATCAAACTACCAACATGTGCCTCACTCATTAGAAATTCGCGCATGGCACATTTAAAAACAAACAAACTAATTTCCCAAGACAAATAATCATCATGTTCATAGAATCTAGCAAAATCTCGCCTACCACATGATTCATAGAAGTTAAACAATTTTGGGTTTTTAGCATGCATGCTCTTGACACGTTCAAGACAAGATGAGTTGGTTAAGGAGGTTAGGAGAAAAATCATTTCCAAGCCAAAATATTTGGTTAGATCTCCCTTATAGACTTCCCAAACTAGCAATTCCCCTATAAGATAAGTAGGCACATTGAGCTTGTTTTCACAAAATAGGAAGTCACGATTGTTTTCGCAAAACAGGAAGCCACCATGCACATGAAGGCTATCAAGTATAACATTTTCACACTCCAACAAAATATTTGCTAAGCTTCCATCGATGTCATACAACCCTCTAATGTATTCAAAACATAATAACATTGCATTTACCTCGGTTGTATTTGTCGTGGTAGGAAAATGTTTCCAAGAATTTCTTCCATAAGGCATGCTTTTGGAGTTCTTTGTTGCTCTGATAAGTTGACCTCACAATTTCCTGCAACAAAGAAATAATCAAACTAGGGAAGGAAGTATTAGAATACTCAAGAGTAAATAACATTTTGGGGTGATCTTTTCTCTCAATTTTCTTAGTGGCACTGATCACTTCCTCACCTTTTTCTGAGGTAAGAACCCCAACTCTCGGTTCTTCTCTTACCTCTTCTTTTTCTGGAGTCGTGGCTCCAACCCTCATCGCCTCTCCTTTTTCTAGGGACGTGGCCCCAACTCTCATGCTCTCATTTTTATTTTCTTCAATTTTATCAATTGAAGGTTCTTTTGTTTTCCTATCCTCCCTTTCTTTCTCTTCTTTTTCCTTCTCCTTCTCATTTTCTTCCTCGAATTCCTTCTTGAGCTTCATTTGATCTTTGCATACTTCTTCCGAGCTCAAAGATAAGATCACAACCTTTTTTTCATTCATTTTGAAGCTACACCGGTTCCTTCCCCTATCAAGATTCACATTTCGCTCACATTGCCAAGGTCTCCCCAAAATTATGTGAGTAGTGTGTAAGGGAACCACATCACATAATATTTGATCACTATAAGTACCAATGTGAAAAGTAAGAAGAACTTGTTCACTTACCCTCACCTCCCCATAGTCATTCAACCTTTGCAATATATAAGGACTAGGATGCTTCATAACCGGTAACCCCAATTTCTCCACCCTACTAGCACTCACCAAATTCGTGTCACTCTCCCCATCTATAATGAGACTACAAGCCCTATCCCCCACAAGGCATATAGTGTAGAAAGTATTTCCTCCATGCTTCTCTCTCTCATTATCATGGGCCAAAAATTTTGGTAGCCTAGCATTCATCTCCTTCACTACTTCTCTACTTCCACTTCCGTCCCTCCTACGGAATGATGAAGTCTTCATTTGCTCAATATTAACCTTCTCATCCATCCCATCTCCACTTCTATCTACCCATTCTCTTCGTCTTCTACCCATTCTCCAATCTTCTTCCACTTCTCCACTTTTACCCATTCCATGAAGTGATGAATTTTGCATTCTCACACTATAAATATTTTCATCAACTCCATTCCGCCTATCATCCAACCACTCTCTTCTTTTCATATTCATACTCCCATTTTGTTCACTATCCCCATTATTTCTCAAAACATCCCCACATTCACCCCTAACTTCTTTTCTATTCAAATTCCCACTTTGTTTTCTACTTCCATCCCTATACACAATGTTCCCACATTTATCCCTCAACCTTCTCCTACCATCCCATTTTTCTTCACCACTACTAGTTGATGTACTCTCCCCTCTTGTTCCTAAATTATCCAACTCACTCCCACTTTTCTCCATTTGTCTAGCCATGGTGGGTGAAAGATTTTCCAACAAGTAATTCAAATCTTGAGTTTGAGAATTGAAAATGGACATGGTGTGCAAGTGTGAAAGTGTTCTCACAAGAAAATATTTCTCTCTTGTTTCACTCAAATTTGGCTTTTACCCTCTATTGAGCTCACCACTCTTGCCTTTTTCCACTCAAAATCTCCTTTCTCAAGTTCTCCAAGGAAGGTAATCAACTAAACCACAAAGTATAATTCTTGTGGAGTTAAAGAAATCACCAACAAGGAAGAAAGAATTTAGAACAAGTAGACACAAATAGCAAGTAGAATTTATGTGCTTGCTATACTCAAAAAGGAACAATATTTATGTGGGATAAGATGCTAGGAACACAATTTTAGCAAGGAAATTGAATAACCACAATTAATTTATAAGGCAAAGATGTAGAGCAATAAGCACAAGGAGTGTAAATTTCCAATGAGGCAATTTATCAAACACTTTATACTCAATCTTTGAATGGCCTTGAATGTGTATAATGTGGATATATGAATATCCCCAACAACTCAAATGTGGCAAGAAGTGAATGATCAACAATTATCCAATGGATGAAGCAAGTGATATATGGAATAAAATGTTGTTAACACAATCTCAATGATGGGATTTGGATAGCCCCAAGTAATTAGCAATATATGGGCATTGAACAACAAGCATTAATGGAGTATTTTTCATTGAGACAATTTATCAGACACTTTGAATACACACTTTGGAAAGTGTAGGTTTTGTAGTGAATGAATATGGAATTCCCCCAACAAACTCACAATCAATATAACCGATACATGGAATTAACAATACACATGGGCATATAATTTTTTTCCAATTTTCCCCAATTTTAGGATTTTTTTTTTTTTTTACTATCAAGAACAACAACAATAAATATAAAGATAAGACTACCAATTTTAGAGCCAACATCTGATACCAAATGATGCGAAACCCCTTCGGTGTGTTGACCGAAAATTCTCACAACAATTTAATACAAAACCCAAGAAAGCTAAAGTGGTAAATAAAGCGATAAACACATTAACTCAAGTTTAAATCTAACCCAAAATTCAAGGATTAACAAACCCTAGCCCAATGAGTATCAACTAAACAAATTCCAAGGTGGCAGAAAATAAACAACAATACAAGAATAATAATACTCAAGCAAAGTTGATTAACTTCCAAGAAAATATAAGATCAAAGATGTTTAACCTTACCTCAAGAAGGGCCTCTCAAGAGAGCATTTCACATTGAACATCCAAGTTTTTTACAAATGAACAAGAAATGTGTATATAAGTACAAAATTGGGCAAAAATGTGCAATTTCGATATTTACAAGAAAAATCCCGTTTTTGTAAAACGGAGTGTTTCGGTCGATCACTGTGTCGAAATGGGACTTTCGGTCGACCGACACTCAGCCGAAAGCGACTGAGGCTAAAACAAAAATTCCTCTGCAGAAGATCGGTCGACCGGAAGAAAGTTCGGTCGACCGAAATTGGCTGAAACTCCAAACTTCTCATTTTTGGCTCCAACGTGATTCTTGGCTTATTTTCTTGATTTATTCACATTGTTTAGCCTCGAATCTTGAACCTCTTCAACTTCGAATCTCGTCATGAGTCCCACAGGCACGTGCATCGATGTTTGACTTTCCCGATTCTCATCAAGCAGCCTCTTTGTATTAAATGCGCCACCTAAGAAATGCGCTAGTGCGATCCCAGCCCTTATTTTAGAGGGAAAAGCCGAAGTAGAAGGTCGGATATAATATGGATCCAAACCTTTCATAAGGAATGCCGTACTTGATCATAAAAATCACGCGCAACACGATGATTCCCAGCGAGCGAATAGCAGAACAATTACAAAATACTGGATATAACAAATGATTAAACTTGAATAGAATTATTGCTGCGAAATGATGGAAAATTCGATCCGTCCATGAATGACCACATTGGATTTGAGGGACTAGTGTTGAGATCGTACCCGAAATGTGACGCGTTGGGCCACCAGTGAGGGCCCAATAAGGGTCCACGAACTTTAGCCCATGATTAGAAGTTCAAGGCATCCCCCTGGGTCAATAGCCGAGGTGGAAAGGCACAGGAGCCCCTCCGGATGAACTGGTTTGTGTCTAACTAAGGCGCTTTATGCTTAGCCGGGGTGCTTGCAGTAGCACCTCGGATGTAAGGATGGGACAAGACGTGAAGTCAGAGATGTGACATTACCTTTACCAAGATGTGACAGGAGCCCATCCCCTACGAGATGTAGCAATGATTACGGTCAAAAGGCAAGGTTGTCACCTCCAAGAGCTAGGGTAAAGACAAGTGTAAAGTATGCCACGTGTCATGATCCGAAACAACGAGTTCCTCTATAAATATGACACCCCTCCCACCTGGTAAGGGGTTAGTAATTTCATACTCTTAACAATATATTTCTCTCACTCCCTTTTCTCTCTTGGACACACTCATATTTCCCGCACCCAATATATATTTGCTTAAAATGAGTACTGACTTTGGCATCGGAGTGCAAACGGGAGCCACCTCGGCCCCCTTTGCAAACTGATTGTTTGTCACAGTGCGCAGGAGATCCACGTGTTCAAGAGGGAGGAGCTGAGACGTGTTGGTCCAAGGTCCAGCAGGATTTTGTGATCAACAGGTTCCATTAGTAAAAAATCATCGATTTATCGTTTGGTTTGGTTCTTCTAGAACCAGAACCAAACCGAACCACGTCCACCCCTAATTGGTTAGGCGTAATTAGCCAATTATCGGTTCCTTGCTATCGTAGACTTCACGCAATTGCGAGATGGAAACGGGGTTGGTTTGTATCGAGTATCATCCATCCATTCGTTTGTCCGTCCGGTGAAATTTTTTAATTCCAAACATGTCCCGCACGTCTACAAATTTCGGGACAGATCAACCCTACCGCCTCATTTGATTATATTTTTTTTGTATAATATATATATATATATATATTTAATAATTTGCTAGGGTCAGTCCAACCCCATCCCGTTGACTTGAAAGGCGAGTTTTTTTCGCCTCATTCTCGGATACCTGTCGAGTATGGGTGGATTGAATTTTTTGCCATCTCTACACAATCGATCGAATTAAATAATTATTCTTTTAACATAATATATATGCTATCAAAATGATCTCAAAGAGGGTGGTAGTCAACATTGACAAAAGGATCTAATCAATAAGTTTATGGTGCCCCTAGTGGGCACCATAAGAGCAAAATAGTGGGTGTACATTGGGTGTCAGTCAGGCCTCACCCCCCAATAGGGGGCAAGATGATGCTCACTAGGGGCCCCTTAAAATTCTTAAGGATCCAATTACCACAGGAGCTACAAGGAGTAGCGGATCCAGAAACATTGTTTAACTTAGGCGAAAATCGATAACAAAATTTCATCTTGGGCAGACATGAATTAAATAACTGTATTTTTCGAGTTGCAGCAAAAAAATTGTCAAAAAATTCGACTATATATTTTTTTTGGACGGATTCAGCATGAGCGAGCACAGGGGCTCGCCATGCTGTGTGTCTGGCCCTGGCTACAAGCTTTAAAAGTACAATTGTGTTTCTAAGGCGATCGTGAAGTCAGTGCGACTATGCTGGGGAGGTTTAGGATTTCTTTTTAGGATTAATTAGTTATTGAAGTTTAAAATGTCTCTCTAATGTCGATTTTTTCCAATTGTTCAAGCTTGTTGATATAAAAATGGGGAGAATAATGTCTGGATGCGTAGAATCTCGAGGAGCTAAACACGCAGCTCGTGAAAATTGATATCATAGTGGTAGAATGTGCATTGGTGGTTGAGGTTGTGGGACATCAATTACTTGCGTTCTTGCGAAAAAGAATTTTGGACCACATATCGAGTCGTCAAGTAAGTGGAACATGATGAATGAAGCTCTGGAGATGATAGATGTAAATGGTAGGTGTTGTTCGAATGTGACAATGTGATTTATCAAGTTTGTTTCGTGGGCGCACGTTGATGAAAACTATGTGTTTGCTTCAAAAGGTATGTGTGATGCTGGAATTAGAAGTCGTTCATCCAAAGAACTAGTTCTTATGGAGGTATATGATAAAGATTAGTATCGAAAGCAATATGCATGGAGTTATTGTTGATAGTTATGCGAGTAACTACTTTGTAGATGTCTGGAAGAGACATATTGCAATATTCTTATTCTGAGAGAAATGTTGTGCTAATGTGAAGCACATCTTCAACCATTAGGGTGTATGTGAATTCGAACCAGGAAGAATATTATACAATGAAAATGATCTTTTATCCATTCGACACAATAATGACATGATTATTGTCAAACAATGTGCATATGTAAACTCGGTGCTAGTGAAAGAAGGATTGGCTCCCTCTACCAATTGGACAAATTGCGAAGGAAGATGCTGTAAGTACCGCGCGGTAGCACACCCTAATTGCCAAACGACGGTTTCTAATCAGTAAACACCCCTAAATCTCTCTTTAGCTGTTCCACTTGCTCTAAAGGGACTCTGGAAAATGACAGTCGGCGGAGGCGTTTCCAGTTCTCTCAAGTTCTCCTCCCTCGTCTCCTGGATATCCGTACTCTCTTTCCACTCCTTTCTCTCTCTATTCGTATATTCGCTTCTAAACACATACACATGAATCTGTATCTGTAATTGCAGACAGGCAAGTTGCAGCAAACAGTAGCCAACTGTATAGAGAGAACTGGACGAGCACTTCACTCGGGCAAGATCTCATCTGTCAAAATTGTTCCAGAGGCCGCCCGCACCGGCCGGTATTTCGTTTTCAGGTCGAATATTGTTCGCGCATCGATTGATCACGCTGTGAAAGAAACTCCTCTATGCACTACGCTTTCTAAAGATGGGTATACAATTCGAACAGTCGAGCATTTGCTCTCGGCTTTGGAGGCTACTGGTGTCGACAATTGTCGCATTGAAATTGAAAGCTCGGACCCATGTGATCGATCCGTGGAGGTAATTTGTTTTTGTTTAAGAATGCAGTTGATATATTTGATGAACTAATGAAACTGAAAAGATAGTAAATTTGGAGTGCAATTCTCAATTTACACAAGATTGAAAGCAATGGTCACTATCGATGGAACATGAAGACAGGAAATTTATGGGCGGTGCAGTTATAGTTATGTTGTATAAGTGGGCCCAATCCTATTGGTTTGGCTTCCAAATACTGTAAGATTGAGCCAATTAATATATTCAGCGTGGAGTTGTCAGTTGGGGCACTTTGTTTGGCTTGTTTGATGGATTTTTGCAACTCCTCAAGTACCTGGAGATGGATAACATGCAGCATTTGGGTTGAGTATTCAACTTTTCAGAATTTTATCAAGTTTCTTTTGTCATTAGATTCCTTCCTTCTTTATTGATCACTTTTGTTATTAGGCAAAAAATAGTTTTATTTGTTGCAATCAAATAAAATCCCCCAAACATTTAAATTAACAGAGCTAGAATAGGAATGAATCCTAAGGTATTTACTATAATTTGCTTCTTCAGTGAGTAACTTCTGTTGCATACTGAAATATATGTTTTCTTTGAGTGCGATTGCACTTAGGGTGTGAAGGACATTTTGGGCACTTGGGGTGTGAAGGACATTTGGGTTTCAATATGCTGTGAAATAATCTAGCTCATTCAAGAACCAGTTGAATGCTGGAGAACTTCTCATCACCAAAGGTAGAAAGCAAGATTTTGTCTAAAAGATGTCCTTATTGAGCTTGGATTCATCAAACATAACACTAATGCAGTATGGAAATTGTAAATTTAATTCAGAGCTTGGTAGGGAGAAATTTTTAAAAGGAAAAATGATTTTTTTTTTTTTTTGGAGATTGTGTGGTTAAAATGTAGAAAATAGTTAGGGTCCCGTAGAAGGTTGAAAATAAGGCTTGGTCACCCTTAAGTCAGCATTTTCAAATTTAGCAAGACTTTTTCCTCTAAGAAGAATTGCTGTATTTCAGAGTTTGCAGAACCAGAGGGAGCAGATTTGGTTTTTAACTGGAATTTCCATTTTGGTAGGAACTTAAATGAAAGAGAGATCCTTGTTTTCATTGAGCCACTGAACAGGTTAGGTAACAAAACATTATGTCACGTTATAGAAGAAGATAGAAGAATTTGGTTACACGACATTTCCGAGATTTTTTCCTGCAAATCAGCCTTTAAAGAGTTAATGGTGGATGATTCTGTCCATTGTCCTTGGGTAAGGTCAGCGTGGAAGAGTCCCTTACCGTCCAAAAGTTAAGGTGTTTGCTTGGTTATTATCTTTAGGACGTCTCAACATTCATGAATTTACTACAAAAAGAAGAATATCATTCCAAGTGATTTCACCAGACTGGTGCTTTCTTTGCAAAAAGAGTGCTGAGAACACTAATCACATCTTTTTTCATTGTACCTTTTCTTTGAATTTATGGCATATATTCCTCAAGGAGTTCGGTATTTATTGGTGTACTCCCCCCAGTTGTAATGAGCTCATAACCTATAGTATTTTAGGCAGTAAAGCCCAGTAATTTCAGGAATGGCTGCAACTTGGTGGGTTATATGGCTAGAAAGGAACAAGAGGATTTTCGAAGATTTGGAAGAAAATAAATAGAGGCTTCAGGATAAAATTAGGCTTTGGGTAGCCATTTGGCATTTCATTTTAAAGGAGTTTAAAGGGGTGCCATTCTCTGATTTATTTAGAGAATGGCAATATTTTATATTAGTGTTATGTGCCATATTTTATATTATAAGTGTTATGTACTCATTATTTACATTTTTGTGGGTATTTTTATTCACTTATACTCGAAATATTATTAATACATTATACAAGTTCAGAGTTTGTTTATATATATATTAGTGATTTGGTCTTGTTCAAAATGTTTCCCCTTTTTAAATTGAGAATCAATCTATAATTATGACTTGATAAAAAAGCTCCTGTATAAAATGGAATAAAGTGCACAAACTTGTATTGTCATTAACTTTTTATTAGACATGCTGACACAGGTTCCTGTTTTTGATGGGTCAGCAAGAGAGTGGGTGGAGGCAATTAATCAAGTTGGATTAAAGGTGGCCATAGATTGTGGTGGTAACAGCTGTGAAAAATTGGCACCTTTTCTCAACAAACCCGTTCATGTGCGGAAAAATGATTCTTTCATGGTGGCATTCCCTCATTTAAAAGTCAACATCACATATGGCATTGACTTTCCACAGGTAAATTTTCCAATATATTAGTGTATGGACTTCACATGAGAATTGCAAATTATACATGCTCTATTTTTTTTTTTTTTGATAGGAAACGATAATTTTATTCATGATGGAAAATGAACAATTACAAGAGCATATGGATAAGATATCCACACAAAAAAAAAAACTAAAAAGCCAATTCAGGGCTATAAACCAAAAAAGTTCCCAATTATTAGAGACGTGTGGTTTCTAGATAGCTAGTCGGATTTAACCACAATAAGAAACTATCCAGCCCGCTGAAGTTCCTTGCTGACCTTGCCCATAATCCTGTAAAAAATATGATGCTATCCCATAAATCTTCTATGGATCGTTCAATGTTATCAAAAAATCTCCGATTCCTCTCTATCCATATGGCCCAGGCTGTTCCCATGACAATCAACTTCCATAACTCCTTTCTGTACTTTCCTTTCTCTCCAGAATGCCATTTAATAAGGATCAGATCAGCCCATTTTCGTGGGAAAACTCCTGCTTCACCAAACATACACAGGATTTTATCCCAAATCTTTCTAACAAACTCACAATGAATTAAGATGTGATCAATACTTTCATTCGTCTTTCTGCACATAATACAAAATGACGGTGATAAGCTCCAGTAAGGCCTTTTCAATTGTAACAAGTCACAGGTGTTTACTTTCCCTAAAGAAACCATACATGCTCTATTGATGTTACTTTTATTGTATATAATAATATAATAATTTCCGCTTCACAATAATCGTAGTTGTAGATGGTGTATTAACTATTAAGTGCTCTTGTTATTGACCTAATACTTCACCTTACTATGAAACTATGTCAAACTATCAGAATCAATCTCAATCTTATGCAAACATAATTTGTTACCAAAATTAATTTGATATTTAAAAACAATTTAACCATCAAATCCAATCTGAATATGCATTAATTTGTTCAAACCAGAATCAATCTGTAAATTTTACTCTGCTATTGCACTTGTTTGTGCAAAGGAGCAGAAAGAGATTTAATTGATGGTTTAAAACTGGATTACGTAGCTGTTGTTATCTTATTGCCGGCTTGTTTTCAATAGGAGATTCAGTCATTTGATATGTTAAGTGAGGTATAGCATCATTAGTAATATATCGAGTACGTCAATTGTTCTGTGATGTACCTGAGTATGAAGGGCATTTATAGGGTAGCTAATTCTGCAGAAATATTTTGACGATGGTCTATTTTTTGTTACGCAAACACAGAACACCAATATTTTAGTGTACTCTCCCATACAGCTAGCTTTATGTGGTATCATACAGCAATATAATACAGTTCTTGTCCTTACCAAAAAATTTCTTGCAGGCACCATGTATTGGCCGTCAGTGGTTCTCTTCCACCCTGTTGGATGAATCTTTCTACTCAAAGCAAATAGCTTCTTCAAGAACCTTTTGCATTTACGAAGAGGTGAGTCATGAGTCTCATTTTTGGTTTCCATCATTCTCTGTTCGTTATCTGTGCAATTGAATAAACAATCCAATTTATATTTTAAACTTGAGTTTTGTACTGTAACTTCTCTGATCTGACTAAGCTTGCTGTAAATTTTGATTTTCCAATTACATTGATGTGATTGGGGGAATCTCATTTCAGGGTCTCGTGTATTAGGTGAAATTATGGCGGATTGTCTTCTATTATTGAACCCAGATGAACTTCTATTGTCTGCTCCCCACGAACCTTTTAAAGTATCCTTTTTCATCAAATACATTTTCATGTAGGTAACTGATTAGATACAATTTTTAATGTAAATATGTAGGAGCTTAGGCATAACTAAATTTTACAGATTGTGTGACTTTTGTGTATTTATGAGACTTCTGCTGGAATCTCAGTTAAATATTCCTTGCAGGTGGAACATATGCGCAGATTAGGACTTATTAAAGGTGGTTCAGAAGAAACTGCCATAATCTGTAGGTGAGCGATACTTCTCTACGGATGTACATGTTAACAATTGGAGGGAATGAAAATTTAACCAATATAATAAGTCTTGAATCTTAAGAATAGCTGGTTTTGTCGTTAAATTGTAACACAGCCAATTTTATTTTTTTTATTCGAATAAAAGATTCTTCTGATCCCGAGGTCTCATCTCTGTCATTCGCACTTTACATCCTCTGCTTGGTACTTTCAAATGCCTGGAGAAGGACATACTTTTTTTATGTTGGACTTTTCATTTATTTTAGATTTAGCTCATTATGGTGAGAAGTTTTAGCATTTGTATGTTTACTCGCTGCATTGATAAAATGAATAAGGTAGGTATTTAGTTTTACACACACACACGTATATATTGCATAAATCATGAATGAAGTGGATGAGTCTTGGGGCTAGTTAAACTTTTGCTATAAAATTTACATTGCAGTGCATTTATGCTGAGAAAAGAACTTAATGGGCTCTTGATATGTTTGTTTATATTAACATTCTACAGAAATTTAGATGCTATGAACTACTATTTAAAGTTTTTACATGTTTTATCCAAACCCCCCCCCCCCCCCCCCCCCAAACAAAGTTTCCATGTTAGATCATATTGGCCTGGAAACTAAGGGCAGTTCTGAAATTATGGGATTTTTAGTAAAATCAATTTTATTTCAATTATCTTTGCAAAACCAGGAATACTCGTGAAATATTCATTTAAAATTTGTTTTCCCAACATTTTTTTCATTATTTTTAGAGAAAAAAAAAATAAAATCAATCTATGTCTAGCATTCTGAAACTTTTCTATCTTGTTTCTGAAAAACCTCTGAAAAGTTTCAATCTTCTGTCATTCTGAAAATCATAAATGAACTATGCAATAAACTATTCCATAAGGCATTTAGATTGCATGAATTTACTTTTTGGGCAAGGGTTGGAGGTGGGGATTACATTTGTTGAATAAGAAAGCTTCTTTAAACGTTTCCTAAAATTGCTGGAGTCAAAAACTTCAAATTTTGATTTTAGAAGCAACAAGTTCTCAGGTTGGCCGCCATGTTATCTCCTAATTTCCTTTTATTATCTCTAGTAAATGTTATAATATTCAAGAATCAAGATCCTGTGTATCTTTCTCCCCCAATATCTACTTTTTTTTTTAGACATTCTGACATTTGTAAGGGTGTTTGTAAAATATAAACTTCTTTTCTTTTTTTTCCCTGTGCGAGATGAAGCAGATATTGTAGCCATTACTTGAGGTTATATCTTTCTCTTCCCGATTTGAGTCTTGCCATTGACCTGCTTGCGTATATTGTTGTCTCATGTAGCATCACTAGAGGCTGGTTGAATCCACCATTGCGTTATGATGATGAGCCTTGTAGACACAAAGTTTTAGATCTTATTGGCGATCTTTCCCTTTTTGCAAAAGATGGCAGTCAAGGGCTTCTGGTGTCACACATTTTAACTTATAAGGTCCTTCTCTTTCCCTTTCTTTTTAAGTAGCTGTAGCATTGCTTTTCTAAAGATATATATCTGGGTATGTTATATGTACAAGCAGTTACACATTTGGTAACTTAATATTTAAAGACAGAATGTTAAAATGACTGGAAATGATATGTCGTCCGTATTTGTGCTAACTGTGGACAAATATATGTAATAAAACTACCCGGATGCAAATCTTTAACGAAATCTTGTTTAAATTCTCTTTTAATCGTGTTGAGACATGTTACAATTAATATTTTGAATTAACATAACATTGTATTATGTGAATTTATCAGTACTTTTGAACTAAAAACTTTAATCTTTATGTATGCTGATTGTAGTCTGTAGATATCATGTTGAGATTGACTTCATGTTTATTTCAGTATGTTCCAAAAAGGCATACTTGACCATGTCGTTAACTAGCATTTCCTTCTCATGGTTACCTTAAACAAATTTGTCGATAAAATGGCCAACGACAGAGAAAAACTGACTTGAGAGTATTATGCCTTTGATCAAAGGGTTAACTAGACTTGTATCTTTACAGGGTGGACATTCATTGCACACAGAGTTTGTTCGTTGCCTATCAGGAATCAATAAAAAGGATATGGTACTTAGCTGAGCAAAAGAACTAACCTTCGGTTTTTATTTTGTTTCCCGTCAAGAAGCTCAAAGCTTGAAAATGTAAGGTGGCGTTCTGTTTGTATTTTATTTTGTATTTTCATTTTCGAAAATATTTTGTATTTTGTGTTTTCATTTTTGTTTTCAAATTTGCTGAAAACGCGTTTGGTTTGTCATTTCTGAAAACTGTTTTTGAAAATGAAAAGCTGGAAAACACGTTCTGTTTGAAATTTTGCAGAACACTATTTAAACTATTTATAATTAATTTGCTTGCAAAATACTACTAACTCCAACTCAAATTTCCTTTCACAATACACTAAAAATATAGTTACATGCAACACACTAATGTGAGCATTAAGAGTCTATATTAACACAGCTTGGTCAGGTTCGAGACTTGATAAAGCTCTACTTCTATTAAAATCCAGAAAATGCAAGTTCTTTCAAAACCATCAGAGTCTATTTATCATTACATTTTTTGAAATATACCAACAAGAATTCTCATTTTTTTTTTTTTTTTTTTAATGTTGATATTGAATTCAATAAAACTTTATTTAAACTAAGTTCCAAGTTAGGATAATTTTAAAAAAAAAAAAAAAAAAATTCTTTATTTAGGCTTAGTTCCAAACTAGGATAATTATAAAAAAAATAATAATAAAATAAAAATAAATAAAAACTTTATATTAAGCTTAGTTCTAAGTTAAGATAATTCTAAAAAAAAAAAAAAAAAATTCCCAAAACGCGTTTTTCACGTTTTGGACATTTTTTGTCGAAATACACACAAAACGTCCAAAACGATGTTTCGGGCGTTTTCCGTTTTGTGTACAAATTTTTTATTTTTTTTGTTTTCCAAAATGCGTTTTCGAAAATGGTAAAGAGAACGCGTTTTTAGCGTTTTCGAAAATAAAAACAGAAAACGACCTCAAAACAGCAAAGAGAACAGGGGCTAAGTTTTTATGTTGAGTTGACAGGACTACTTAATATTGCTTAAGTTGACCTCTTAATAAATCCCCATGTTTGTCTCTCCTCCTTAATTTTGCCTCCAGATATTAGACAATATTTATGAACTTATGAATCATATTCACTGGTAGGATTAATATTTGGTCATATTTGTTTCAGATTTAATTTAAATCCTAGCGTAAACTCCTTGTGTTTATTACTTGTAAGTTTGCTATTTGGTCTTGAAGCAACTAGCCTCTTGTTATCTTGTACTGTATTCAAATGCTTTATTTACAACTAAGCTAAGATAAATTACATATGGTAGCACATAAATTCTTTGGTGTTGAATCATGATATTTTGGAGGAACATAATGTTCCATCTCGAAAACTTCAAGAATTCCCGACTATTGTGCTTCACATACTTCATTCAAAAAGCAGTCACTTCCAAGAACTTCAAATGGCATTTTCCAAACAGTTGCCACTATATATCCACAGATACCTGGATACTTCAATCACCATTCTTTCTTACCCTAGCAAAGTAGCAATGGAATCAAAAGTTATACTAGGCTGGGATGTATATAGTACTCCTAGGGAATGCTAAATTTATAGTCTTTATTAGACAGGTGTTGGGTTTTAGATATTCAATTAATCAGGGCGATAATGTTAAAACGATTGTAAGATCGTAGGAAAATTATATTGATATTTCAATGAATATTTAAATGATCGGAAGCAACTTAATTAAGTTGCTTATGACCCATTTGGTGTGGCCCGTTTGATTTGGCCTTTTAGTTGTCAATCTTAATTATTTGGTGTAGTTTTTGGTTTGGCCATTAATGAGTTCTCTTGGCCCATGTGTTGTAACCTAACCCTAGCCCTTATATGCATTCAGTTTGCCTACCATTTGTCATGTGCTATCTTTATCTTTATAATATATAAAGGTTGGGTACTTTCTAAAAACAATTTTTCGCCCATTGTTCGTTTCCATAAATAGTAAGTTCCCATAAAATTACACAGTGTGAATGCAAAATTGACGTATGTCAAATATGAATGCAAAATCTAGATAAATGTAAACGCATTTATTGTCTTATATATATATATATATATATATATATATATATATATATATATATATATATATATATCCTTCAAAGAAAAAGTATTTAACATCAAACAGCATGACAGAACAATCTTCTCGTTCAACAGAAAATAGTCTAATGAAAATGTTGCATTGTTCTAGCAAGTAGCAGCTTCATCTCATGCATTAAACTTCTCTTTGTGGGATATACAGTATAACCCCATGAGGACTATTTGTTTTTGATAAAGACATTTTGTATTGTACATTTTCCTTAGTAAGAAATATTGTAATTCATAGAGTTAAGACAGTAGCACCAGATACAATGAACCAGAAAAATAGTGATTTGGGGAATGTATTGTTTATGAACTCGTTTATAAACAAGTTTACCAAATATAGGTAATCTACTACCATATCATCGACCAGCCATGAAAAATGACCATCCTCGGAATGGAAGCAAAAGATTCACATTTATTTACTTCTAGCTTCAATACCATGTAATAATAAAATCCAAAATCACACACAAGTACACGACTGATAATCCTTGTCCAGTCCCTGCTTAAACATTGATGGAACCAAACTCAAACAAACTACATGAAGTATCCTTTGACTTGTTCAGTTCTGACTGTAATAGTAGGTGCTTGAATTTACTAAGTTAAAATTTAAATAATTGCAAAATGTGAGTGGATAAATAGAAAAATGCAATTTGTACTTGAAATTTGACAAAAAAGATGATAAAAAATGAGGTGTCAAATTTGTGACTGTTGATGTGTGGGCTGATGTGACGTGTGAATTGTTAAGATTGTACCAACAAAATATTATGTCAACCTCATGGTTAATATTCTTGTACATGTAGCCTGATTGAGATAAATAGTATGTAAGATCAAACGAATTAGTAATTTAAATTTTGCCAAAGTTCACTTAATTTGGCACGTTAGAATCCTTCAATCTTTGTGCAACAAGCATGTGTATTTTGTGCTACCAAATAAGAGATTTTTTTTTTTTTTTTGAAAGTACCAAATAAGAGAATTTAGTACATATTGAAATAAAAAATTACTGAAACCATGCTCAAACATACTTGATCTTGCTTTAGCTAGTCAAAGAAAATAATGAGGTTAAAAACTTGTTTTTGAGTAAGTTTGGATCCGTTTGATAGCGAAGATAGAATTTTGGTGAAAATAAAACGAATTTCAAGGAATTGAATTCTTGAGAACTTATTTTTTTAAGAATTGAAAGTTTAATGTGTTTGAATGATTTAAATTTTTAGGTAGAAAAGGTGAAGAATTTCAAGACTTGTTATTTGATTGATATTGTTTTTCATAGAAAATAAAGTAAAATTTTACTATTTGAAATAAAAATAAATTAAAAAAGCACACATTTATACTTAATAATATTAATGTTAATTTTTAGAAAAAATAAATCAATTAACAATAACAAAAATGATCAAACGAGACGAAAATAATTTTCTATCGAAGGGGAAACAAATTCCCACGAAATACATGGAAAAATCTATTCCTCGTTTGCAGGAAAATACAATGATTTGATTGGAGGGATGGAAACATTTTTTACGGAAGATATTGACTATCAATAATGCCAAAAGCCGGAAAATAAGTGGAAAACACATTTTTCATGAAAAATCCATGGTTATCAAATCGGACCTTATTCCGACTACCATATCAAACTTGGCATAAAAAAACTGAAAAAGGTATTAGCAGTTGTTTAATAGAATTATTATAATTTATAAAACAATTTTTAAAATCACTTTTGAACCACATAATTTATCTCCACTTTTTAATCACATTTTATTTCAAAAACATCAATAAATCAATTTATAAATACTGCAGTGTCATCTCTTTACAAAATATGCAGTACATTGCAATTCTTGGTTCTTGAACTCCACTGTACATCAAAGGAAATTGCAGCTGGGTCGCCAACCTTTTCAAAAAGTACAAAGAAGAACCAACTTTATAACAAATGAAACATAACGATTTACAAGGCCGGGCCGCTGGAGACCTTCAAGTACGAAAAACTCAACAATAAAAAATGTACAAGCTAGCCATCTTATTCCCACAAATATATAGAATAATATACATTTCCAGCCTTGGTTCACTGTGCTTCCAGACGAGACAAGTGGATCTAGAAGTCCAGCTGGTTTTCTTCTCTTCACTTAGACTTGGTCGTTTCCCTTGAGAATGTTGTATTTGCAGAGCGGACATGTTGCATTCATCTTAAGCCATTTCACAATACATGTTGAATGATAGTGATGACTGCAAGGAAGAGCATGGAGATCGGTGGCATCCTCATATGAACACAGACATATACAGCATTCCTGGAAAAGGGACCAAAATTTTAGATGCAAACATGAAAATCTGAACTACAGGACGTATCTAGTTTCATTTGTTAAATGTTTGTCTGGATAAGCGGAGTATTGGTTACCCTTAATGATTATATGTGAGTAGATTGTATCCACTCACTGGACATTCAAAAAATTGTTATTGCACACAAGTGGCCACTGTTCGTACTATATATTCTTTGAGCTGCCAACTGCAATAGCCAAAGGCCACTGTTCTCTCTTCTTTTTCTGATTTTTGCACCAAGTTTACCTCTCCTGCTCCAACCACCACACCTCTAGCATCAATCCCCATGATGGTTTCTCACTTCCTATACAATTCACGAGATCGTATTTCCTTAACATATACCTTAAATCGATATAGACTGGTAGGTGTTCAAGAGCTCTGGATGTGATATGCACAAATGTGTTAAAGAGTTCTTCGGGTCACAGTCGAAATTTATTATTTTTTTCTCTTATCATTTTTTGAGCCTATTATATATTTGTATAACTACCTTATGATGAGGTTTTTTGTACACTTTATTACTAGATGAATTGTAGTGTCAATAGTAGAACTTAAAAAGAATCAAAACTGGCGTTGGTCTCTATTCCCTCGTGTTTCAAAAAGTAATATTTTAAAAGATAATGATCACAGTCTAACGAAACTGGCTAACCTGTGCCCAGACAAAAAGCAGTTCCAGTATCCAGTTCATTTCTAAGAACATTGACTAGGAGTCAGTATATGTATGTCAGTGAATGTTGAGTGGAGGCGCAGGGATCTCTTACGAAATGAGGAGAGCATGTTTGATAAATAGCAATCCACATAAATACAACTAAAAAATCGAAAGCACAATAAAGTACATGAACAACTATGCCAATGTATTAACAGTAAAAGGACTTGAATAGAACTCAAGTTGCAGCAAAATCAAAACTAAGGTAGGGTCAGGACATTGGGAACTTACTGCGTCTTCAGGTAGAAGTATTCGCTCTTCCACCATGTACCCATTGTTTGTTTTAATAGGAACCATTCTGCCATGTCCAATGCCTTGCTTGTCCTCATCCTTGGAGATCTGAAATCTATATTTGGGAAGGGTGCTCAAATCCGCCTCTGATGCACCTTCCTGTATTAATTAAAGCCATAATAAAAATTAAGAAATCCATGTAGCCAGATGGATACGGTTCAAAGCTAATTTTATTGTCTGTATCATACCTGGCCTGCAATGGCATAAAGAATCGCGATGATACAAGGCAAGCAGCAACAGAGAGCTATTCCTATCAGACATGCTAAAACGACGCAAAATACGGCAAAGAACACATCGAATGCCAAAAATACCACGCTCAACCTGCAACATTTCCAAATTCAGAGATTTGTAGAGTCTGTGTCCAAAGCTAATGGATGCAGAACCTTTTAGCAAAAAAATAATTCTGAACCAGTAGAATAAGTTTTGAAATTAAGCTATCAAACCAAACTAAGAGAACTTGTCATTGATGAATCCATTAAATTATGTCTAAGGGACACATATTTGGGAAAGAAAAAGAACGTTACTGTCAATTAAGCCCTGCTTATTGCACTGGAAAAATTGCTACTATGAAAAGACAATCTGCAGTTAAAATCTTTATAAATGTAGTTATAATGAAATTATAGCTATCCCAACTAGAGGTATAAGTAAAAGCCGCCAAACTGGAAAACTGAACCACGACAGCCTTTTTGGAACCGTTGGATTGATGCCACATGGATCCGTCAATGTAATGATTTCGAAGTAAACCAAGCCGTACTATAGTGGTTTGGTTTTGGTTTCCGAATTTTGACAGCGGTTTGGTTTCAAACCGGACTGTTTAAAAATTTAAAAGCAAAAAATAAAAATAGAATCAAAATTTTGAATTTATGCCAGAAATTAAACTAATAAAATTACAATCTTAACCTTGATATAAAATAAAACTATTAAAAAATTTAATACAAAAATTGGTAATTTGGTCTGTTGTCCATTACCAAATAGTACCAAAAATTACCGTAAATTCATGACATTAGTAATCAATCCATACACCACAGTCGAAACCCTCTTCAGCCTTAAATCTACAATCTTCAGGTTGCAAACATTGTGGTTGTTTATATTATTTTAATCTATTTAACTCCTTTTCACAGTTATGAGGATTATGAAAATGTTTTCATGACCTTTATATTTTGTTTAATGAAGTTGTATGACATTGTATCAGCCTAAAAAGGTCAATGAAACATTTTCCGTGTTTTATTGTGACTTTTCATTTGTTTGGTATTTAAATTTACAGTTTGATATAAATGTAGACATAGTGCTTTTTATTTACCTTAAAGTATGAAATATTTTATAATGAATAAACTAGTGACGATAAAGTGAACATAAAAAAATATATAAGACCAAGCCGCAGTTAAAAACTCTGAAAATCGGCCAAACCGGACTGCTTAACCCCTACCCTCATCAAACCATAATGCTTCCTATTTTTAATTTTACATGGAACATATTCCATTTCTAGTGCTCAGCTCAAAAAAAAATGCTCAATTATAATAGTTCTTCTTGTAATCAATTATTACTCACTCGTACGGAGTTGAAAGTCCTTATTCCCCACTTGCAATGGCATCCTAAACTTTTTACTTCCGGCAATCTCCACTTGAATCAACTATTCCGTAACTATACTGATTAAAGTGTTACTAATAAAATGAACATCGTGACCCGATGTAAGCAGTTATCAGATGAAGTATAAGAATGCACAATGGCCTCATATTATGTGGAAACTAAAACAAAAAGAGACAACTTGCTCCATAAAAAGTTGTCCAAAGAATTAGGACATTGAATTTGGGTAAAAAAAATGTTATTAACATCACGCACACCCCCAACAAACAAACTGGTAGATCTGATCAATTAAAAAACTGTCATTTCTAGATATCAATGAACCAGCAGAAAACATTACAGATCGCTTAGGAACCAAAGTAATGAACTTTTTCACAGTAGTTAGTGTTACAAACTTACAACTTACAATGGCTAATATTCATGGATGTTGCTCTTTTATAAGTTAAGTCAGCTCTATCTTTGTTTTATGGTCATAAAAACTTGACTAAAAGTATCAATAGCAAAAGGAAATAAATGAGAGTCCAAGGAGAAATTGAATTTTATTTGCCTCGGTACTTTCAAGTCACTAAGCTCCATGGACTCATGATTTGGGCAATCCAATCTCCCTTGTGTAATGTGGAAGCCCAAAAAAACAGTTCTCCTTAAATGGGAGAGACTACTTTATGATGACATGAATATCATTTGTTTGACTGCTTATACTTTGGAAGCATCGAATGGGGATGGTTTATTAAATCATAGCCTCGTCAACAAATCATTCTAGGATGAAACTAAAAAAAAAAATGTCATTGCTGGAGACAAACCTGACCACTTAAATTAAAAAAAGGTAGGAGGCAAAAGCTAGAGTTTAAATCCCAAAAAGAAAACGAAAAAAAATAAAATAATGGGTCATAAAAATGCAAAAATGACTTTCAGAGATGGTGTCACCCTATGTCTCAGCCTCTCCATTATTTAAGAAGTACTCGTGTGTGACACGGGTACGGAATAAGGGTATGGGATCATTCCCGGATCCTTTAAAACCAAAAGAGAATATTTTATATCATTTATATCCTCGAGAAATGCATCTATAATTACCAATAGATAAATTTATAAAGTAGTTTGAAGTTTATAATTGAGCTTGAAACATTAAATGAGACAGGTTCTAGACTTACCAGTAGAGACGCGGTGCACTTCTTAAAAGAACTTCACCACCAGAGACAACCCAGTAAAAGCCAACTATCCACCAGAGAAATGACACCATTGTGTTTGCCGATTCACAACGTTTTGTAATACTGAAATGTCATCAAACCAAAGTAAATAAAGCAAATAGTTGAAGTTTCTACAGCAACTTATGGAAACAAAGTTAATGACCAAATACAAATTTTATCACCAGAAACCTGATCTCCAAAGTAAATAAAGCAAATAGTTGAAGTTTCTACAGCAACTTATGGAAACAAAGTTAATGACCAAATACAAATTTTATCACCAGAAACCTGATTAGAACACGTACATTTTTTTATCACCAGAAAACTGATTATAACACAAGTAATTAGGGGCAGACCCTTTACGTTAATTTTGTTCCATTCTCCCAACCCACCCCCATCACTTAGCAAAAAAAAAAAGGGGGGGGGGGGGGGGGGGGGGGGGAAAGGATTACATGGTAGAAAGGATAAACATAAATCAGTGCAAAATCATAACTAAAATATCACAATAGCAAGCATTGCTGGTCCACTGACGCTCGTAATTTTCATCACTCATTATTTTAGCTAAACTTGATATTGTATTTACCGTCCATAGTTATTCGGTAACGTCTCTTTACTGATAAAATATTACTTCATCATTACTCTACTACATAGATACAGCATCAGTTACACAGTTGAGATGCAAACTTTTTTGCATGCTATAATTTTTTGTCAAGATCATTCTTGTTCAAAATTAGCTCTCAGCAGTGGCTTCTTAAGATATTGGAAAAATATTTTAAGTACTGCTGATTCCTTGGTCCACAACCTAAAATATTATCACCAGGTCAATAAACTGGATGGAGATGCTAAGGAAAATCTACTGGCATTATTACATCACGCTCTCTGGATTTGAATCCTTAAAATCTTTATATTATGTGTTAATGTTTAGTTCAACTAGTGCTTGTACAAATAAAACCTATAAATAAAATAGTTGAATTACTGAAATGCACAGAATCACACAAGAAGCTCAATGTATAAATGGAACATTCTGACAATCATGTAAACCAACTAAGGCATAGTGTACTATCCCAAGAAAAAGAAGGTCGTGTCGTTGAATATTGTCTTGAGAGCGAGATGAAGAAACTCATCTAAAACTTCCTTATCAATGTTTCTTTTATTTTATTTTATTGATTAAACCTAGTGTTGCAACTTTCATCAAAATATAGTAGAAACATCCCATTTAGTTCACATACTTAAAATGAAGTGCACTTATAGAACCAAACACAAGAACTTCCACGGAAAATTTTTGGAGAAAGCACATAGCTTTCCACGTACATGGTCAGCAACATATATATGCATTAAACAGCTTATCATCTAAGGGGACGTACATTTTCCAGCTCGTTAAAAATGGATATTAGAGAGAGATTTCATCCACCAAATCACGTTAACATGTGTCCCCCCGCCCCCCCAACCCCAACAGACAGATTTGTTCATCTAGTAAATATACCTTAAAAAAAGGGGGGGGGGGGGGGGGCGCTGAGCCAGGAATTCTTCTTCTTTTACTTCCACTTTTATATACAGTAAATACAACATATATTTGGTTTCCCTAAATACTCGTATACAACCCACTGACTTGGAGTTAAAACTAGGGAGCAGCAGTCTTCTTTTTCAGGTAGCTGAGTTGCAGCTGGAGCTATATCCAGCAACATCAATATCCAAGGAATTAAGTAATTTAAACACTGATTAAAATTCATTCCCAACTCAAGTAGAAAACAAACAACATTAGATAACACAAGAAATCATAAAATTAAACTCCCAGGTGCCCAGAAATACTTCCTACATGATACTATAATAACATGAAAAATAAAACAAAAAGAGCTAACCTGTAGCTATTAGAAATCCCGAAACTCTCGTCCTCGTCATTCTCAATATCATTATCCTCCTCTGTTCCCCTGTTTCCATCTCTCCTACGTCTCGAATTCCGCTTCTTATACTCTATCCAAACGAGGACCACATGGAACAGACACTGTAGCGCATATCCACAGACCCAAGCCCTAATGGGCACAGTAGGGTTCTCATCAGCCGTGCAAAATAACATCACAATCGACACAATCACGAAGGACAAGTTCCACATCATGTCGAGCACAACGACAGGCTTGGAGTACCCCCAGTCTGTGCGGCGCTCCTCGAGCTCACGAGCTGCGGTCTCGCGCACAAGCATTGAAGCGCCGCCACGTCGCTGGGAGGAGACGATGCGGGAAAGTAGGATAGACAGAGAGGAGGGGCGGAAGGGATCCGACTGGCGGGGCCGGAGGAGTGGGGCTATGGAGGAAAAGTTGGTCGGTGTAGACGGCTCCGATGACATTTTTCCCTAATTTTGGTTGTGCGAGTTCAGGAGTGGAGCTGAATAGTGAGCCTGGCAAGGATAGAGGAGTGGGGTGAGAAGGTTTAGGTGCAGGTGGCGGGGGGTATGAGGTAGAGAAGGGAGAGATGGCGCGGCGACTTCTGAAGGCAGAATATGAACAGTTATTTCATTTATATTTGTTTAAATAAATAATATAATATAATATAAATTTTAAAAACATTTATGCTACATATTGGGGAAAAAAAATGAGTTTCAATAACAATACTCACCCAACTTTGGATTCGTCACGATTTACTCACTGAACTTTGAAATACTTCTCATTGATTGTTCAACATTATAATTTTGCACTCTATCACCTACCTAACTTTGAGTATTATCACCGATTACTTATCAAAATTTAAAATGTTTTTCATTGATCACTCAACTTTGAAACTTTTTATTTCAACATTCATCCAACTTTGATTTTGTTCAAAAGTTATTTATCGAATTTTAAAATACTTTTCATTGATCACTCAACTTTAAAATAGTGAAGATTCAAAATTAACTCAATGAAATTATTAGAGCACGATTAAAAAAAATATTACAATTTATGAGCATAGGTGAATATATCTTAAACTCGTTGATATGATACGGTGATTTGTTAATTTGTCCTTCACACGTGTTGATGTTATTTTGATCTCTCCAATATTGCCAAAAATGGCAAAAACCAAGAAAGAGACCAATTTTTATGTTAAGAATTTTCAACTTGACAAATAAAATATATATTAAGATTACTCATCGTCAGGATAACGTTAGATGATTTGAAATGTATAATAATAAATCGAACTGCGTAACATCCAAATATGAAAAAGAGTAATCTATTTTAAGTTTTCTTTGGGATTATAATTGTATACAGATTGTTTAATAAATTGACTTGAAAGACAAAATTGAGCTATTAAATAAAATAAACATTTGAGCGGTGAGTAATCCGTGACAACACTCAAAATTGGATTGCTGATAAAATACACTCTCTAAGAGGAGTGACCAATGACAAAACATCCTAAAATTCGATAAATAACTCGTGACAACACCCAAAGTTGAATACGAGATAGAGTTGCAATGCTCTAAAGTTGAGTGATCAATGTGAAGCAATTCAATATTCGATGAGCAAAATGTGACGACATTGAGTGTTGGAACATTTAACTCAAAAAAATAATATATAAATATATATATATATATATATATATATAAGAACCGGTGTTTTTGAGATAATTTGGATGTTCATTCATCGGCTCCAGGTTACTGTTTACTGTCAAATGATGTTCATTCATTGATCCTCGGAGATCGACAACCAAATTGTAAGATGAAAATACTATGTAGATAGTTAGAGTAATTGACCCGTTGATCTTACATAACCCACACAGCTCAGAGTTTTTGCAATATATCTCCGTCGAAACAAATATATTGTTACGCCCTAATAGATCATCTGGCTGCAAATAGCCAACTAGTTCAAGGGGACAAAAACCTGAAATCTGCAAAATTTAACCAAACAAGGTAAATGTACACTACAGTTCATGGATCAAGTAGCATTCCAATCATTCAAAAGTAAGGCTCATTTGACCTGAACAAAATATATCTAACAGGAGTGTAAGAACCTCATACCCTCAATATTTGGGTGTGTAAGCAAGGATGACAACTATATGAGCCGCTGGTGCGAAGAAAGCTCTTCGAGCTTCCCTTCAATCGTTGTTACTTCTGCTAACGACAAGTAAAGACATACCCTCCAATAGCTAAAAACAGTCTCTTTCCTACTGTTCCAACTTCCAACCAAAAAATACATAATCAACCTACGCGTTTGGAGAACTATTAAGACAATATCTAGTTGACACGAAATACAGCAAAAGAGATTAGGGGATAGGGGTTTATCTCACTTTCGAATTCTTGAACTAAAGAAATTGCAAGAAACACAACTATTCAATATAGATTATCAAGATCTTTGTATTCTTCATAATTAAATTTGCAGAAATACGGTTGGCTTACGGGCAGCTGTTTCCAACATATTAAAGAACGCATGAGGGGGATTATCCAAGAAAAAAATGAATTCCACTTCTTGTGCCTGTCCTTAAATAGATATCAATGAATTAGAAACAACAACTCATGCAAGTAACTATTACCAAGAAATGCATACTAGTGAACTTAGAAACTTTAATATACCTTTGACTTTCTATAAACATTGAATACAAAAAAAAAAATATGCGTGTATTTTTTTAAAAGAGGTAGGTTAGAATTATGAGATTTTAGAAAAAACATAAATTATTGGACATTGTTGTTTGTTCACAAGACTACAGCGTAGAAGGTGCCATTGACATGTGCCTTTGCTTTCCAGTAAAATTTAAAATTTAATTTTTCTCTGGCAACTTTAATTTCTTCTTTTGTCTTTTCTTTCCCTTAATTCCATGGCTAATCACAGCTCAAAAGGAAAAGATAGCAGTAAGCTCCTTGACAGTCCAATCATTCAAAGGTTTAGATGCCCAGAATTTATATCCACCTAGAGCTGGAGGACTGACTTCAATTTCTGGTTAGGTTTCTGAAGAGGTGTCATGAGAGGATCTGGGTTCTCAAAATACATCAAATCCACGAGGTCTATGATCATACAATGAAGTTTCAGCTTTAGTTACTTGGAAAGTGTGTGTCTCCTACTCTATTGCAGACAGCGTTACTGAAGTGGGAGAATGAATTGGTAGGTTACGCATTAGGTTTGGGCATCGCTGCTAGGAAGAAATACGCAAATCCAATGGAGGAAAATGGTCCAATAGAGGAGGCTTTAGAACCAGGTACGCATTTGTTTCAAAACAATCCTCTGAAGGAAAGAATAATTGCTTTTGGAACAGGAGCAATGGTTCTCTAATTATTGACCAGGAAGTTTCTTGGATAAATGAATTTAAGCAGATAGAAATGAAAACTATGAAATATGCATGGTTTCCTATCAGTGCTCCAAGCATAGCAAATACAGACAAAACGATGCTCATTGCAAAGACAAGTCCAATGAAAAAGGAGACTCCAGTCTAGGTTTTAAAGAGTACAGAGAACCAAAGGAAGATTTGAAGCAGAACTCATGGCTGGACCAGTTAGTTGATTCCCAGCATGGCCAACAAAAGAATAAGATACTACGTAGAAAGGATGTGAGGAATATACTGTTGCTCAGGAATCAAAAGGACTTAGATCCTCAAAATAGAATGAAAATAAAGGCAGAGAAGATTTTGCACAGCAGGAAATATAATGTATAACTCAACTATCTTTCAGCCCACTAATGCAGATTCATGTTCAAGTATTTAAAACCTTAAGTCAAATGGTGGGCATGTCTGTATCTCATATGAGTAAAGGTTCTGGTAAGAAGCACATAGGGAAGTAAAGTAGGAAGGGCAAAGGAAGGGGCGGTAAATCTTCTTCTTCAGTTACATGACTAATTTATCAAAATAGATATGCCTACACATCTGTGAAAAATATATATATGAAAGAACCTTTGAAAAGTCTCAAGTTTTATACAAAGCATTCCCTTTATAGGGGAAGACGTAGAAGGAAAATGATTAAATGGTAAACAAATCAATAATTACTCAGAAAAATTTCCATGATCATTATCTTATATAAAGCAAATTCAATTGATGGACATTTGAAAGAAAATTGTTACCCCAAAATTTTAGGTGGCGTTCTGTTTGTATTTTATTTTGTATTTTTATTTTCGAAAATATTTTGTGTTTTGTATTTTCATTTTTGTTTTCAAATTTGCTGAAAACGCGTTTGGTTTGTCATTTCTGAAAACTGTTTTTGAAAATGAAAAGCTGGAAAACACGTTCTGTTTGAAATTTTGCAAAACACTATTTAAAGTATTTTTAATTAATTTGCTTGCAGAATACTACTAACTCCAACTCAAATTTCCTTTCACAATACACTAAAAATATGGTTACATGCAACACACTAATGTGAGCATTAAGAGTCTATATTAACACAGATTGGTCAGGTTCGGGATTTGAGAAAGATCTACTTCTATTAAAATACAGAAAATGCAAGTTCTTTCAAAATCATCAGAGTCCATTTATCATTACATTTTTTGAAATATAACAACAAGAATTCTCATTTAATTTTTTTTTGTAATGTTGATATTGAATTCAATAAAACTTTATTTAAACTAAATTCCAAGTTAGGATAATTCTCAAAAAAAAAAAAAAAAATCTTTATTTAGGCTTAGTTCCAAATTAGGATAATTCTAAAAAAAATAATAAAAAAATAAAAAAAATAAAAACTTTATATTAAGTTTAGTTCTAAGTTAAGATAATTCTAAAAAAAAAAAAAAAAAATTCAAAAATGCGTTTTCCGCGTTTTGGACATTTTTTGTCGAAATACACACAAAACGCCCAAAACGATGTTTCTGACGTTTTCCGTTTTGTGTACAAATTTTTTTTTATTTTCTAAAATGCGTTTTCGAAAATGGTAAAGAGAACGCGTTTTTAACGTTTTCGAAAATAAAAATAGAAAACGACCTCAAAACAGTAATGAGAACAGGGGCTTAGTTTGCAGAGAAAAAGACACTTACATCATTTCAGTATTGAACAAGTTACCCGAATTGTTGTAGCAGTGGCCAGGTATTTGTGTTAACAGTCACCTAATGACAGGTAAAAACTAAGACGTGAGTTTATACATTATTATGCTTTTTTGATATGTATAGAGAATTAAAAGGTAATCTAAACATACATGAGAATAATACGCAAGCTTGGGTACTTCCAGCTCTAAAAGGAATTTTTTTTTTTTTTTTTTTTTGTTTTGCTTCTGTTGCATATTGGTTACAACTTACAATATAGTTATCTAAATGGTAAAACACATGAAATTGTAAGGCCAAGTAATTGCTTTCCAGAATTCATTTGTACAAAAATGCCTTTGAAAAATAGTGTACACAAGAAGTTGTAAAGCCAAGTAATTGCTTTTTTCCAGTATTCTCGTGTATAAAAATGTCTTCTTTCACCTATTTTCATGCAGATATCTTGAACAGAAGCATAAGACTCCCACATAACCTATTTAAATTGTTCCAAAGGAAGCTCCGATATGAACTTTCATTTGACAATTGCCTTCTAATTCCCACATCAGTTGTTTCCTTAATAAGACATTTCTTTGTCATCTCATCCTGCAATTGTGAAATACTAACAGTGTCATGCTGCTCAGTGTATCCTCTAACTAGGATATCATAAACTGCATTATCAGGAGTTATTCCTTTCTCCAACATGGTAGTAAAGACTTGCTTTGCTTCAATCATGAGGCCTTTATTAGTCAAACCAAAAATCAAAGAGCTTTATGTCAACAAATCAAGAGTAATGTCCTCTTTAACCATCCTATTCTTCAGCCTGAAAGCTTCAACCAAATCCCCTTGCTTGCATAGTCCTGCAATCCAAGAGGTATAAATGTACTTGTCAGGAACAATGCCTGCCTCTGCCATATCCTTGCAAAGCATCTCAACTTGACTAACTTCTCCTTCTTTGCACATGCCATCAATAAGAGCACTGTATACAACTTCATTAGCTTTACTTTTGGTGAAATGTCCCTTCGCCACATTCAGATGCCCATGCTTGCAGAGGCCATCTATCAATATTGTTAGTCACAAAGTCAGGTTCAAACCCTTGTGCTAACGATTCCTTGTACTCGTCTAGTGCTGCTTTCAAATTCCCCATCTTGAAAAATGCACGCATAAGTGTAGCAAATATCATATTATCAGGTGCCAAGCTGTTCCTCACCATGTGATCCTTAACCTCAACTGCGCTTTTTAGTTTCTTCCCAATACAAAGGCCTGATATAAGAGCCCCATATGTCACTATATCAAGTCTAATACCCCTAGCAAGCATCTCAGTTAAATATTCAAGCGCCCTACCCATATTGCCTTTCTAAAAATGCCCATCAATAATCAAAGTATAAACAACAGAATTAGGTAACACCCCATCTTTCGACATTTTTCTAAATAACCGCTCAGCCCTATGCAACATCCCCTTCTTGTAGAACCCATCAATCAAAGCCACATAAGTAACCAAATTCGGCAAAACTGAACACGCATATATATCCTTGTACAAATTAAATGCCACCTCAAAATCACCAACCTTACAATACGCATCAATCAAGGAAGTAAATGCAGGAAAATTGGGCAAAACCCCACCTTTCCTCATGTCCCTGAACACCCTAAAACCCATATCCAAATCACCCATCTTATAATACATATCAATCAAATTACAGTAAGTAACATCATTCGGCAAGCAAACTTTCCACATCAAACTCATGTAAGCAAGCACCTCTTTCACCATTCCATCCTTACAAAACCTTCTAAACAGCACATTAAACGTAACCAAATCAGGCACAACATTATCATTACAAACAATTTCCTTCATTGTCACACAAGCACTGTTGGTGTCCGAATTATGCAAATGCCCACCAATAAGAGCAGTATAGGTGACTATATCAGGGGACAAGCCGATGTGAAAAAGCGAATTCGCCAGGTTATGGGCAAAATTAAGATGGCCTAGATTGCAAAAATACGAGATAACTGCAGCTGCAGCGAGAGAGGCAGTTCAAGGACTTTTTGAAAGAAGGGGGGTGGGGAGAGGTATATCTCTTCAAATGGTGGGAGAAGAATTGGAGAGCTTCTTTAATCATGCATATGGATGGGATTCATGAAAATCTCTCTATGTTAGTATTTCAATGTTGGGGTTTTGCAGGGGTTTTGGGAGGTTGAATACAGGGAATGGCGGAAGCTGGTACTTAAACCCGTAGTTTTTCTTCCTTCTTACAGTTCCAGAGTTCCTACTTGTAATGCAGTACCCTAAATATCACTTCACTATATAAAGTTCACTTTCCTTTTTTTTTTTTTTTTTAAAAAAAAATAAATAAACTTCACTTTCAAAATCACTATTCATAAGACAGAAATGCGACTTCACCTGATAGCACAAATACGATTTCTGGCTGGACACACGACTACTTCGTCTTCTCTTTCATGCCTAGAAGCTTCCACTCCTTAGTTTCCTCTCTTCGTTCGTGCTCTCTTCATTAGTCGACCTCCATCATTTCCAACAAAAAATCACAGACAACGCTCTCTCTTTATCTTCTCTCTGGGTCAGCCCCTCCCCGAAGTTGTGGCTCAGAAAACCTCTGTTGCTCACCCAAGAATGGTATCTGAAACCCTACTAGAAGGTAAAAATGCTACCATTTTTCTAATATTTCTTCTCTCTCGTCGCGTTCTCTTGCCATTTTCTTCCTAATTCTTCGTGTCTTTGTAGAGGTAGGGTTCATTCTACTAGATCAAAATACTATAGAATCAGCACCTTCATCCACTTCTCAGGCAAAGAAATTTGTTAATGCAACATAATCAACACCTTCATCCACTGTCTTAGGCAATGAATTTGGTTCTTTCGCTAATTAACTGGAACATGCGCACTCGAAAAACTACAATCTGTAAAGGAATATGCGAATCTAGAGTCGAGCCAAGAATTCGATGCACAGGATTGCCCTAAAGTCTTGGAATCCAAGTCAGCAAATATTTCATGACCATATTCAGAATTATATTTGTAACCAATGTATTGATTGTGTAAATCTCCATGTCTTGGAACACAAGTCAATCCTTATATATAAGTACTCCACTTGTATTAGGGATGGCAAAAAAACCTGAAGGACCCGAAATGACCCGCCCCGAAAATTACCCGCCCCGTCGGGTCCGCGGGGCGGGTTTTCCACCCCGCAACGGGTTTCGGGGCGGACCCGCCCCGCCCTGCCCCGTGACCCGGTAAAAATAAATTTTTTTTATTTTTATTTAATAATAATGAAATGTGAAACTAAAATAAATTTGATGAAGTCCAGAAGAATTGAACATTGGTGAAATTTAGGAATATGAGAATATACAACAACTATACAATTATATTGTTTATTGATTTTTTTCTTCAAGTATATACATATTATTTTTAAAGTTCAAACTTAAAAATTCTAACTAGTTTAACGCCTAAATTTTTCACGTAAAATTTCATTACCAATTTATTTATTGAAAAAAAATATTTCGGGTCCTTAGCGGGGCGAGAGGTCGCCCCACCCCGACCCGCGACTTCGCGGGTCGCGGGGTGGGGCGGGACTGGGTGTTTTCGGGTCCGGGGCGGGGCGGCCCTGACCCGCTCCATTGCCATCCCTAACTTGTATCGATGAAAAATATGAAATTTAGTTTATACAATTGTTCATATATGGTATCAGAGCCCTAGCCTCTCACGAGCAAGAAGGATTCTGGAAATTTCTTCGGCCGCCATTCTTTTTTTTTACCTCCACTTACTGCCTTTAACAGTCATCTTCTCCACCGACAACTTCCTCCACCGACCTCAACTTCATTCTTTCTTTTTCTCCTGCTTCCTTCTGCCTCTGAACTCACCCCATATTTTTTCTCTCATTCTTCTCTTCATCAACTGCTCCACTACTTCGCCTGCCTCCAAGACGTATCTTCCACCGACAGTGAATGCCACACGTGAGAAAGCAATCCAATCAGGAACAAGGTAAAAAGCTGTTCGAGAACAGGTAGGTATGGTAGTCTCCTTAATACGCAATTTCAAGACTCATTCCTAGCTTTGCCCCAAGCACTTTCTTTAGCATAAGAATTTGGATTCTTATCAAGGCAATCAAGTCAAATATAGTTTAGGGAAAATTTTAGCTTTTTTTTATTGATGCTTGGAAAAACTTCCAAGCTGCCTACGTACCCCGTAAAGGAGATCAAGAAGCAAGTGCAAGTCCCAGGAAAGCAGCTACTAGCTAATGTCATAGGATCGATTCAGTTACCTCCAAAACACACACAAATACCACTGCCCCTGCCAATATTGCTTCAGTCGGCTCCTCCTCTCATCTAGTTCAAATCAATGCCTCTACCCATTTACCTATTTGTCTCGTCTAACTTCTTCTCCTGGAAACTACAATTTACGAGTCTATTTTTGGGTCTCAACTTCATGGGTTTTCTCGATGGGACAGCGGCTTCCCCTCCCGAAACTACAACCATCACGACTCCTCCTTCTCCAAATCTAGTCACAATCCCTAATCTTGACTTCTTACTTTGGAGAAGACAAGACCAACTTATGCTCCATGCCATCTTCGCTTCTCTCGCAGAAACTATCACCCCACTTATTGCCTCTGCCAAATCCGCTCATGAGGCTTGGTTTCGTTTAAATCGTATTTTCGCCAAAAGATCACAATCCCACATAATTCACCTCAAGGATAAACTTACAACTCTTAACCGTGGCACTCTGCCTATTTTCAATTTCTTGCTCCAAATAAAAACATTATCCAATGAACTTGCTTCTCTAGGTGCCCCTCTTACTGATGTCGATGTCCTTATCTACTATACACGTGGCCTTGGTCCCGCATACAAGGAAGTCATAGCTGCCCTTCGCACCCGCAATACAGCCATCTATTTTGAAGAACTTTTTAACAAGTTAGTTGATCACGAAATCTTTTTGAAAGACCCGAAATACATGTCGCTTACTCCCACTGCGCACTTTACTAACAAAGGCTACCAAAATAACACCTATTTAGGGTCTTCCAACAACCGCAACAGGCAACAACCTCCTCATCAGCCATGCCCCGGTCCTTGTCCAACACCTGGCCTGGTCTTTTTCCAACACCAGCAATGCCTTCCTCACCAGCCATCTCATCCCGGGGGCCTTCTTCTTCTGATCCCACCTTTTGTCAGTATTGTGGAAAGAAAGGTCATGACGTTCACAAGTGCTATACTCTCTTTCCAGCACTTCGGCCATCTCGCCCTATCATCAATAATACTGCAATGACTGCTTCGAATGGAAATTAGGTTGTGGATTCTGGTGCATCTCATCATATCGCTCCCCACATGTCTGACTTCAACATTCACCAGACTTATGACGGTCAAGACGACGTCCAACTTGGTAATGGCTCTACTCTTCATATCTCCAATACAGGTTCCGTTCATTTATCCCCTAATTTTCTGCTTTCTAATGTTCTTCACGTACCCCCATATGACTCGAAAACAACTCTCCATCTCCCAATTTTGCAAATCTAATCTGAGTGCATCTCATCATATCGCTCCCCACATGTCTGACTTCAACATTCACCAGACTTATGACGGTCAAGAAGACATCCAACTTGGTAATGGATCTACTCTTCATATCTCCAATACAGGTTCCGTTCATTTATCCCCTAATTTTCTGCTTTCTAATGTTCTTCACGTTCCCCCATATGACTCGAAAACAACTCTCTGTCTCCCAATTTTGCAAATCTAATCTGACCTCCATTGAATTTTTCCCTGATTATTTTCTTGTGAAGGATCTTCGAACTTAGAGGCCCTTGCTACGAGGTTCCAACATCAATTATCTCTATGAGTGGCCCTCCTCCTTACTTTCATCATCACCAATTTCATCACACAACACCACCTCGATCGCCTCATTTTCTCTTTGGCACGGTTGTCTCGATCATCCTTCACTTCGGACAACCAATCAGTTGCTTGCCTCTGGAGCTCTACCATCTTCCTTCAAGCTTTCTAGTTCATTTTCATGCAATTCGTGTCTATGTAATAAGAGCACTAAGCTCCCATTCTCAAGTTCAAGTGTCACTAGTCATAGTCCATTAGAAATTATTTATTCAGATGTCTGGAGTCCTAGTCTTGTGAACTCTTTAAATGGTTACAAATTCCATGTCATCTTTGTTGATCACTTTTCCAAATTTACTTGGTTGTTCTTGCTTTGCTTAAAATCGGATGTGCGTGCTATCTTTCCCATTTTCCAACAACAAGTAGAAAAATAATTCAATGCTAAAATCAAAACCCTATACACTGATGGTGGTGGCGAGTATATTGGACTTAAAAACTATCTCTCATCTCAAGGAATTCAACACCTCATAACCCCACCTGACACTCCTGAACACAACGGCCTCTCTGAGCGAAGACATCGTCACATAGTTGAGACTGGTCGGATCATAATGCATGCTACATCCATTCCACCTCTGTTCTGGTTATATGCCTTTCACAAGGCAGTCTATCTCATCAATCGTCTTCCCTCTCAAGTTCTATCTAATAGGTGTCCCTTCTCTGTCCTCTTCTGATCACCTCCTAATTACTCCTCCCTTTGCCAGTTTGGGTGTCTTTGTTACCCTTGGCTAAAACCTTATACAATCTCAAAACTTGAACCCAAATCTAGCCCATGTACCTTCATTGGCTATGATCATCTACATCACTCTTATCTATGCTATAAAAATGCAACTGGGAAGGTATTTACCTCTAGACACGTCAGGTCCATCGAGCATCAATTCCCATTTTCCTCCATCAACAATAACATACCTCCCGCATCTGAACCCCTAACCACGGCCCCCTCTTCCATTCAACTTCCTTTCGTTCCCCTTGACTCTCTATTGATTTGTTCCCCACCACCTCAACAATGTGATCTGCCTCCTGATACACCAGCTCCTTTCGTTCGCGAGCCTTCCTTACTGCCTGCTCAGCCCCTATCAGCTGACTCAGATGTCCCTATCCAATCAAACTCTACTCCGAAATCCTCATCCTCTTCTTCTAGTTCCTCTTGCGCCCCTGCTACCACATCACATCTCCCCCCTCCTCATTTGCCTTCCCCGGACTCCTCTGTACCTCCAACTCAAAACAATCATCCAATGCTGACACGAGCCAAGAACAACATTTTTTGTCCTAAAATAATACTTACTGTCTCATCTTGTCACCAAATTTCACCTTCAATTGAACTCTCACGTGTGTCCACCGTCCTTAAATCTCCTCAATGGCGTAAAGTCATGGCAGCTGAAATCTATGATCTTTTAGCTAATCACATTTGGGAACTCATCCCTCCGAACTCTCGTACTCATCCTGTAGACTACAAATGGGTCTTTCGTGTGAAACAATATCCAGACGGATCCGTCTCACGCTATAAGGCTCGCCTTGTCGTCAAGGGATTTCATCAGTAGCCCGGCATTGACTTCTCAAAAACCTCGAGTCCCGTGGTCAAACCCACAACCATTAGTGTCTTTCTCACTCTATCCATGAACTTTGGGTGGCCCATTCATCAGCTTGATGTCAATAATACCTTTCTTCAAGGCACTCTCTCCGAAGAGGTTTATATGTTCCAACCTCCTGGTTTTATTGATTCCCAATATCCAGATCATGTATGTCGCCTACGTCGGGCCATTTATGGCCTTAAGCAAGCACCTCGTGCATGGTACAATGAATTACGTACCTTTCTTCTCTCCTATGGGTTCTCTAATTCCACTAGTGACTCCTCTCTTTTCCTTCTATTCCGACCCACCTTCACCCTATATTTCCTTGTCTATGTTGATGACCTTTTGGTCACTGGCAGCAGTCAGATTGGACTCTCTAAGTTCATTACTTCCCTGTCCTCTCGCTTCTCGGTCAAAGATCTCGGTCACATCAACTATTTCCTTGGTGTTGAAGTACTTCGTAAACCTACAAGTATCTTTCTAAGTCAACACAAATACATACATGACCTTCTTGACTGAACCAACATGACTGGCACCAAAGAGGTCTCCACACCTATGTTTAGCTCCTCCTCTCTTACTCTCTCTGATGGTTCACCCGCCACAGATGCCACTCAATATCGGAGTATTGTCAGTGCGCTTCAGTATCTAACCCTTACTCATCCTGACATCTGCTTCACTGTTAATAAGCTCTCTCAGTTTATGCACCGTCCAACTGATACCCACTGGAAAACTGTGAAACGTTTGCTTCGCTATCTCAAAAACACAATCTTCCATGGCCTTCTCCTCTGCAAGCACTCTTCTGTCTCCCTCCCCGCCTTTTCCGACTCCGATTGGGCTGGGAACCATGACGATCGTTCCTCTACATCTGCCTACATTGTTTATCTTGGTAATTCACCAATTTCCTAGAGCTCTAAAAAGCAAAGATCCATTGCTCGTTCTTCAACTGAAGCTGAATACCGTGCTGTGTCGTCCTGTGCCAGAGAGATTCTTTGGATCAAAAACCTTTTGTCTGAGCTTCGTCTTCCTCTATCATCTAAACCTCTAATCCATTGTGACAACATTGGTGCCACTTATCTCTCTGTCAATCTTGTCTTTCATTCTCGTATGAAACACATTGCTATTGATTATCACTTCCTATGCAATTATGTGTCCAATAATTCCTTTGGTATATCCTATATTTCTACACATGATCAGTTAGCCGACATTCTTAGTAAACTGCTCCCCAGCTCTAAATTTCTTGTCTTTCGTTCCAAGATTGGAGTCAATGGGAGTTCCATCTTGCGGGGACTTGTAAAGGAATATGCGGATCTAGAGTCGAGCCAAGAATTCGATGCACGGGACTTCCCTAAAGTCTTGGAATCCAAGTCAGCAAATATTTCATGACCATATTCAGAATTCTATTTGTGGTAAAATTATATTTGTAACCAATTTATTGATTGTGTAAATCTCTATGTCTTGGAACACAAGTCAATCCTTGTATATAAGTACTCCACTTGTATCAATGAAAAATATGAAATTCAGTTTATACAATTGTTCCTATACAATCTATTATGCTTTTCGTAGCTTCGATTCCAATATGTCCGCTTGTTCGGATTTACTGCAGATTCACGATACTGTTCTCGAGATTTGTGTTCTTCCTTCTTATTTCTGAGCCATGTACCATTTGAAGTGTAGTTGCTTTTCATATGTTTTGGTGGTTTTTGTTCGGGTTTTGGCTAATATTTGCCCAAGAAGTGAGAATTTTAAATCTTATTCATCCTATCCTGATTTAATGTATTGCCCTATTTTTCCTATGTGATTTAGAATGTTTAGCGACATGTAATACATTTTGTGTTACACGTTGGTTTTTTAGTTTTTGCTCATTTTGTTTTGGATATTGACATGCTAGATAGCCATGTCGGCTTAAGATGATTTGATGTTTGAAATTATTGCTAATTCACGAGTTATGATCGAATGTGCTACTCGTGCCTATTTCTATAAATTGCTTATCTATACGTGATCCTAAGTTTTCTTGAGCATAATAGCTGTGACTAATTGTTGGTAGATTTGAAAACTATTGAAGGTTGGAGAAATTCATGAAGTAGAAGAATCAGGTTGTGAGCTTGTATTTTCAATTTTTATCAACCTATCCAATTTCTTTTCAATACTCTCAATTTATTGATTCTTTTGTAAGATAAGTTTGGGGTGGTTGAGCCTGTAAAGGAGATGGTTTAGATGTGAAGTGATTCCATGCATGCTTAATATAAAACTGTGTGGAGTGTCCTTGATGTCAAGTATAAGCTAGGTAACGACCAAATGCTAGAAATCTAAGCCCATTTTAAATTCTTGCATAACCTTATCTCAGAGCCTTTTTTACTCGAGTAATTAAACCCTGTGGAGTATCTTGAAACTTGATGCCTTAAGTTTTAAACTTGGGAGTCACTGGCTTAAAGTTCATTACATAGGCCAGTTAGAAAACTTAACGAGTATGGTATACAACAACAAAAAAAATTGCACTTGCTTAAATAAGTCTACCTCACTTCGTAGCTTTTTGGACTCGAGTTATTAAGCTCGTTGGGGTATTTCAAAACCTGATACCCTTTGATCCTAAAAACATCGGGGGGGTTATCGACCTAAAGCTCGTTATATAGGTCAATTAGAAAGCTTAAGAGATTATGGAAGTCATGAGCAATCATCACATTAGTTTTTAGAAATCATGCATTTGTATTTGCATAAAGGCTTAGATTAATAGTGGATTTGAATTGCTTGGTATAAACTTGATGGTTGAAGCACTCATCTAGTGGAGAGTCATTGCATATTTAGATTGTTGAGATTACGGGTGAAGCACAACCAAACTATAATGGAAAAAGAAATGTGTGAATTGAGAGTACCTCTAAAATTGCATAACGGGAGAGAAAAGCAATAATTTGGGGGGGGGGGGGTGTATGCCACGAGAGGGAGAGGAATGAAATTGACCAATAAAGATGGGTTAGTATTGTTTTGAAATTTCTCCTTCATACAATGTTTCTTTGAACCTTATGCATCTCCAATAGACTCTTTAAACTTAAAAAGCTCTTTATTTTTAGAGAGTCAAGACTTAAAATGTTACTCCAATAGACTCTCTAGTTTAATATTTTAATTTAGAGAGTGAGTTTGACTCACTAAATTTGGAGAGCTAAATCAATTCTTTGTTATTAAATGCATTCACAAAGTTTCAACTCTCGATGTTCTTACATTAACTTTCTTTATTACATATTTGATATAGGTAATTGGCACAGAATGTCCCTACGTTTAATACTCATTGTGTAAAACGTCACAACGTTCATATTTTTGGTACATAACGTCCCAACGTTTACAATTTCTTGCAGATAACGTCCTTCCTGTTAATTTACACGGCTTTTCACCATCAAGTCAAGTATGAATAGTCAGATTTTAAAAATTATAGGGGTATTTTCATCCAATTACTCCAAATCAATTCTCTCGTCTTCTCCGTCCACCCCAGTTCCCACACCTTTACCACCCAATCCCAAGACCAACTCTTCCATATCCAAAGCTACCACCCATGTCTACTACCACCGGTCCACCTCCATCCACCACTCCCACTTACAGTAGCAACCAGCTATCACTCCCAAGTCCCACCAACAGTAGCAACTATCGGAGATGGTTTAATCCCTAGCACTGAACAATACAATATTTAACTTATTTTTTTCTTTATTGTCCAATACCATCAAATCCACCTCAGCAGACCTGCCAAAAAGGGTGAAGGAGAAATGGGTTACCTGAAGTTCAGGAATTGACCAGCAATAAAGAGGGACCAAAAGTAAAATGGAGGCGGACAAGAAAGCGTGGAAACATACAAGAATGATACAAAATGAAATATTTTAAGAAAATGAGAAATCAATGCCATGATTCTGCAAGGATCTCGGCCTCTCCCGCAAATATCCACCCATGATTGTGGGTGTGTCCACACCCAGTAGTAGAATGGGAATGGAGATATCACTCCTATACATCCCATAATCCAATTATTTCTTCCTCTTCTCCTACTATGGATTATGCAATGCAACTTTTACTTAAAATCTCAATTATTGACTTATTTATCCGTTGATTGAGCATAAAGGACAAAAGCTTTTCTTCAGCCAAAAATAGTTGAAAAATAATATATGGAAATTATGCATTAAGCTGTCCTTGTCTCCTTTTCTATTCCCCTGAATTATCCTTTGGTTCCATACCCCCAACTCGAGCAAGATGCATCTATGTTGGTGGGAGCGGTGGATGGAGGTGGACTGATGGTAGTAGACATGGGTGGTGGCTTTGGATAGGTAGGACTTTGGGGTTGGGCTTGGGTGGTGAAGGTGTGGGCACTGCGGAGATGATGAGAGAAAGCTGATTTGGACTAATTGGATGAAAATATCCCCATGATTTTTAAAATTTGACTTTTAAACATGATTTGACGGTGGAGAACAGTTTAAATTAACAGGAAGGACGTTCTCCACAAGAAATTGTAAACGTTGGGACGATATGCACAAAAAATATGAACGTTGGAATGTTTTACACAATGAATGTCAAACGTAGGGACGTTTTGTGCTAATTACCCTATTTGATATCATTGGTCATTCACTTTCAAAAAAAAAAAAAAAATATTTACTAAAAATAAAGAAAGAAAATAATTTTTTTTATAAAAAAGTAAAATAAGGAGCCTAAAATAAAGAGTTTGTTGGAGCTTGTAAAAAAAATTGCTCTTTAAATATAAAGATGTTATCTATTATGTAGAATATACTCTTTAAATATAAAGAGTCTATTGGAGATGTTCTTAGTGATTATTGGAAGTGGTTATGATGAGTTCCAGCGGGACTGATGTGAATCCCACATCAGAATCTGAGGGGTTCATGGACTGGCTTATAAGGAAGGGGCAAACATCTTCCCACAGGCGTGCTTATGGGATGGAGTTAGGAAAAACAATCAGATACAATCCTCATGGGTTCGATGTGGCAGGGCTCCTCTCTGAATCGTCTAGACTCCTCATGTTTTCCCCTCCATTCGAGGACGAATGGTCTTAAAGGAGGAGGGTATGATGAGTTCCAGCGGGGCTGATGTGAATCCCACATCAGAATCTAAGGGGTTCCTGGGCTGAGTTATAAGGAGGGGCAAACCTCCTCCCATAGGCACCCTTTTGGAACGGAGTTAGGAAATTTCCTTATCAGGTTATGCACACACGCACCGACCAAACATGGGATGAGCTCAATCTCTTTTTTAATCATACAATTTTACACTCATGAAAGAAGTTACAAGTTATCTAACTGTTGAAAGAAGTTACAAGTTATCTAACTGTTGACGAGTCGAGCCGAGCCACCCTCAGCTCGTGTTTTCGTGAGCCTAGTCGATGACTGACTCTGCCCGTTTGCCACCTCTAAATTTGGGGGTATTTGTTAAGTGCATTTTTATGCACATTTCATGTCTTTAAATTAGCATTTTTGGAATATATAGAACAAATATCTACTAATTTATTCATATTTTATGTTTAAATAGGTTAACATTTAAGTTTGAGGTGAAAAAGTACAAAAGAAGACCAAAATATGCTGAACTTGGAACTTTGGGGGTCCAACTTGGCACTTTTCAAAAGTTTCGGACTGACTGTGCAATCAACTGAAGGACCAGATTATAAATTCTTGAAAGTTGAAGGACCTGAAGTGAAATTTTTGAAGGTCCTTTTTTAAAGAAATTTGAAAATGTAAGGACCAAATTGACCAATATTGAAAGATGAAGGACACCGTTGCAATTAAAAGAGCGACAAAGTTGCAAAACCCACTTACCAACTGAACCATGCGCCCTCATGCTTGAACCAGAATTAAGCAGATTTGCAAGTTGCTGACAGAAAAAGCACTGCGCAGTGGCACGTTTATAGAAAGGGAAAAAAGTTCTGGGCTGAACCGTGTCGATCCGTTCGGCCCGATAAGGCCCAAATATTGTTTTCTCATGGGTCAGTGGATTTATGTGGTTTTTTTTGGTCATTTTTGGTAAATATAAATACACAAACATCAATTTTAGCTAGGGTTAGACTTGGGTTGTGCCTCTTTCACATCTCTCTCTTGATTTTCTTGGTTTTCCTTTTGATTCTTCTTCAATTTTCTTCCCATAATTTAAGATTAATTATTGCACATTTATTGTATTAATGTGGGTTAACATTGATTGAAGAAGGAAATATTCAAGCCAAAGAATCATATTGAAGCATTTAAACTCAACCACCTACTTGGAGGGAAGGTTTTTATTCATTTACTTGGTTGTAATTTCTTGTATTTAACTCGTTGTTGAAATGACTTCATCAAACTCTAAGTGTTATTATTATTATTTCATATTACGGGTTAAATCATAGTTTTGTTGGAATGTTTGATTGAAGTTTATTTTCACTTAACTTATGTTAATGTTTATTCTTGATTTTGGAATACTTATTATTGTGTATTTGAATTCATGATTATTTTCTTGCATTTGCCTAGCTATCAAATGTTGGACAATGGAGTGTGTTATTATTGTGAAATACTACACATTTTAGATTAGAAATTCAAATACCAAAGGTTACTTTATTAATTAATTGACTAGGGCTAATTTACATTTGAAAGAAGAGATTGACTTTAGTTAATTAATTTAGTAAGGCTAATTGACATTCAAGAGAAGAAATTAGTAATGTTTGGAGAGATAATCCTTGCAACCATTTGATTAATCAATTGATTATGACCAATTACACTCGGGAGAGGATTTTAGCTTGTGTTAGTTGGGGTCAATTGACATTTGAGAGAAGTAATTGGTGTTTCAAGGAGAATTAAACTTTACATATACCTTAAGTATTCCATTTCCTTTACAAAGTGCCCAATATATATATATATATATATATGTGTGTGTGTGTGTGTGTGTGTGTTAAGTGAGAGTTAAGTGAAAATCAAACATCCCAACATTTCCCAACTTCAACATATTCCAAAGTCGTCTTTATTTCCTAGTTTTTATTTGTTATTTCTTTATTTGATTTGCTAGTTAAAGAGCCCAACATCAAACCAAACTTGTTATGTTATTTGACATTTCATTCAAATTAGAATAATCAATATTGGTTACAAATTGATAAATCCTCGTGGGTCAGACAACCCCTCATCTCTTTACTACTTGAACGTGAATCGTGCACTTGTGGTACATAATTTTAGCGAACATTGAACACAACTAGGCTATTATAGTCACGATGAGGTTTCAGTTCGACTACTGATCGTAAAAGGTTTAAGGAGGGAACGAGATTATTCTTTAGGCACACTAAGAGAAAATAAACAAGAATTCTCCAAGAATGAGAGCAAGTTGAGCAGGATTAAGGTCAACAAAGCAAAGAAATTCTACAAGGAAAGGATGATGGGGTAGTCGAAAACCACCTTTCATTGAATCTAGATACAATGTTACTTCACCTTCTTCCCCTTCCCCTAAGCGTTCATCCTCTTTTGGAGCACGATAAAAATGGTATGGGAAAATAATGAAAGCATTGAGCATCTCTACCAATTGAAGATCGTTGTAACATCTCTTACAAGTAGGGATGACTAGAGCTGTTCGCTCAAAATAGTGTACCGCAAGCGCACGGGTCGTGTACAAGTAATAAAGTGGACTTTTTGAGTTCGGGTTGTCGATTCCACGAGGAATGTATACTCTAGATTATACAACTTTAATTAATTTAATTCTAACAATAAAGAGAAACACACAATTAAAAAGATGGATTTTTGGAAATTCTAAATTAAAGAAACTAATTTTAAACCAAATTAAAATAAGAAAAATGAAAGATAAAATAGTTGGGATTCATGATTTCACTTAACTCTTACTTAAATAATTTCTCAACACATTAATAAATTACTCATTTACAATGTTAGACCCGATTTTCCAAGCTTAGCTATAACCTCTCTCGAGTGAAATTAATCATAATCAATTGGTTTAACCTACTATATCTCTATGTCGATTAAAGCTCAATCAATTGCATTAACTCTATGTGAAAATAGCTCAATGGATCATCTAGGGTTTAAGGTATATCTCTATCCTTAACAAGAACCTAGAGCATTTGTTATTTGGTCTAAAATGCATAATATCTCTCGATTATCATACACTTCACAAAACATATATTTGGTGATCATTCAAATACATGGAATAATCTCAACAACAAATACACATGAAATAAGCTCAACATTAATAAACAAACATTAAAATTACTTAAACTAAGTTAAGCTACACCAATCATCCCAACATAAAACAACTAGCCCATTATATAAATATTCCACAAAACATAAGGTTTATGAAAATACATCACAAAATATAGAAATTAAGGATAAAAATACAAGAAAAATAAAATACAACACTTCCCTTGATTTTTGCTCCAAGAATCTTTCAACAATACTTTGTATTTCCACTTACTTCTTGCTTCTTTGATCCAATGGATGCTAGTAACTTAGAAACAAAACTAAACTACAAACTAATTTACAAACTAAATCAAAAACAAAGAAAAGAAAAAGAAAAGAAGAAGAAAGAAAAGAGAGAAAAGTGGGCTAGGGTTTGTAGAGAGTGAAAAATTGTGATAAAGTCTTTGAAACCCTACTCAAAATGCCAAAAAATACCATTTTTTCGCGTAGATCCCCGTCCTTCCGTGTTTGGGCCGAACCGGGTCGGTCCAGATTTTTGCTCAAAATTCTGACCACGCGATCGCGTGGCTGGGCTGAAAATCTTGGTTGGTTCTTTGGCCTGACTTCGCAAACGCGACCTGGTCTAACCACGCGATCGCGTGGTTCACCTGGCAGCTTTGTTCTTCCATGATTGCAATTTGGTCCTCCATCTTCTGGTCTTTTTCAATTTAGTCCTCGAATTTTGACTTTTATTACAAATATGTCCTTGCAATATTTGCAAAGTAGGCCCTCCATCTTCTGAGATGTTGCAATTGAGTCCCCATACTTTTGATTTCTTTCAATTACGTCCTTGGACATCGAAATTACTCTTCTTTTCGCTCAATTGCTCTCCGATCTTGTCTATTTTCTTTCCAATTGAGTTTGTACCTAATTGTACAAGATAAACACAATTTATAAGTAGATATTTCCTCTATTTGTCAATTAAATTGCTAATTTAGGAACTAAATAAGTGTGTAAAGAGCCTCTTGAATTTGACGAAGAGGTCGTGCACGAGCCATATTTTGCTGCATTTGGGGGTAAAAATGGAAAACATCAGATACAGTACGATCAGAGGAGATAGAAAGAGACGATGACGAAAGGTGGCTCGAAGCATGATTAAACATTGGTTAAAAGAAGGAGATGAAGAAGACAAATGGTTACCTACCCTACTAAACATAAATGATTCCCTCTCCTCTTCTTCATCACTATCCAAGATACTTATGGGTTCTATCTCCACAAAATGATAAGATGGTTCTAAATATTACTTTCAACATATAGTAATATGTTATATAGAAAACCTCAACACTCTTTCAAAACCCGTCCTAACCAAAATCAAATCCGTGGAAAGAAAAAAGAGGAGATGTTATTGTACCTAGAGGACGGAAGTTATAGTATGTCGGAATATTACTTCGGAAGTTATCACCGGATAGAGAAGGTAGAGCAGAAATTGCAGAGGATTCTCAACTTGAAAGAAGAATTCTTGTAGGCTAATGCATATATATATATATATATATATATATATATATATATATATATATATATATATATATATATATATATACACACACACACCTAGGAAATGACATTTGATATCCTAGACACCCGAAAACCCTAGATATTCCCACCTTTCCATATTCAAAATAATTATTGTGCATTGAAATGACTCGCAGTTTCAGAACAGGCCTGTCTCTTTGAAATTAGAACATTAATAATTTGATGACACGTATAGACCTATAGTATAGATTAAATTATTAATTGAGGTTGTTGATCCTTCGTATGAAGAAAGTGGTCAGACGATCACGATTTGTTTATATAAAAATCTTGATCGTCTGAGGGGATGTTGATACTTATATGATATTTAGACCATGGTAACGATTAATGATTTCAACCAAGGACACCACAAATTGTACGACCAAAATTATTCAAACGATGTGATGATCGTAATTTGATACTAGCATGATCCAATATTTTTCATCAATTAATACTGGACACGTGGCAGGGAAACTTTAGGAGCACGTTACTCTCCACTATCTCAGAAACGGTTACATTCCCATAATGAACCGTTAATGTCCTCATAATAGGTAGTTACACCTTATCCAATATATATATGCCTTGGCTGCAAATGACAAAGGCACGCACAAGAGACTACAAAAATTCTATTTTAATATTATTTTTCTCTCATATAAATACTAATCCTCACGCTCGGAGTTACAACGGGGGAGAAGGCCCCGACCTTTTTTTCTTTTCAGGAATCAAGCTTGTGAATCCAGAATTGGAAGAATATTGTTGTTGTTAATCTTCTCTAGTCAAAATTTCACATTGCATCACTTTTCAACCAAACATTATCTAAAAAATCACTATTAAAAAAAGGGGCGTTTGCAAAAATACCCAACTTTTAGTATCATAATTGAAACTTACTTCATTTTAAATAATCGCTAAAAAATAGTTTATTATTATTATTTTTTTTTGAAAAATACTGTTTTTTGATACTTTAAAAGAGTCTTATGATACGTTTAAAGTATCGCAACATGATACTTCAAATTTTTGGTATCATAACCTGAAACTTTGTCAAATATTTATGATACTTTGGGCGAAATTGTAGTATCACTACTTGAAACTTTACATTTTTTTATGATACTTTGATTCAGACATAAAATCAAACAATTTTTGTGCAATATTGAGAACTTACAACCCACAACCACCGACCACCACCACAGCCACCACGACCGCCACCTTGACAACCAACTTCTCAACACCACCATCATTGTCGCCTTCTCAACACCATCACCATCACCTCCACTGACTAAGATCACCACTACCTACACTGCAACCTGCTGCCACCACTCTAAACCCACCTTATCACCGATAACAATATTTACAACCACCACCACCAACACCGAAGAGGTGACGCTGGTGCAGCGGGGAAGAAGAATACAGGAAGAAGCGGCGCACGCAAGCCAGAGAGATTTGAAGTAGGAGAAGTTGGACCGCCATCTCAACACCACACCGTCGCCGTCTTCAACCTTCTAGCGGTGGGGGTAGTGCAAAGTGCTTCGGTGGTGACCAATGCTGGGTTCGGAGACGCAGCAGGTGGTGGAAAGTGGAGGTGCAACAGGCGGTGGAAGGTGAAGATGCAACAGGTGTTCCGTTCGGGGATCATCCATAGTGCCGACGCCGCTTGTGAGGGAAGAAGACCATATATTTAAAAAAAAAAAATTGCTAAGGGGTAAACTTCAGTTTGGTAAATTTTTTGCAGTAGACGATGCAATTTTCCCGAAAATAATTTCTCTTTAAAATGTAAGGGGCTAAGTTCAAATAAACAATAGGGCCCAACACTAAATACAAAGAATAAAACCTAACCTATACTGAATTCAAATTAAAAAATTAAAACCTGACATGACATTATATCCAAATTAAAATTAACGGAGTGTTCAGCGCTTTCAAGCCTCAACTTTTTTTTAGTTTTTTGGTTTTACTAGGTAAAATGTGTAATTAAAAATAGGAAAGAGAAAATATGTGTGGTTAAAAAATAATCTAAAAAATTATGTTATTTATAAATTGTAATTATTACATAAAATAATTGCGGTAAAGTTATATGATGGTTGTGTAGAAGGAAGATGGTAGTTTCAAAGAAAATGGTGGTTGGGATTGTTTCAAGCGGCGACGGCGGTCACATGGTGGTCTGCAATAATGTTGGTAGGTTTTCTTGTTAAGGTTTGGTAAGAAATTTTGATTTGGATGAGTTTCCCAGGGTTTGAAATTTTACACAGAAATTTCTTTAATTTTAAAATATCCTGGTCGAGATACTTTCAACTTGTATCAAGAAACTATACTAGATGGAAAAAAATTACTATATCAAAATTATTTAAGAAAATAAAAATAAATTACTGACAAAACAAGTTAAAAAACTTCGAGAATTATCTATTGCTATTTAACTTTTAGTTTTCTCGTCTAAGTCAAGAGTTTTAATTCTTGTCAAGATCATCCTGACCTAGGTCAAGATTCTTGACAAGTCAAAAGAGTGTGTTTGGTATTGTTTAAAATGATTTTTTTTTTTAAATGAGTAGTGATTTTTGGGAGAATTGATGGTTAAAATTTGGTTAAAAAATCAAATATTGTGGACTTGATTTTTAATAAATGGTTGAAATTGAGTATTGTATGAAAATGAGAAAAATTTAATGAAAATCAAACAAGGACAATTATTGTTTGATCAAATTTATCAATTAACCTATAACATTTAGGAATGTTTTATTGAAATGGGGGGTTTTTCCCCTCCTCGTCAAGGGGAGGGGAAAAATACCGGGGATCATTTAGATTATTGAAATATAGCTATCTTTCTTGGCTTTGATCGAGTTTCTTAATTTCCTAATTAACTTCCTACACATGTCAAGACTTCTATGATTATAGAGACTAAAAATCTAAGTACTCGGTCGAATTTTACTAGTGTATTACTCGAAGTTAGATTAGACATAGAGGTAATTAAAAATTATTTTACTTTTAAAGCACTCCAAAAATTTGCATGCCTTAAGGCTTTTTGATTTCTTGTAATGGACTCGAATATCATTACATTTTAGATCATGTTTGGTATCGACTAAATTCAGATTTTAATTTAAACCAATATATTGATTTCTTGTTATGGACTCGAATATCATTACATTTTAGCCCATGTTAGGTATTGATTAAAATTTAGATTTTAATTTAAGTCAATGTCAATGATTAATTTTAACCCAACATTTCATGAGATCCACAATTTTTCAACTACATATCTCATCAACTTCTATTAAAATCATTAAACAGTGCTTAATAATCCAATTAATTATTTCTTCCAAAAAAAAAAAAAAAAATCCAATTAATTATTAATTAATTATACTAAGTCAAAAACGCCAGGAAAAGTAGGGTATTGATAGGGAGAGTTGGGGCATTCTAATATTATTTGCTCTTAGGATTCTAAACATGTTATTGTCAATAAGTATAAGCTTATACTTAATTAATTAACAATTAATTGCTTTCTGTTGGCAATGCAGATTTTTAGCTAGATTTGTTGGTTGGTTGGGAACCCTCTTGGTGCGGAAGCGTCGACATTTATAAAAGTATGTTAACGGAGAAATAGATTATGCCGTGTAATTTAATAAAATATATTAAGATTTTATAGGATACATGAAATAGATATATTTATGGAAAGATGTTTGGATTGACAATAAATAGAATTAACAACCTTTTTTTTTTTTTTTTGCCCCAGGGCACATCTTCCAGCGACAAAGGGGTTGACCGATAACGTGCATAGCGCAGTCGTGTGTAGATTTCGAATCCTGACGAGTAAATTTACGGTTGAATAATGAATTCGTTCCCTGTGACAAGCGATAGTTACCTTGCTCCGCGAGGCGTTATTGAGTGTCATCTATCCTGACTCTGGGAGGTATAAACTGCGATTTACCTCTCGAACCAATGATTCAGAACAGGATTGATTCAGGCCATCAAGGTGTGGGTTATACCCAACAACTTTTTTCATAACATTTATTCCTCAACAAACTCTATTCAAAATAGTTATTTCAAACGGACTTTCTGTACTTTCATTTCTATACCTATTTGAAGCCCAATATACAGACCACACGGAGGTTTAGAGATTTCAATAATTAATTCCTTCTGCTTGAGAATGTTGCAAAATGAGGTAAACACATAAATTCCGCACTTTCAGTCACGACTGGTCCATATATTAAATGGTGTTTCCGGGTTGAGATTGTCATTGAAACTGTGTTTGATACATAAGAATCAAATGAATTGTATCTTAATTGAAATTTTAAATTGGAGTCAATTTTTAAATAAATGAGAACGATAGGCTACCAGTGATTGTTAATATGAACTTGGTGTTAGAAACAAGGGTGGTTTAGTAAGAATGAAAATGAGATTAGGTACAGAAACAATGAGATAGTCTCCGTTTGGTAACACTGTTTGATTTATAAACTGATTTATTTATAATTTTGAGGTAAAAAGTAGTGGTTGAAAATTGGAGAGAGAAAAATATGTGGTTAAAAAGTGGTTTGAAAAATTGTTTGATTTATAAACTGATTTATAAATTAAAATAAAAGACTTTTACCAAATGGTGAGACACAAATGACTTTATTAATTTATTTTTTTTCCCAAAGAGACCATACACATATAATCAACTTCACTCTACTATAGATTTCTTTTTGATACATTCGATGACGTTATCGTTAGAGTATGTCGTCACAACTTACTTTGAATGTTTCTCATTTCCATCTTGTGAGCCTGTGTTCTCCCAAATCTTGTCATACTTTAATGTCAATGTGCTATAAAAATGGTTACACGAATTGAAAATTTAGCGTTTGTTTTGTGTAGATTATTTTTGGGAAATTTCGGATTTTAAGGAGGATCTATGTTTGAAAAAGTGATCGAAAAGTATGAAAATGGTAAATCCCATAAAAATGTTTGGTTGAAAAATGAATTTGAAGGAAATCTTGAAAAAGATTAAAAAAAATAAAATAGTTTGGACCAAACATGACTTATTGATAAAAGGATTTGTTTTGGATTCATACAACACCTTTTTTTTTTTTTTAACCACAATTTAATTGCAAGAGAGGTCTTCAATATTTGTTTATTTTTACTCTTATGTCCTCAACTTTTTTTTTCATTACATTATTATTCATAACATTCAATTAATTAACATATTTTGTTTCTAATCACATATTCCACTCAAATTTTTGGCTAATTTGCATTCAAAAGATGTGCAAATATTTTGTTTAACTTTTTTATTAATTATTTATTTTGATTATTTAAAAGTATGAGAGTTAAATAAGTATTTTTCAACCTTGCAACAAGTATTTTGGACGAAAATCGTCACTAAGACAAAATGTAGAAATTAATAAAGAGTTAATGATATATATATATATATATATATATATATATACCCCTTATTTTTGTCGTCTTAGTTGTTGGATTGGCAATATTGTAGACAAAATGTTAGTTAGCTTACTAGTCTACTCCTCAGTCCTCCCGCCTCTTTCTTTACGCTTGCCGACATTACAATTTTATTTCCTTAATATTAAGTGGCATTATTTGCTTACCAATCCACAAATTATCTTAAATGTTTTCGAAATAGCCCATCACATACGTGCTAACATTTTGATCATTAATATATATATATATATATATATATATATATATATAATTTTTTTTTTTTTCATATGAGCTAAAATACGCTACACTCCAAACGATTTTGACATAAGAATATTGGAAAATAATTTGTCAATACTAAATTATTAGCAGTCTTAATTTCTTCCAAATTTTTCACGAGAAATTGGCATGAGTGCATTGGGAAATCGTGATCCTAACTCTTCACTAGGAGTACTCAATTTATTTACCCATTTTGTTTCCCCATAAAATTCACATAAATAAATATATAGAAAAATACATATTTATCAATCAATCTTCTAATAAAGTGCATTCTTGCACCCTCCGTCCGCTTTTTTGTGTTCAAAAAATATGTTGCGAGCATACCACTAATTGTTAATGAAAAATAACCTTCAATTCTCGACCATTAAAAATCAAGCTGTCTTCAACTTTTCTTTATAATTGTATATTTATTCATCAATAAAGAGAACAATTGAAATTTGTATTGAATAGTTATTTACCCCTTGAACATCCAATTTTATGAATTTATGTTTTGCTTCCCAATTTGGAGTTAGAAATCTAGAGTGAGTCGTGTTTGCTCACTGGGTTCCTACGATAATCTAAAAAAGTATTTGGACCGTATGTACTATTAGGGACTGATTGTACATAATAACTGGAGATTGGATAGTAACATGCTTCACTTAAAGGTCGAGGACTGATGTATTACTAGCGAAATAGATTGAGAGCCAATAGTACAATATTTTGAAATTTCTTTTGTCGTGTAATGCTAAAAAATACCGCTAATTATCATTTAGTGTTAGAGACACAGCACACCGACTTTCTCCCTCCCTCACACTAGAGCATTTCTATATAAAAAAATGGTGTAACCCACACTTTGGGGTCCTAAATCGATCCTGTCCTGAACTATTGGTTCGAGAAGTAAATCGTAGGTTATACCTTTCAGAGTCAGGGTGGATGACACTCAATAACGTCTAGCGGAGCAAGGTGACCCCCGCTTTCCACAGGGAACAAATCCATTATTAAGTCGTAAATTCAACTGTAAGGATTCGAACCCCACGCAAAATTGCGCTGAGCACGTTATCGGTAAACCCCTTTATCGTTGAGAGATGTGTCATAGGGACAAAAAATGAACACACTAGAGCATTTCTAATGTTACAAACTAATGAGAAATTGTCCCCTTAAAGTAGGGGCTCAATTAATTGATTTTTTTGGTCCCCTATTATATGGAGATATTTTCTCATTAATCTAAATTTCGATTTTCAAGAAATAATTTTTTTTCCCACTCACACATACTACCTAGACTTGGTAAGTTTCATATATCTCTCACGTACTTTTTAATAATAAAAACACTCACTGTCACCCACTCATATAAGCATGCTCTATTTCATCAAAAGAGAGAAATGGTTATGGTTATATCATTTATTCCAAGAAATCAAACGGTTAAAATACATTACGTGTATCTCTAAGACATATAGATTGTACTCATTTTCTCTCGTCAAAATGTCACATCTGCATAGTTTTAATGAATGAGTCAAGAGATACTTGAATCATGATCTTCTTCTGTAATCCTCTCATCTGTTCAATTTGAGGATGAAGTAGTCATGACGAACAAACTTACAACATGAATCTAAAGAGAGAGATATTCTAAAAATTTAAGGGTAGTTCTCTTTGAGTTTCGATTTTGAATTTTGTTTTAAATTTTGGATTTTGATTGTTTGTTTTGGGATTGCTGAAAACATTTTCTTTTTGTAATTTTGAAAAACTGTTTTCAAAAATAGAAAACTGAAAAATACTTTTACTTTGTAATTTTCTGATATATTTATTTTGTGATATTTTATATGTAAAAAATGGTTGATTTGTTGAATTACATTAATTTTAATGTCAATAAATCAGTTAGTTCTCTGTGTCAATAAATTCATCATTAATATTGTTTCAACTAAACAAAAATTCAACCACATAGAGGTATTAAAATCATAACATGGATTTATGTACAATGACAAAATAATATAAGAACTTCAAGTGAAAGAAGTGTCTCACATTTACAAAAATAAAAAATAAAAAATCTTAACATAGATCTATATATAATGGCAAAATAACATAAGAGTTTCAAGTGAAGGAAGTGCCTCACATTTACAATAAATAAATAAAAAAAAATTTAACATTGATCTATATATAATGATAAAATAACATAAGAATTTCAAGTGAAGAAAGTGTCTCACATTTACCAAAAAAAAAAGTCCAAAAATCGCGTTTTGAAATTTTTAACACAAAATATCCAAATGGTAATAAACTCGTTTTGAGTTTTCTTTATATATATATTGGAAAACGAATTTTTGAAAATGAACAAATTGAACGCATTTTCGATATTTTCGAAAATCGAAAACTCAAAACGAACAGAATAGAGAAGAGGCCTAATTTTTTGTCTTAAGAACATGGCTCATCTTTATCCCACCATATTTTGATGTGGCATGAGGTCAAGCAAGTAGATCCTAATGCAAATGGAGATCTTGAATGCGTAATGTTGTCTAATTTTTCCCGTCAAAATTTAGCAATCGCTCAATTCTAGTTGAGAGGTACTTTGTTCTGCTGTTGAAAAGCCATTTATAAATATAATTTTGTTATTTTTGAGGTAAAATGTTCTATTGAAAAATGATATAAAAAAATATATTTGATTGAAAAATGATTTGAAAGATTGTGTAGTTTAAGTTTTTGTTTGGCAAAAATGTTTAAAAACATATTTTTTTACACACAATTCTTCAAATTACTTTTAAATTTGTACATTTTTTTCTCCACTTTTCAATTACATATTCCATCTCAAAAAAAAAAAAAAAAAAAAAAAAAAAAAAAAAAAAAAAAAAAATTATATATAAAACTTTTAACAAACAGACGGATTAATATTTGCACAATTTTGTTGGTGTTATAAATAATGTATATATGTGAATGACATTACCATTATATCCCTGTAAACTTCACAATATTACGATTGTGCCATTGTCCACTCCTATAAATAGGAGCCTATACTTACCAATTTATTACACCAATTCTTGAAGAGAAATTCTCTCCTCTAAACTCTCTCCATTTCTCTCTCTATGTTGTTCTTATGATTTCGATGATTTTATAACACGTTATCAGCACGAGTCTCTAACCAATTGAGTAATAACGGGAGTATGCTCTACAGTTGCATCTAAATGATGAGCCTCTGTATCAGAAACCTGATTATTACTAACCAATGTTTCCTTTTCTCTCAAACTGAAAAAGAATGATTCTGGCCGATCCAGATATCCGATCGACGATCGGCCACCGCCATCAGAACGGGCTTGTCAAGGAGAAGACTCGCCTAAAATTTGGCGCAGAACCAACGGCTGAAACAAAAGATATCGACCGAAGAAGAAAATCTGAAAAACTGTGCAAAAACAGATATCTGACCGAAAATTGAAATCCTTATTCCGGACGATTCTGAACTCCGATCGACGATCGGCCAGCGGCATATCAACGGGTTTTTCTAGGAGAAGACTCGACTGAAATTTGGCGCAAATCCAACGGTTAAAACGGAAGTTATTGTCCGGAGAAGAAGATGCTGGCGGACTGAAAAATGATGATTCCGGCCAAACGGTTGATCTTTTGGAAAATCGGAGACCACCGGCATGTTCAGGACGCCGAGGCACATATTATGGTGATGGGTTAATTTTTCCGATCACCGGCGCGTGGCGGCCGGCGGCGGCGGCGCGTGGCGGATCCGGCGATGACGAAAGGCAGTTTGTCCGTTTTGATGAATTGGATTTTTCTATGATCTTATTTTTCTGTTTTGTGCAGTTTTTAAAATATTCCGGCGGTCGAACATGGCGGTTTTCTTAAAAACTGTTTTTGGAGCAATCCTGACGAGATTTTGAACTTCGGACCAAAAGTAAGTTTGTTCTAAATTAAATTTTAAACCTATTGACGGTTTCAATTTATTCATATGAGCAATATATTAAAATATGGACGATTTTGCCCTTAATAATACATACAAGTATAATAATCGTAAATTAACGATTAATATGTGATCAATTGAATTATATTATGCTGCCACCTACATGGTTGGTTTTACCACCTACATGGTTGGCTTTACCCGGTTTAATTATTTCATTATGTCGATTCCGCCTATATGGCCGGTTTAATTGTTTCATCTCGTTGATACCGTCTATATGGCTGGTTTAATTATTTCATCACGTTGACACCGCCTATATGGTCGGTATATCAATTGAATACATATAAACACCTCAGTTGTTGGTTAATTCTAACATATTAGAGGGTTGTTGTCAACATATATACTTGGTGGTATAACCCCAGTATCGTTATTGTTAATATATATATACAATATTATTGTTATTTGATACTTCATTAAATGATACCAGAAGTTATCAATACTAAAGTTAGAAAATATTTTATCAAATGATACCAGAAGTTATCATTACCAAAAGGTTGATAAATATTAATAAAATGTTTTATCCAATGGTACCAGAAGTTACCAATATCTGAATTTGAATGGGTGGATGAAAATTATTCAACAAGAGAATGTTGATGTATGATAAGATAATATCACATGATAGCACGGATATAGCTAATGTGAAAATAATCTCATCAGTATTATGAGATGAATGTTAGATGATAAGTGCCTGGAAAAGTTCTTGCACGAGCACTTATATATTCCAGAAGAAGTACATATTTACTCCAGAAGAAGTAAAAATTATCATCTAAACATACTGAAATGATATTATTATTGCTCCTGAAGAAGCATAAACGAGACATACATGCAAAATGCAAAAGGGGAAAACATTTATGATCCTCAAAATTAGAGATGTGTTTCGGGAGTAGCCGTATCCTACCACCTCTGACCTTTTGAGGAAATAAAGAAAAAAGTGTGTTTCAAGAGTAAGAAATACTCCATACTCTACCACTTTAAATCTTTGAGGTACACAAGATTAATACATTGATAAAATCCTAGAAATTTATGGTGTGTCTCAAGAGTGAGAATACTCCGTACTCTACCACCACCTATTCTAGAGTTCACAAAGATAAATTTACATTAACCGGACTCCATTTTCGCTTGATTCCCCTTCCTTGCGACCAATCTATCTTTACTCCTGCTGGATCTTGTATTGGAATATATGATTGCAACTTATCCAGCAGTTCCTCGATAGTAGGAGCAGAAATAAGGATTCTCCTAGAAAATGGAGATATGAATCCCTGTTCCACAGCATAATCAAGAAATGTTAGCAAACCATCAAAGAAATTGTTTACATTTAAAAGCCCTATAGGCTTAGTATGGAGATCTAGTTGAGCCCATGAAGTAATATTAAAGATTTCTTCTAAAGTACCAAAACCTCCAGGCAGGGCTATGAAGGCATCAGAACCATATAACATGCAAGTTATGCGTTCATGGATAGATAAGGTTTGTACTTCATGCCCTCGTGTTTTGCCTGCAATATCAGCTAAAGAAGTAGGTATAACACCTATCACTCTTGCTTTCTCTACTAGAGCGGATTGTGAAACACAACCCATCAATCCACTGCTACCTCCTCCATACACGAGAGTGATACCTTTCTCTCCCAATTTCTTTCCTAAATCCACGGCTGCTTCTAGATACCCAAAACCTTTTCCCACTTTTGATCCACAAAATACACAGATAGTTTTGATCTGTCGAAATTTTGGTCCTTCCATTTTTGAAAGTAAAGAAGGAAAATGTTATTTTGGGATGCATGAACTATGAAAAATGTTTGGCTATTTAAAACCGAAAAACTTCACTATTTACTGGTCGTTTTTCGAAAAAGTGAAGATTTACTTTTGACAAAATCATCCTACTCACCTTTCGGCGATTTAATATTTTTAACCAGCCTTTATCAAAACTCGTGAAAGGAAACAGAAAAAATATTTTATATGTGCATATATATCAAATGATTTACCTTGTATTAATGCTGCATAGCCAAAGCATCATTGTTTATAACAGCATGGCAAACATGATCTTTTGCTATTATATTTTTGAGACTATATCTCTCTTTATCGCTGATGAATTTAGCCCATAAAGATAGTAGCTCACGCTGCACATATCCACTAGGGTGCGTCTCAAGAGTCAATCGGATATCATACAATGACTCCTTACTCAGTCCACCCTTAATGAAGTCTATCTTATCATCTCGATTTATGGATGAATATCCTATTGATTTACAACGGGTATCACATGTCCATCGAGCACATTTGTAGCAACTATTTAATCTTTTTGCTCTTCGCTTCTTTGCAAAAGTACTCTTACCTAAGCCAGGCTTGTGCTTAGAAAATGAATCTGGTAATTCACCAGCTAATCGAACTTTTGCTTCGATCAACCAGCGAACATCTTCTGGCATGCCATGATCCATCAGCAACCTCAATCTTTCGAGTCTAATTCGATAAATTTTTCTCAAATCATTTACTGGAAGATTGGAATAATATTTGCGAATATTTGAAAGTATGATATCCATTTTTGATGGATCTAGCCTTCTTCCCAAATCATCTATTTAAATGCATTATTCAACGCGTAAAAGAGCGGCGGCTCCGCGTGTCAGTGATATGGATTCCATCAAGAAATAATGGAATAAATTATTGAAAAGGTGATATAATATGCCATTACCTTTTTCGATATAAGGGAAGATTTGGCGACAAGATTGAGATTATGAGATATTTCCTTGGATATTGTACCTGATTTTTCGGTATACTAAAAGTAATAAAGGTATACTGATTTGAACTATATAGAATACTGATGAAATAAATGTTGTATTGAACCAGAAGTTCATACATATGTACAAGTGAAATATCTTATTGAACTAGAAGTTCATACGTACAAGTGAAATATGTATATAGTATGAACCAGAAGCTCATAAATGAAATATACATTGTATTGAACCAGAAGTTTAGCGATATTGTATTGAATCAAATATTCATACATAGAAATGAAATAAAACCGTATAGAACCAGAAGTTCTATAATAAACGGTTAGATTATCAAAAGTTCCAAATTATTTTCTATGAGAATAACTTATTCAGAAATTGTTTATCATACAACAATATTCTATGTCAAACAGGGAATAGCTCAAGAAGCTTTATTATTTGTAAAAGTGCGATATGCATACACTCCACCAAAGCGCACTGAGATATATGATTGAAATTACATCCTTAAAAGAATGACATGTGTTATGGCATTTTAGCCGATTGATAATATTTGAGAACATTATGGTGAAAACACGCCTGAAGCGTAATTATGCCTGAAGCATAATGACTATCGATTCCAAAAATAAATATCTCTTGAATGATTGAAATGATTCCTTTGAGGCTAAATACTCAAAGTAAGTAAAAGGGACATAGTCAAATGATGAGATATTCAGGTACCTGATGATAGAACATATAAAGAGATCTCTCCACGTTATATTGAGATGGAATCGATAAATAAGTCGACTGCATACCCTCTTATGAAATAAGATTGATGAAATCATAATTCTTTGGCCAAGTATGAAACCCTAATGTAGGGATTATTGTTCAAGGACCTGAAGTCCAAATGCTTAAATGTGTAAAGCCAGTAATTATATGTACAAATGAAAAATATTTCACAGTCGTAAAAGACGACTAGTTGCGCGCGAAATTTTTCATAGAACTGGCATGACATATGGTGGATAGACTATAGTCTAAATCACTAGCTTGAGCTCCTTGATATACCAATGAGTGAGATCAAAATGTATGATTCTCATCTCGGTACTTTGGGAGTATTCTTTGATGTACCAGTTGATCGCGGTACGTTGGGATTTCAAGTAAAATGATTGTAGATTATATGTCGAAATTGATATCTATTTCAATGATTGATTATGCTCCTGCAAAATTAGAAATTGCAGTTTATAAAGTGCAAGAACATACATGTATAAATCATTGAAAGATTCAATATGCCCAGATTAGTATCACTATAGAATGATACAAATGACTCCATGATATAATATGTTGAAAGTGAAATTGGAGTGTACTATTTATGACATCTGGGAAATTGATTATTCACTAGAAGTGAATACGAAAATGAATATTCACCAGAAGTGAATTTGAAATTGATTATTCACTAGAAGTGAATTTGAAAATGAATATTTAATTATTCACTAGAAGTGAAAGATGCAATCTATGAAAGTGAATTATAGATTTGATTATTCACCAGAAGTGAATTCTAAATTTGATTATTCACCAGAAGTGAAAAAATACAATGAAAAGATTCGTGATTGCACCAATATACATGTAATATTCCATGAAAGGAATAAATACGCGTTGCACTCTTTTTCCCTTAGCTGAGGTTTTGTCCCACAGGGTTTTCATAGCAAGTTTTTTTAATGAGGCAACAGTTGAGGCGTATTGATGAAAATTAATGAGAATAATGCACTCTTTTTCCCTTCGCTGAGGTTTTGTCCCACAGGGTTTTCCTAGCAAGGTTTTTGAGGCATCATCATAGCTATCAACAAGCTATAATTCAGCAACACATTGTTATACTGGAATGATATCAACAAATGAAGAAAATCATACACATCTTATGAAGAATGTTATGATATCGACTACACACAAGAAGATTTTCATATATATTCCAGAAGAAAGATGATATCATTATTCAAAAGGTTCATGAATACTTGATTGCACACTTCAGGGGGAGAATCATGCTGTCATGCTGTACTCTTTTTCCTTCGTCAAGGTTTTGTCCCACAGGGTTTTCCTGACAAGGTTTTAACGAGGCAGCGGCTGTACTCTTTTTCCTTCGTTCAGATTTTGTCCCATTGGGTTTTACTGACAAGGTTTTAACGAGGCAGCACTGAAGCACTGAAGAACCTCAAAGATTCAATACATGATTTGTTCTACTTGAACATTAAGACTCAACGATTGACGATGGCCAATATCAGGGGGAGCAACTGTACTCTTTTTCCTTCGCTCAAGTTTTATCCCATTGGATTTTCTTAGCAAGGTTTTAACGAGGCAGACAATTGCGTAATATGTCATTCAAGGGGGAGTGTTATAAATAATGTATATATGTGAATGACATTACCATTATATCCCTGTAAACTTCACAATATTACGATTGTGCCATTGTCCACTCCTATAAATAGGAGCCTATACTTACCAATTTATTACACCAATTCTTGAAGAGAAATTCTCTCCTCTAAACTCTCTCCATTTCTCTCTCTATGTTGTTCTTATGATTTCGATGATTTTATAACAGTTGGATGGGTCAAAAAATTGCGGAGCAGAGACTGAAGTATCTCTACACCATAAAGTAACACGAAAGCACGCTATTTGAACTTCGCTTATTTTGTTTGGTACGGCATTTTTTTACCTCGCTTCTCTACTATTAATTATACATGAATCCTTGATAAGTTTGGGGTATAATTTCGTGCATTCTAGAAATTGGTTTGGTGGTTTTTGATACTTTATGCACGAGTGGAAAAGATTATAGATCGGAGATGGCGGAGGTATCCAGCGACGGAAGTGTTAGAGCGACGCCGGAGATGAGTTCCGATGAAACGAGTAGCAATGCGCGGCCAAGCGCGGCCCCGACCGTGACACTAAAGGAAGTGAGCAAAGGCTCCTCATCGCGGCGGAGGGCATCCTTCCGGCCTAGTTTGGACTCCGATGACTTCATGAACCTACTTCACGGCTCGGATCCAGTGAAGTTGGAGCTCAATCGCCTCGAAAATGAAGTCAGAGGTCAGTCTCTCCTGCTGGATCCACTATAATTGTATCGTGCGTTAGTAGCTTTAGTACGGAACCGTCGGAACGCTGTCGTTTCTTAAGAATTGCTGAGAAGTTAATGGATATTTAAGATGTATTGAGGTCATTTTAATGTGTGAAATAACGGCATTTTGATTTGTTGTGGTTGCAACGTTGCAGATAAGGAAAGGGAATTGGGAGAAGCGCAATCTAAGATCAAGGCATTGAAGTTGTCAGAGCGCCTCCGGGAAAAAGCTGTTGAAGAGGTTCCATTGTCTACTATTTTCCTTTTAAATTAATGTTTCATAATTTTTAATTGATTTTTTTTGCTGTAAATGGTCAATGTGCTTTACAATGTTGTGTATGGAAGTGGGAAATTCAGCATTGATTGAAAGGTTAATGACACATATAGACAGATGGAATTCTTTTATTGTAAAATAAAAATATTAATTTTTGACATAATTGTGGCGGAGCAGCCGAGCAGGACACCAAAAGGAAGAAGAGTATAAGTAGTGCATGGTAAAATGAAAATTGGAAAATTTTGAAGATTTCTTTAATTTTGTGGGCATTGTGGAGTGTGCGAGTTTTATTACATAAATGCAAGCCTAATGAAACATAAATGGTGCATTGAGTTAGAGAGAAACTAAAGAAACAAAGGAAATGACCAGAAGAATTTATCCTTTCAGGATTCACAAAGTAAACTAGAACTGAACTGTGAAAAACTGTTACCTTGTTTGTCTTTCTGAAGAAATAGAGATGCAATGGAAGATGTATATTGTCAGAGAATCTTCGCAACTGATTTAGGTCTGCTTGAAGTGTAACTGTAATAGAGACATATAAGATGGGACAATCTCATTTATTTAAGGCTTCAGCCTTCTGAAACCTGAGTTAGATCTCATTGGCAAGAAAATAGTTTCTAATAATAAGAGAATTGAAAAAAAAAAAAAAAAAAAATCTTCCTTTAGCATCGATTTTCACTTTTACTACCAAGTGGTAGCAAATTATCAAGAAAAGAGTTTCTTTCTGTTTATATTTATTGCCCTTTCGAAGGTCCAACCTCAAGTGTAAGATTTGGAAAACAAATCTTATTCTCTATCAAGGTTGTTATCCTAATGTGATTTGTTCAATTTGTCATGTATCACGTCAATTACTAACTCTTTGAGTTCATATGGATCCTCTTAGTTAAATTCAGCATGTTATTCGATTTTAGCTTTAGAATAATTTTCGTTAGGGATTGCAAATGTTAGGCTGATCCATTTAAAGGGGCACAAGTAATGGATTTTTAAACTGACCGTGTTCTTTTCATTTTTGTTTGTCTGTCATCCTTTATTTTGTAACAGCATGCATGCCAAACTTGTTTGGACGATTTTTGAATAAATCTCCAGCATCTTGTCAGTCTCACGTTTCAGTTGCGTGTATGAATACTGTCGTCATTGAGAAGTGACGTCTTTGACAGCGGCAGTAGTAGAAGAGGTACAGCAAACTGTACCATGATTCCCATATGGAAAAGAAGAGAATATCATACCACTTTTTCAGCATATCTACATTATTATTGAATCGAAGTTCACTTTTCGTATGGAAGGCAATTTGTAAAACTCTCCTTCCTCCCTCCCCCTGGAAAAAGATTAAGAAATCAAAATGAGCAAGTACTAAATAGAACCCAAACAAAACAGAGAAACTGTGAACTTTCTCTCTAGTGCTAAATGCAACGTTTTAAGATGCTTAAACTGTTTGATCTTGGCTATCTTTGTAATCAATCAACATGGTATTTGCTCTTTGTATGCTCCTCTTTCTCTTTTATGTTTTCCCATAATTTTTGAGATGCATGGAATAACCTTCCCAAATTTCAATGGAAGCTGAGATCTCCCCTTTTTACTGTAGCTCACAGAGGAGTTAGCAAAGGTGGAGAAGAAGCTCAAGCAAACAGAATCTCTTCTTGAAAGCAAGGCAACTACTAGAGCTTTCCTTTTTCTTATTAGATATTGATGACAGAGCTAATGAGAAATTTATTCTAAACAGAATCTTGAAATTAAGAGAATCAATGATGAGAAGAGGGCCTCCATGGCAGCTCAGTTTGCAGCGGAAGCCACTCTTCGTAGAGTTCATGCTGCTCAAAAGGATGATGATATGCCTCCAATTGAAGCAATACTAGCACCCTTGGAGGCTGAGCTCAAGCTTGCTCGACAAGAGGTTTCTGCCGTGTTGTTTCTTTGCTTTGATGTCTGCTTATTATGTCAAGACTGAAAATCTCGTTTGGGGAAGAATTCTTTACTGGTTGCCTTTTGTTCCTTTTAGATTATAAAACTACAGGACGATAACAAAGCATTGGAACGGCTCACTAAATCGAAAGAGGCTGCTCTGCTCGAAGCAGAGAGAACTGTGCAAGTAGCATTGGCAAAGGCTTCAATGGTGGACCATCTCCAAAACAAGAACCAAGAGCTGATGAAGCAGATAGAAATCTGTCAGGTACTGTAATTATGCCTACTCTTTCATTTTTTAGGGCCAATAGAATTTGTAATTTATATTCTTCTGATTTCCCCCTTTTTCTGACAAGATTTTATTCTAACATGTGTATCAGGAAGAAAATAAGATTTTGGATAAAATGCATCGACAAAAGGTTGCTGATGTTGAAAAGCTTACCCAAACTGTGCATGAGCTCGAAGAGGCTGTGCTTTCTGGTGGTGCAGCTGCTAATGCTGTAAGGGACTACCAGCGGAAGGTTCAGGAGATGAATGTAATGTGCTATAGAGATCTGCATGCTCAACTTGCATATGCTGATGAGTTTATTAGAGAATTTGATAATCTAACAAGCGTAAAATCTTTAATTTTTGTTTTTTAGGAGGAAAGAAAGACTCTCGATAGAGAGCTAGCTCGTGCAAAAGTAACAGCAAACAGGGTGGCAACTGTGGTGGCAAATGAATGGAAAGATGCTAATGATAAAGTGATGCCTGTAAAACAATGGCTAGAAGAAAGAAGGTTCTTGCAAGTATGTTTCTTCCCTTGCTATCTGGCTTCCTCTGTGCTACAATGACTGATGGTTTATTACTCATAATTTTCACCAGTTTCCTTATTAATTAAAGGCTGTTATCACAGAGTGAGATGCAGCAACTACGGGACAAGCTTGCTATAGCTGAGAGAACTTCGAAATCTGAAGCCCACTTAAAAGTAAATCAGCTTATTAAGTATACCTACCTGTTTAGGATTTATAAATAGATCCGTTTTATTGTAACAATTAATCTTTCACTTTTCCCTCCAGGAGAAATATCAAATGCGATTAAGAGTTCTTGAAGAGACTTTGAGATCACCTAGCACGGCCAGTCGCATCATACCAGATATAAGAAGTACTAGCAATGTTCCCTCACGTCGCCAATCACTGGGTGGAGCTGAAAATATTTCCAAGTTGACTTCCAATGGTTTTTTACCCAAGAGGTCACCTTCCTTTCAGTTGAGATCTTCTGGGAGTAGTACAGTGTTGAAGCATGCAAAAGGGACCTCAAAGTCATTTGACGGTGGTTCACGATCTTTGGACAGGGGTAAAAATCTCTTGAATAGACTAGGATCAAATTTCAAACAAAGCCAGTCATGTGATGGAACTAAGGAGAGCAAGACACAAGATAGTAATTTGAAACCGGCCCAAGAAATGAACTCCAGTGAAGTACAAGTTACAGATACAGAGGATACTGTTCCAGGGTTGTTATATGATCTGTTACAGAAAGAGGTGATTACCTTGAGGAAAGCTGGTCATGAAAAGGACCAAAGCCTTAAAGACAAGGATGATGCAATTGAGGTTGATTTCTTAGTGATGTTATGATTACCTTCTATTAGCTTCTTCTAAAAACCTTGTCTTTCATGTTGATCAGATGCTATCAAAGAGGGTAGAAACTTTGACCAAAGCCATGGAGATTGAGGCTAAAAAGATGAGAAGGGAAGTAGCTGCTATGGAGAAGGAGGTGACTGCCATGCGTATAGACAAAGATCATGAAAATAGGGCCAAGCGAATTGGGAATTCTAAGAGTTCTCTTAACAGTTCTCAGTTACTCCTTGGAAGGTATGCCTGCTCTTTACTATGTTCTGCCAACTATTCCTGATTGGTTCAGTATTAATTCCAATGCTCATTAGTTTATCATTTGTAGTTTTATTGATGATTACCAGTTTGTGTAGTGTCGATCATGCATGGAGATTACTAGCTGCTGCTTTACTACCAACTTTTTGCTTCTTTTTTTGTTGCTTTGCCATCCTATAGGGGTAGGAGCAGCAATATATTATTTATGACAAACTCACTTTCAAGTTAAAATTTCATAAAACATGTGCCTCCATATCTTCAAACTATGCAGTAATAACTGATTTCTGTACCCTTGAGAGTCTTTAGGTTCAACTTTCTACTTTTGAAAATTAAATTATATCTAGACCCTTGTTTTTTTTGCTATCTTGTGCCTCTGCTGTTTGTTCTCTTGCATTCTTAGTGGATATATGGTGCACTAACAATAAGGGAAATTAATTTATGAATTGAAACTCTTATTTTTCGTCCTCGATTCATTTCTTGTGGCAAATATATTTGTTAATGCGGTGACTGTGAATATGAAACTTATATTATGTTTAAATAAGAGCAAACATGCCATATTTGGTGCCAAATCAAACCAACTTTGAAGAAACCTTCTATAAAAATGGTTGGAATTCTGATTGTTCAATGTCGTTGTGGAAGGGGTTAAACAAGTAATTTTTGTATTGAATATGCAGTGCAAGGTTCTACCTAAAATTTTAGTCTAAAATATTTACAAGAAATGGAAATTAATGGAAACGAAATCTTTAGAAATACAAACATATCACATATGTAATCAATATATTCAGTAATCAGTGGTCATTCTCTAAAACATGATGCTCCATGCACAGTTATTGAACTGATTTACACATTGAAATGTGTATCCCGCCTGTTCGTGTCAGTTAAAAAACGATTTCACGTTAACTTTATATCATGCAGAATCTGTAAATCTTGAAATTACCATGTCCGATATTTTCTTTTTAGGACTATTGTCAGATAATACACCAGTACCAATTCTCATTCAACACTATCATTTTGTGTAGGAGTGCATCAAGAAGTGGGTTGACACGCAGTACGCAATGACAAAGAGTTGAGTCCTCGCCAGTTTCTAAAATTTACCCCATTTTTGTACAATTGTAACGAGCATGCCAATGGCCCCTACCTTGTCTCAAGAAAGAACCAAATGGACAGCATAGGGGAAATGAACTGGTATGCTTTTGACTTGGGGCTATGATCCCGGTGGTTATGAATCAGCAAGAAACCGTGAATATTCAAAGCCGAGCTAGCCTTGTGGGAAAATTATCGAGTGGAAGTTGTGACAATATAGGTATCTCGTTGTCATGTCCGTCTCCTGTTTGCATTCTAGATTTGTAATCTGCAGCTATAAGGATTGTTATTCTTGAGGTTTGTTAATATTTTTATTATTAGATTAACTAAAATCATGTCCTTGTTCATCTGCGATTACTTTGACTTCGACTCGAAACTGTTCACTGTTAAAATTCAAAAGTAGCTTGCGTTTGAAGATATTAAAGTTAAAAAGCTTGAAGGGATGTATTTTCGTCACCTAATGTTCTGCTTCTAATCAACTCTATCGATTTGTAAATGAGAAACAAATAAAGACATTTTTAACATAGGATTCTGTTTGTATTTAACAAGACAGATCAATGCCCACCCGTGATTTTGTGTTCATTTATTTGTCGTGTCATTTCAATTTCGAAATTCCACCACGATCGTTAAGGTAAGTTTGATTAGAGGGAGGAGAAGGAGAATGAAAAGTCATTTTCCATGGAAAACATTTTCCTACCTCCACCAAAAAAAAAAAAATCAAGTATTTCAAGGAAAGTTTTCACTTTTTTGGCCTTGAATGTAAAATTATTTCCATGGGGAATTTGTCAATAAAACACTAAAAGATGAAATTTGATTAGAAAATATTTTCATTTCCATCTTTCCTCATGCAATCAAATACATCCTAATTCCTTCTCTATAAATTCAAACGTGAATAAGTATAATTCAGCCCTTGGGACATAGCTCAATTGAAAAATGTTAAAGTGACGTAATGTCCCGTGCTAACAGCCACCGCGAGAGAGGGGGGGGGGGTGTTGAGTCTGACAATTGCTTTGGATTCGACTTCCTTGTGGTGGAAACCAATTGAAAAAGCTCCAGATGTTGACTAACTGAAGCAAATTCTGCGATATACCTCATTCACCAAGGCTCAGAGCAGGTAACCCATTTTTTTTGAATAAGTATACTTCAACTAATCAGTTGACTACAATTAAACAGTATAGGTTGTAAAAGCAACCTATATGATCTGGTCCTCAGGCTATCTTGTAGGGAGAACTTAGGAACCAGCCATACAAAGAGCTTTACACGTCGAGTTTTGGTCATGAGCTCGCAAATTGCTTATAGTCCGAGCTTCCACGAGCTGATGAGAAATTTGGGACCATCGAAACTTATACGATAGTGGACTTAATGATAAGTTCACATGTTACACAACGATTAAGCAAGACGATGATTCAATTTAAATAAGCTGGTGGCTCGTTAAGGACATAAATCTTCAAGACTATCGCAAGTTCTAGCTTTAGATATCAAATTATTCATTTAAAGTTACTGGGCTCTAATACTGATGAACAATAATTCAATTTCCACCTCGAGCACGACCACAAACATATTCCCCGACCACGGTCAAATTGTCCGAAAGTAGAAATGCACTCTGAGCAGTATAAACCCTCGAGCATACACCATCCCCGAGCATACATCTTCCTTCAACATGTGAGTGATGTCCTCGGGGCACATGGTGCTCTGATAACACGTCTCTTTCATCGGACACAACCTGGTCTAACGTCTGAGACCTACAACCTCCTAGTCCTAAAAGGACTCATCCCCTTTAGAATCCTATTTAGGGTTTACAACCTCATCCCTAAAAGATTGGAGGATGATTCCCAATAGGACTCATGCAATCCAAGTATTTCAATCTTATAATGATTCGTCCATACATCTTTATAAATCAATGTTGTCAAACATGGCCCGACCGGGTCGACCCGAAAACCCACGACCCAGGCCAAAAATCAGGCCGAGTTACATTTAAAACCCTGTTGGGTCAAACCCGGTCAACAACCCTGGTTTGACCCGGGTTTTTTATTTATTTATTATTTTTTTAAATTTTATTGATTTTTTTAATATTTTTTAATATTAATTAATGCCCGGGTCGACCCCGAGTCGACTTTGAGTTGACCCTCTGACCCTTGACCCAGTCTCTCTGCCAGATCGATGACCGGGCCGATTTTGGAAACATTGCTATAAATACAATACACTCGATCATAATTCAAGTATACAATTATTACTCTTCTAGTCTATGGTCTCTTACATAAATTTTCTCTTTCCTCTTTACTGACTTAAGCATCGGAAGGACGACGATGACATACCTCCTCGCCTTTATTGCAAGTATTCAGAGATTCAATTTGTGCTAATTTATTACTCAAGCTCGAAATATTCCAGGTATGATTTTTAGCATCCATCAGATACAAATTTGAGTCACGAGATTCTATTCTAAAAAGATTAATATTGTTATTTATTTCGTCTTTGACTGGCATGAGTTTTATCTTAACAGTTACACAAGTCTGAAGTCTGGGCAAGGAGGCGGTCAAACAATATTTGGTTTAGACTTGTTCTTGTTCACGTGGGCTGAAGTGGTTTTAAATACGGATAACATCTCATTTTACATTCACGTGTATGTTACCTGCACGCTAGATATCACATTATACTGTACAATACTGTAGCTTAGATGGGTACGATGATCGTGCAATACGACGCTCTAGTTAGACAAAAAATATATTTGGGTGTAGACACAATGGACGAAAATACGAGGATCGAGTTGATGAGAGAATTACGAAGATTATGACTCAGGATTCACATTAATATTACCTTTAGATGTCACTAGTGCGAGTGTTTATCGCCAAAAGAAATGAGTTGAGGTCCACTAAGTGCTTGACACTTGATATCATCCCATTGACTCATTGATTAAAAGCCACTGCCCATGGTCTCCCTAGCTTGACCACATGTTGAAAATTTGTAATCTAATAGGGCGTATTGTTAAGATTTCACATCAGTCATTTTGTACAACTTGATCAAGACTAGACCTACAAATAAGTCGATCGTCTCGAATATGCACTAAAGGGGTGATGCATAGTCTTAGATGACAACCATGCCAAGCGAGGTGCTTAAAGACATGACTTAACCATCTCCAAAAAAATTTGTGAGAAAAGCGATGTTTAGTAGATCGTGATTTTTTGATTAGTTAGCTGTCACTTTATCTGAATTATAAGCATAGATGTAACAACATTAATGTTGTGTTCGTCAATTGGTTTATAAACCAATTTTTAAGCTATACAATTTTTCCAAATCATTTTTTAACTACATACATTTTCTCTTTCTAATCAAAAGAATTAGGCGAAGTCTTGAACGACGGAAGTTACTACTTTACTTTCTTATACTAGCTATTTGAAGATCTACCTTATCTTGTCTTGCTTATTTAAGCAAAAGGCGATCCACTATTGGTTGTAGTCTTCTTGTTATATCAAGTCAAGAGAGCGAGACTCCTAGCAATGGGAGGAAAGGGAAGTGGTGCTGTGGGTCTCTTTCGCATTTTGGTAGTTGTTCTCTTTTATTTTCTTTGTTTGATTTTCAAAGTTGGCGTTCAAATCAACCTGGACGAAAATGCAAATTGTATCACGGGTTCGATTCCTGTATTGATTTTACCACACCACAATCTTTGCAATCCTAGGTCGCTAAAGGGAAATCCTAGTTTCAGATTGAGTCACTGCCCTTGCAAACAGAGATCGGAGAAGGTATTAGCCAGAGAAGGATGCTTAAGAAGACCGTACTATAGGAAGGATGCTAGCGGGAGATTCATAGGCTTCCCATAGAAAGAGTTTATTTTCTTACTCTCTATCAATTTGATCAAGATCAACTGCTTTTTAAGCTTTTAGATTGGGCTCTCGAATTGACTACTGAAAAGAAAGGGATATTGGGCGAGGTTTTGACTCCCTTTCAAAATATGCATCTCGAACCAGGTCTCCAACCGACACTGAAATTGCCCTTGTACTGGGGGTTCCCCTCTCAGCTCTTGCCACTCTCACGGATTTGAGTACATCACGGAGGCAACGATTTGCAGGTTTGGGTGATCGACTTCTACCTCGATTGCCCACTCCTCTTCTCGTCGCATCAGACACCTCAGTCCTTGGAGGGGTATCTTGGTTCTGTCCACATTGAGGGTTTATAGGTTTTGCGGTTTGGGGTTTATTTTGCAGTGGGGGTACACCGTCGTGGGTCGAATCTTTTTGATCACCTTCGAAAATATACCGAAATTCCATCTTGAAATGATGAATAGTGGTGCCCACCTACAGCCTTGAACTATTTCTCTAGTGTGATCTTATCCCTAAAGGCCCTTTACTAATATAATATAAGGTAATCCTGTGCTTGACCAACACAGTCAATGGATGAATCGGGAGCGGGCGAAGACATGTAGCTTCCATTTTCGGGGTACACAGTCACGTGCTGAGCAAAGAGGTATATATCACACCTATTCACACGCGCAAGGTGCGGCATCCGCCTGAACGCGGAGAGGATTTCCCTCAAACAAAGATAGGCGTGTCAAGAAACAATATGAAGTCACCCCTATTTCGTTGTCCAGGCCCCAGGGAGCTGTTGACTAATGACCTAAAAAATGCGTAACGTTTGGGAAACATTGGCAACCCTTCGTGCGAGATAGCAATGACAAGAGATTGACCGGTCGGAGTCGAGTGATCAACACCTAAGGGGTTTAGGGTTCCAAACCTGCTGCGACTACCTCTCTTCTATTTTAAAAGTAAAGGCTCACCAGAGAGAGGCAAGTGCTTTCATGAATGAATGCGATAAACCAATCAATCTTTTCGTTACATATCGAGGACAAGGAACCATCCTAGCTAACTCGATTTCCCGAAGAAAAGAGAGGGCGCTCTTCCACTCCTAGCTCCCCCTCTCTATTTTAAAAAGTATATAGAAATGGTGGGCATGGGGAGTGAGTGAACTACCCGGGGAGAAGGGGCAACCTCTTTATAGAAGGGAAAGGAAAGGTTTATCCGCTCATAATGATTGTGCACTCACTGAGTTACTTAAGGAATCTCAAATCTCTCTCGATGCCGAGAATTTTTTATGTGTCTAGGTTGATTAAAGGTTCGGCTTCCTTCTCCCCCACCTTTTAGCGTTCTAGGCCTTGAAAAAATAAAGAAAGTTGAAATAAAAAAAAGAAAGAAGAGAAATTGGGCCATGTTTCCCGAGAGAGGTCACCTTCTCTCAGGCTAGCAGTCTTCTACTTCTAGTCGACTGCTTTATGACGGGCTTCCCTGTTTCCTTGGCTCTGCTCACTTCGTCTACGCTCCAACCCTAATAATTGAAAAATGATATTTTCTTGCCCTGTATTAAGATTGAAAACTTGTCGTCAAAAACAAAAACAAAAAAAAAAGGCAAGTAATTAGAATCAAGAAAAAAAAATGGAAATAGTGATTCAAGATCTAGATGAATCTTTATTTAACCACACATTTCACCTAGAAACAATTATTAAAAAAAAAACAGTTTCTTTGAGCTGCGGAACAGCCAGTATAATGTCAAAACCTTATAGATTTTTATTTAGCGAAAAGGCAAAATAGATCCTTTATTGCTTGATGTTTTGCTTTGATGGGTTGTGAAATATCGTAGAATCGGCAATGACGTATCCACGTGTAACCACAATCGAAGTGCCAAAATATCTACAATAAGCAATCGTTGACGTGGACGATCCAGGATGACAGGTTAGGTCTAGATATTTTCTCTCAAAATATCCTCACTACACGTATTGTCCACTACCCTTCTTCTTGACCTCAAACTTCAGTGTTATTTACGTAGGTGCCACCCTCTGTTTTGCTCCTGGTAAAAGGTTTGCCCTTAGCCAATCTTTTTTTTTTTAATTTTTTAATCAATTGCATCTATAAAAAAAGGAAGCATTCCATGTGGTGTGGTTACACTTACACCTATGCATCCTATTAAATAAAATATTCAAAAATAAATATCTACTCACTCAATGCCAACCAATCATTCATACTTGAGTTCATGTTTAGTTTAACTAAGGAATTAGTAAATTTTTAACTAATTAATTTTAAGTATATATTTGATGTACTCACAACTTTAATCAACCACACATTTTAATCAATTTTTTATTTCAATAAGACAAAACAGCCCATATTTATAAATTGTTTTTAAATAATCAATTCATTTTTATAACAAAGCTTGAAGGATTAGCTAATACTACACACTTATTTATAACCCATTTAACATTTATTTGATAAATTGTTTATAAAATGCTAAATGGGTTATAAATGATTGCCTATATAAATATTATTTACAAATAGTAATGTGTCAGTATTTCGTTGATCCATTTTTTGAAAAGTAAAAAATGATAGAAGAAATTTTTTTTCTTCAAAATTGTTGACTTCTGAAAAAAGAACCAGTGAGGTATTGACAAGTGATAGTTTATAAAAAAAAAAATTATAAATAAATTTTACCAAAGAGAGGATATTTATTTACAACTATATATAAACCATTTTCCAAACATGCCTTTTTAGATATTTTAGAATTAATATTTATATGTCTTTCATTTCCATCTAATTAGTCGATATTTCCATTGTAAATGATTACATTAAATTTAAATCATAACCGATGAACAAAATATCCAATATAATTACTCATTTGTGTGGGTTATAACATTATTATTATATTTATTTATAAGAACTGGAAAATTAATCACCCCATTAACCACTTATCTTCTCCTATGTTTCCCCACCTTTTTTATTTTTTTATTATTTATATTTATTTATTTGCCGACTGCAAGAGTATGATAGCGACCCCCACTCCCTTTATTGCTATTCAATTCAAAGCCTACTTTAAATAAAGAAAAATATAAATTTAAAATTCGATATACCAAGGCCACCCTCGGATTACATCCAAACAATATGCTCGAATGTAGCGATGCCTCGATAGCATGATCATGACTCATGGGTATAGATGGAATATTCACTTTGATAGATTAATTAATTGACTGATTATGTAGATTAAATATACTACAAATAGAATCAATTGACTCAAGTATGAATTGTAAATGTAAACTGGCAAATTTCTATAAAGAAATGAATAGGCAACGATTCTTCGAAATAACATACTTTAATTTATGAAGGTTTTTCTAGAATATTGCGAATATCTTGATACATGATTTTTTGAAAAAAATCGATTTTCTAAAATTATCATATTTTGATGAACTATACATTGTTAGAAAACTCTGTCAGAGTGTGTTTGGTATTGTTTAAATTTTTTTTTTTAAATGAATAGTGATTTTTAGGAGAATGGATGATTGAAATTTGATTGAAAAATTAAATATTGTGGACTTGATTTTTAATGGATGATTGAGATTGTTTATTATAGAAATTTTTTTTTTTAATGTAAACCAAACAAGGGCTCAATCTATTTTCACATGGAAGAAACTATTTTTCAAAATTTTCATTATATTTATATTAATAATATACTCCCTCAATCCCACAAAGATAGACTCATTTTCCTTTTTTTTAATTTGCTCAAATTTTAGGTCATTTTCCTTGTTGAGAGTATATTAATATCTTAATTTTCTAACATACTCATATTTAATACATACAAGTAATAGCATGGAAAATATAATTAACAATTATTTATTGAATAAGTTGTAAAAAATTAAAAATATAATGCCAAACAAAAAATGTAAGTAAATATTGTATATTTTTTTACTTCAAAATATTGCAGTAATTATCAAAAGAATAAAAATAATCTATAATTTGAATTTTTATAGATATTTTTATTCGCAAATTCTTAAATCATTTATTACATGTTGCATTAATTGAACTCTCCTAATTCAATTATTAAAATAAAATGATAAAATTAAAAAAAAAAATCCTCGAATAGAAGGTAAAAATAAACAAGAACCATGTTCGGATTTATGTGACGGCTATATATATAAAATAAAAATATAAAAATAAGGAATAAGGATAAAGATTGTTGTCAACAAATATAATTATATGAAATACTTCATCAGTCCTGTGAAGATATACTTATTTATTTTTCACATAAATTAAGAAAATGTAATTAATTTAATTGAAAATATAATTTTTTTCATACATTTTACTAATATATTCTTACATTAAATAATAATAAATATGATTACTTTATATTTGTTAATAATAATCGATATTAAATAAGAACATATTAGAATGTTAAAAATATCTAGATTTTTAATAAGGAAAGTGACCTATAATTTGAGAGGACAAATAAAGAATATAAGTCTATCTTTACTGAATAAATAAAATATTTTTTTATTCAATGTAGAGGTAGATTAGGTAGAATGTAAGTAAATTATGTATAATTTTAATATATATTAATTATATTTTCTTAATTTATATGAAAATATAAATAAATTTATATTTATGGAATGGACGAGATCAGCTGTGCCTTGAAGTCGGAGGTCACGAATGATAAAAAAAATCTTGTTTACACCACCGAGTCACCGACCCTACCCTACCGACTCACCAGTTGAATTTATTTTGTATATTGGTAAAGGAGAAATTATTTCTTTATCCACGCTCAAGGTATTCCCGTAATTAAGCGATCCTTTTAGCCTAATGTTATTACCCATTTGCAACATATCTATGCTCACGCACTGCACAAATAGAGACATTTTATACTTATACACGCAGATACACAGAGAGAGAGAGAGAGAAAAGAGAGAGAGAGATGGGAATGGAAAAGAGCATAGAAGAAGAGTTTCAGAGCTGCGGGAAGCGGCTAAAATGTGCCGAGGGTGACGACAACATGGAGCTTTATGGGGAGAATGAGCTTGAACTGCCGGCTGGGGCGGCTGACCAATTCTTCTATCCAATCCCGATGCCGGCATCGATCGTCGTCTCCGATGCCTTGGAACCTGATTTCCCGGTCATCTATGTCAACACTGTATTCGAATTCTCCACAGGATTCCGTGCTGACGAAGTCCTCGGCCGTAACTGGTAAATACATGCCGCCTGTTCGAGATTAATGCGAATAATTGTATGTTTTTTTTTAAAAAAAATTCTTTTTTACTATTGAGAGTTTTAAAACTTTAAATAATGGAAAATGAACAGTTGAAATGGAAATATATTTCGAAACATTGATTTCTGAATTCTGAATTCTGATTCTACAGAAAAATAATACTGTGTTCATGGCGGTGGAGATTAAAATGACTATTTCGCTGTATCATATTTTATTTTTGAATGTTTTTGGTTTTTATTTTGAGCAACATTATGTTAAGATTCCCTAATTTCAAGACTGTATGTATGTTATAGATATATTGTAGTCTACGTATATTTATTTAAAATTATTGAAAGCTTAAAGGATAACCATGTGGTTTTGTATTCAGTCATTGTGGCTTGAATTGAAAGGCACATAAAAAAATTGAGAAAATAATACATCAATTTTCAGTTAGAACTTTTTGTCGTATAATTTCTATCTTGCAGGAATTATCCTTTGTGTGATTCTGATCTTGTATGACAATGACGAGTTGTTATGTGAGTGAGCGCAATGGAGTATTAATTGAAGCAAACTTAGTGTACTAGCTAAACTCATTGTTAGAAATAATTAAAAATTAGATAAGCCACCATTTAGATAACATTTCAAGTTAAAGCAATGAAGCAATTTGCATGGAAAATGGCAAATTAACCCTGCCTAAGCAGAAAAGTTTCAAGGATCGAAAATGAAAATTATGGCACTAAAAGCAGAGTAAGATAAGATGAAAGAACATGTGCATCCATAATTTTCGCGAATGCATCTGCACGAACCAACTTGTATAGTTGGTCGAAAATGCATTTGTGATGACTTAACCTGCATAATGTTACAAACCTTCCATAACCTCTCAATAGTTCTCTAAGCTTCTCTTACATAAAGAAATTGAAACTTTGTCTGGTGCATGAAAATGCACCAAAAATGGAAAAGCTTGAATAACATAATTCTTTTTAAACTTTCAAAAAGAGTTGGCTCTTGGATTGTGACAAGTGAACTCCTCCTATGCAATTGAGTGCTAGAGCATTAGATTGAAGCAAATTGCAGTTTTTGGATGGCAAAGTGCAAACACAAGTCATTGATTCTTCGTACTTTTACTCTTGAGCTAGAATTAATTATGTGCATGTGATATATTGTTAGATTGCTATTAGATCCTGCAAGGGTAATATTTGTTCATTCTTTCCTGTCCAAAAATGCATGCTTCAAAAGTATAATGACTATTGACTGGTATATGTCATTTTTTGCAATCTAGAGTGGTCTTTAATGGAATCTTGTGATGGACATTCCGAAATTCACGAAATTTTAGAATTATAAACCTACCATGCATTAGAGTAAAATTTTATGCTTTATAATTTGGGAGAAAAAGGAAACCCTAATAGAAATAGCCTAAACTTTGAATCATCATATCTATTTGTTCATAGGATTTCATAGTGTGATATAGTAAGGATAGAAACTATTTTTCATCACCAAAAAGTTAAAAGAGTCTATTTTTGAATCTTTCAGTCGGTTCTTGCAATATAGAGACCATCACGCCCAGAGGCGACACCCTTTGGTGGATCCTGTTATTGTTTCTGAGATCAGAAGATGTCTCGAGGAAGGTATTGAATTTCAAGGAGAGCTCCTTAACTTCAGCAAAGATGGTACACCCTTGATGAACAGGCTAAGACTTAAGCCAATTCATAGCGATGATGGTACAGTCACGCATGTAATTGGTATCCAAGTGTTTTCTGAGGCAAAACTAGACCTGAATAATGTATCATATCCAGTTTTCAAAGAAACTTGCAAACAGCAGTGTGATGAGTCAGGTGAAACCTTTCAAAAGATTGGACATTTACCACAGAGTTGGCATCAGGAAATATGTGGAATTCTGCAGCTTTCTGATGAAGTACTGGCCCATAATATTTTATCACGCTTGACGCCACGGGATGTTGCATCAATCGGGTCTGTCTGCACAAGGATTCGTCAACTAACAAAGAATGAGCATGTGAGGAAAATGGTTTGTCAAAATGCATGGGGAAGAGATGTAACAGGCGCACTGGAACTGATGACTAAAAAGTTAGGATGGGGACGCTTGGCTAGGGAACTAACTACTCTCGAAGCCGTTTGTTGGAAGAAGCTGACAGTTGGAGGTGCAGTAGAGCCTTCCCGTTGCAACTATAGTGCATGTGCCGCCGGGAACAGACTGGTCTTGTTTGGAGGAGAAGGAGTCAATATGCAGCCCATGGATGACACATTTGTTCTCAATCTTGATGCTGCAAAACCAGAGTGGCGTCGGGTGAGTGTTAAATCTTCTCCTCCCGGGCGCTGGGGCCATACACTGTCATGCTTGAATGGTTCTTGGCTTGTGATCTTTGGTGGCTGTGGGAGGCAAGGCTTGCTCAATGATGTGTTTGTTCTTGATTTGGATGCTAAGCAGCCAACATGGATAGAAGTCTCTGGTGGGACCCCCCCACTTCCTCGATCCTGGCATAGTTCTTGCACAATAGATGGCTCTAAGTTAGTTGTCTCAGGTGGATGCACTGATGCAGGTGTGCTTCTCAGTGATACATACTTGTTGGATCTCAACACAGACAAACCTACATGGAGAGAAATTCCAACGTCATGGGCTCCTCCATCCAGATTAGGACACTCATTGTCTGTTTATGGACGAACAAAAATTCTAATGTTTGGTGGCCTAGCAAAAAGTGGGCACTTGCAATTGCGGTCAGGTGAAGCATATACCATTGATTTGGAGGATGAAAAGCCAAATTGGAGGCAGCTTGAATGTGGTGCATTAACTGGTGTTGGAAGTCAGAATGCTGTGGTTCCACCTCCTAGACTTGATCATGTTGCTGTAACAATGCCTTGTGGGCGGATCATCATTTTTGGTGGCTCGATAGCTGGACTACATTCTCCTTCGCAGCTGTTTCTGTTGGATCCTGCTGAAGAGAAACCGTCCTGGAGGACGATCACTGTCCCAGGGCAACCACCCAAGTTCGCTTGGGGTCATAGCACGTGCATTGTAGGAGGAACCAGGGTTTTGGTCCTAGGTGGGCATACTGGAGAAGAATGGATTCTTAACGAAATGCACGAGTTGCGGTTAGCAAGTAGACAGGATTCAGATCCATGATTAAATGGTCAGGTATTCAGTTTGTAGTCAAGGTACTCTTCAACGCTATATGATGTTCCTGCAGATCAAAATTACCTGTCTGATTTTTCTACGACCGGTGTAGTATTTGTACACATTCTCGGGAATGCTGTTTTTATTTTGTCTACTTTCATCATTGAAGCATTATGTATGTCTCTTGGTTTATATTTATAAAATGAATGACTTTTCCAAGTATTATCACACTGGCTTGGCCCTTGGGATTGGACTTTTGGTGCTGAGTAGAGGAAAGTAGATTGCATAGGTTGCCCAAGGACAAGGTTACCTTCAAATTGTCTCTCTTTAAATGCAGGAGCCGTTCCTAATGACATTGCATATTATAAATTAATTTAAATTATTAAATATTCTTGATTCAATATAAACCTAATATATAAAAGTATTTTGTATAAGAACTTTAAGACATTACAATCACGACAAGAAATGATTGCGCATGGGACTCGCGATCGTTTTCAGCAACGTGGTCAAGAAAATGAGGTTGGACGGATGAGCTTTTACTAGCCGCGTGTACAAACTGAAACAAGGTATTGGTGCATATTTCTACCATTGTTAACGATGGACTTGGTATAAAATGAGTTATACTCATCTGTTGATGCAAATAACGTAGCAATTGTAGCTACGCAATCCACAAAAAATTGACTCAATCCAAGAACGTCAAAAGAATAATGATTTATGGATCCAATTAAAATCAATTGAATCAAGCAATCAATACAATCAAATTGATATATTAACCTCTTGATCACAAATAATATTAATTCTCACCCAAATTTGAACAAACAAGAATAAATTTGCAAGTTCGAATTTTATTCAATAAAAAATAAGTTATTGAAAGTAGAATAGCCTTACAATAATCTCTCAAAGTTGTCTAAACATAAAGAACCCTTATATAATGTTTAGGGACGAAACTAGGTCTTAGAATTATATTAGGATACAACTTAATTGAAAAAGGAAATAAAATAAATCGAAAATCTGCTGAAATTGCGAACAGGTCCTCCATGATTGAACCGCGTGATCGCGTGGTGAAGTCCTGAGCGATCGCGTGGAGTACCCTAAAAACCTCTGCCTTTATTTTTCTATGGTCGCCCGATTGCCGACCGATTATCACTGCGCGATCGCGCAGACGTCCGGTTGGATCCAATCTTCGTCCACTTGAATCATGTTGATCCACTTGCCTCCCAGACTCGGGTCCAACATGAAACTTGTTTCTTTATTAGCAAAGAACATGTTTTTGTCAATCGCTTCTTGTACAACATTGTCCATTACTTCTTTGATCTTCTTGGCTCTAAATCGAGTCATCGACCCTTCTTCCACAATCAACGGATCCTTGCTCGAATTTTTGTTTGGGCTCTGGACCTAGATCACATCATCCGCTCCCCCTTAGAAAGGATTCGACCTCGAATCTGTACCTGCATCAAACAAAGAAAGATCAGACACATTAAATATAACTGAAACCTTATACTCACCTGGTAAGTCTAGTTTGTATGCATTGTCATTAATCATTTCATGGATTTGGAATGGACCAACTCTCGGTGGTTGGAGCTTTGACTTCCGGTTGTCTGGGAAACGCTTTTTCCTCAAGTGTACCCAAACTCAATCTTCAGGTTCAATTACAACTTTTTTCCTACCCCTGTTTGCTTGAGATGCATAGTGTTTGTTCTTCTTGTCAATCTCCAACCTCACCTTTTCATGGAGAGATTTAACCAATTCAGTCTTCTTCTTTTCATCAAAATTACCACATTCATTAACAAGTAAAGGAATTAAATCCAATGGTATTAGTGGATTAAAACCATAAACAATTTCAAAAGATGAACAAGAAGTAATAGAATGAGTAGCCCTATTATATGCAAATTCACTGAATGGTAAACATTCCTCCCAACTTTTTAGATTCTTATTGATGATAGTGCGCAATAATTGAATCATAGTCTTATTAATTACCTCGGTCTGCCCATCAGTTTTGTGGCATGGTATGAAATGTGTCATCTTACTAAATCTATCTACCACCACAAAAATCGAGTTTCTCTCCTTCTCAGTCCTAGGAAACCCCAAAATGAAATACATGGAAATATCAACCCAAGGTTCACTAGGAGCGGGTAAAGGGGTATATAACCCATGGGGCATAACCTTAGACTTAGCATTTTTACAAGTAATGCATCTACTACAAACTCGATCTACATCAATCTTCATCATAGGCCAATAAAAATGCTCACTTAGTATCTCTAAGTTCTTTTTAACCCCAAAATGCCCCCATCAAATCTCCACTATGGGCCTCCCTTACAAGTAATTCCCTCATTGAACACTTAGGAACACACGATTTATTTTTCGAAATAAATAGTCATCATACTTAAAGAACCTATCCAAAGCCCCTTTTCCGCATGAATCATATATAATAGAAAAATTCGGATCACTAGCATACATATCTTAATGTATTCAAAACCAAGCAATTTAGCACTTAAGAAAGTCAATAGTACATACCTTCGAGACAATGCATCGGCTACTACATTTTCCTTACCTTATTTATACCAGATGATGTATGGGAATGTTTCAATAAATTTCACCCACCTTACACGTCTCTTGTTCAACTTATCCTGGCCCCTCAAATGTTTTAAGGACTTATGATCGGTATGAATCACGAACTCCCGTGACCATAGGTAGTGTTGCCATGTCTGCAATGCTCATACTAGTGAGTACAACTCCTTATCATATGTGGGGTAATTAAGAGCAGCCCATTTTAGCTTTTCACTAAAGTAGGCTATTGGCCTTCGATCCTGCATTAAAACAACTCCAATACCTAGCCCTGAGGCATCACACTCAATCTCGAAAGCTTTGTCAAAGCTAGGAAGTGATAAAACTGGTGCTTTACACAACATATTTTTGATAGTTTCAAATGCATGCTCCTGTTTTACACCCCATTTAAAACCTACAATTTTTTGACAATTTCAGTGAGTGGTGCGGTAATTGTGCTAAAATCCTTAACAAAATGCCTATAAAAACTAGTCAATCCATGAAAACTTCTAACCTCAGTTATGCTTTTAGGTGTTGGTCATTCTTTAATAGCTTTGACTTTCTCTTCATCTACTTCTATCCCCTTAGCACTAACCATATAGCAAAGAAATACAACTTTTTTCATGCAAAATGTACACTTTTTAAAATTAGCACAAAGTTGTTCTTGCCTCAAAACCACAAGCACACACCTAACATGCTCCACATGCTCATTCAAAGTTTTACTATACACCAAGATATCATCGAAGTAAACTACGAATTTACCTATAAATGCACGTAAAACTTGATTCATTAAAGGCATAAATGTGTTAGGTGCATTAGTAAGTCCAAAGGGCATTACTAACCATTCATACAAGCCATATTTAGTTTTAAAAGCAGTTTTTTACTCATCTCCTTTCTTCATTCGAATTTGATGATAACCACTCTTAAGATCAATTTTACTAAATATGCTAACCCCATGCAATTCATCCAACTTATCATCTAACCTAGGAATAGGATGACGATATTTTACCATTATGTTGTTGATGGCCCTACAATCAACATACATTCTCCAAGTCTCGTCCTTCTTTGGCACAAGTAACACCAGTACGGCACATGGACTCATGCTCTCCCTTATGTACCCCTTGCTCATCAAATCATCCACTTGCTTTTGAAGTTCCTTCGTCTCCTAAGGATATCTTCGATAAGTGGAGCGGTTTGGAATGACTGCTCCTGGTACGAAATCAATTTGATGTTCAATACCTCGAATGAGTGGTAACCCACTACGTATGTCCTCCCGGAACACATCTTCGAATTCCTGCAATAAAGAAATAGTCAAACTAGGGAGGGATTTGTTAGTTTCATCAAATGCAAGGAATGATTCATTGTATAATAAAAGGACGACTGGTCGCTCTTCCATGAATGCCTTCTCGATTTCACTCTTTTTTGCATAGAAACTCATTTTTCTTTTTTCTTTTCTGGCACTCTTCACTCCCTCTCTTTTTCGTGAGGTATGTACCCCAACACTCTTTTTTCTCTCGCCTCTCCTTTTTCTGGAGTCATGGCTCTAATCCTCTTTTCTTCTCTTTTTTCTGAGGTCGTGGCCCCAACTCTCTTTTTCTCATTTTCCCTCACTCTTTTTTCTTCATCATTTTTCAACTTTATTTGATTTTCACACACTTGTGATGGTGTCAATGGTGCAAGTGTAATAGTTTTCCCTCCTTTGGTAAAGTTGTACCTATTTTTGTATCCATCATGCATCACCTTCCTATCATATTGCCAAGATCCACCTAACAAAATGTGCCCGGCATGCATAGGAACCACATCACACATAACGTCATCAACATAGCTACCAATAGAAAAACTCACCAACACCTTCCTATTCACATTAATTTCTCCACTATCATTTAACCATTGAAGCCTATAAGGTTTAGAATGTTTCAACAAGGGTAATCCTAATTTTTCAACAAGTGTGGTACTAGCAAAATTAGTACAACTACCATCATCAATAATCATACTACATACATTGTCATTAATGCGACATCGTGTATGAAATATGTTCTCCCTTTATTGCTCCAAGTCATTCGTGTTGATTTGTGCACTAACGACTCGCCATGCAACTAATAGCTCACCATACTCCTCAGATAGCACATCCTCATCATCACATACTTCCTCCAATGCAGACATATCACTATAATCATCTTCCTCGCTATCACTCTCCATGGTTCCATCCTTTCGCACAAGTATTACTCGCCTATTAGGACATTGAGATGCTACATGTCCTCTTCCCAAACATTTGAAGCATTAGATGTCTCTACTTCTAGATGGTTGAGATTTCCCGTTAGGTGTGAGTTTGCTAGCATTCTCCTCCTTTTCCTTTGGTGCCTCAAACTTCCCTTTAGAAACAACCCCATCTCCTTTGTTTTCTCACTTCGACTTCCAAGAAGGATTGGAACTCGATTGATATTTTGCTGTCCCTTTTCTCTTCAATTGCTTATCCACCTTTATAGTCATGCGTAACATACCTTCCAACTCCAAATAATGTTGTAACTCAACCACATTATCTATATCCCTATTCAATCCGTTTAAAAATCGGGCTATAGTAGCCTCCCTATCCGCATCCACATTAGCTCTAATTATCAACATCTCCATCTCCTTATGATAATCCTCCACACTCTTGGACCATTGGTATAGACTTTGTAATTTTTTATGAAGCTCCCGATGGTAATGACTTGGCAGGAATTTCTTCCTTATGATAGCTTTTAATTTATCCCAAGTATTAATGGGTCTCTCACGATTCCTCCTCCTAGAAGTCACCAATTGATCCCACCAAGTAATTGCATAATCGGAGAACTCAAGTACTGCTACCTTAACCTTTTTCTCTTCCGAATAAGTGTAACAATTAAAAATCAACTCCATCTTTTTTTCCCACTCCAAGTATGCTTCCGGATCACTCCTATCCTTGAATGACGGTATTGTCATTTTGATGTTGCTCACTATTATACACTCTATCCCCAATAAGATCTTTATCCCTCCTTCCATGTCTAACTCCTCTATCCACAATTGCCCCATTGTCAAAGTCACTATTTTCTTCATTCTCTTCAGCCACCTCTACTCTACGTCCTCGTCCACCTTTCCTACGTGCATTAGGCACTTCTCGAGGTTGTTGAAGTCTTCCTAACCTAGCTATCACATCTCCAAACAACCACTCAAACCGTTGTACCATCTCATCTGACATGTCGGCTTGATCGTTGTTTTTTGTAGTAGAAGATTGTTCAGACATTCTAAAACTAAGTAATTTTATGCCTCACGTGTTTTCACTTGTGTATCACTCAATTTGACTTTTTCCCTCTATTAATCTCACATCTCTTGCCTTTTTCCACTCAATAACTTTCACATCAATTACTTCAAAGAATGAACCCGAACTCAAGCAAGTATTAATCCCGAATAATTCAAACTAGGTATGAGGCAAAATTCAATGATTTATTGGAATAAAGTCAATGAAGGACTTGACAAAGGAAGTTTTGCTCAATGAAGGAATTTGACGCTTTTTGATTGGAGATTAGAATAAATTCAAGAAGGTAGTTCTTGAGTTTTTTATTTTTTAAGATTTTTTTCTAGAAAATTCAGCTATGATAACAATGAAACAAACAAAATTTGATTTGGATAACAAACGAATGAAATAACGACTTTTCAATTTTTTTTGGGATATTTTTCTGGATCAAAGATTCAAAATTATGAAGAACGCGAAGAGCAAAATTAAAGAATTCAAGAAAACAAATAAAGATATAACCTTTATTTTTTTTGGAGCCTTTGCTCTGATGGCAACTGATACAAACCACGTAGGAATTGTAGTTATGCAACCCACAAAAGATTGACACAACTCAAGAATGCCAAAAGAATCACGATTTATGGATCCAATTAAAATCAATTGAATCAAGCAACCAATACAATCAAATTGATATATTAACCTCTTGATTACAAATAATATTAATTCTCACCCAAGTTTGAACAAACAAGAATAAACTCACAAAGTTCGGATTTTATTCAAGAATTGAAAGCAGAATAGTTTTACAATAATCTCGCAAAGTTGTCTAATTGAAAAATAAATATAAAGAACCCTTATATAGTGTTAAGGGACGAAACTAAATCTTAGAATTATACTAAGAAAACTTAATTAAAAAAGGAAATAAAATAAATCAAAAATTGCGAACAGGTCCTCTACGATTGAATCGCGCGATCGCGTGGTGAAGTCCTGAGCGATCGCGTGGAGTACCCTAAAAATCTCTGCCTTTATTTTTCTATGCCGTGCGATCGCCGACCCATTGTCACTGCGCGATCGCGCATGCATCCGGCTAGATCAAATCTTCGTCCACTTGAATAATGTTGATCCACTTGGCTCCCAGGCTTGGGTCCAACAGCAAAGGACATGTTTTTGTCTATCGCTTCTTGCACAACATTGTCCATTGTTTCTTTGATATTCTTGGCTCTAAGTGTTTGGGCTCTGAACCTGGATCACATCATCTGTTATGCTCAACTTCATAATATTCTCTTATGATTTATTCTTCGAACAGTGAAGCGTGTAGAGTCAGGATGAAATTATTTAGCTACTATGTTCACAGAAGCAATAACCATAAATAGACTCGAACAATTAGGCAATATTATCTGTTATGCTCAACTTCATAATATTCTCTTATGGTTTATTCTTCGAACAGTGAAGCGTGTAGAGTCAGGATGAAATTATTTAGCTACTATGTTCACAGAAGCAATAACCATAAATAGACTCGAACAATTAGGCAATATTAAAGTACCTAAAAGAACTATAATATATATATATATTTGAGTCATTACGTTGGAGCCGGTCGTATAGCTTCTCATTTGTTATGACTTGACCTTTAATTGATACTAGTGAATCACCCGTGCGATGCACGGGAAGAAACGTATTTATAAAGATAATTCAATGTGAAATTAGATGAATCATTCAGATAAAATAAATAAATTTTGCAAATAAAAGATATCATCATTTATTGGTTTCATATGACTACAAATTCTGGAATACTTCTTTGTACATAACATTGTTTGTTAATTTTGTTGGTCTTTTATCACAAATCAACATCTTTAATCCGGAACGATTTGTCACCTAGAAATCGCAACATAAAGTTGTCAATGTGTAAACACCAGTCATTTAAGAAGAAATCTCACATGCGAACGTGATTGTCCCTGACTCTTATTGATAATAATGACATAGGACGTCATCAATGAAAATTGTCTTCTTTGAAATCTAATATGTTTTCTAGAATTAGAAGGACTCAACGATATCATTGGAATAAAGAACTTGTGTCCTGCATTGATGCTAGAAAGAATTTGACCTTCTAGAACATGGTCGTCAAATTTTGTAACTATCAACCTTGTTCCATTGCACAACCCCTGTGTATGATCAATATTTCTCAGAAAGAACTTGTATCCTTCACTTATCCGATGCAACGGTCCACCACGTGGTGCAATAAAGATATCCTTGTGTCCAAGTCATGTATCAAAATCTACCAACAATCAATTCGGTAATTTCATCGACAATAGGAAAATCATATTGGCTATCACCGGTTTCCCACCAACCAATAAGTATGAGTCTTACATTTGAAATGTTTTCCTCAATCATCTTTTCTCAAACTGACCTAAATTGCTTTAACAATTTGTTGTATTTGTCTAGCATGTTTTTCAAATAAAAAGCTATACAATCATGCAACATTGAATCGCATGATTTACTCCTATCAAGGGACTTTAAAAGACATAAATTAAATTTCAAACTAAATTATCTGTAAACAATATAATTATAAAAGCAATAAATACATAATACGTACCCCATGACCATTTTTCTGCTTTCAACCTCATTCACATTGTCAACAATGTAAAGCGAGCAAATTGTAGAGCTGAACCATCATCAGGCAACAGACTCCCAATCTTATGACAATTTTGACCGTGTAATCTGAAGACTGAAGGCCCTCCACCATCATTTAGCCCATTATCTAATCCCCCCATAGAAGTGAACAAAAACATCATATTATATGTCTGAATGTTCTCAATGAAATTCTCAATCCTGTCGTCCCTACCATATAACAAATTTTTCAAAATAAGCGGATGATCTTCTATAAGAGGAATCTTCACTTTCTCTTGTATACAACAAAGAAGGGTTAACAAATAAACCGCGAAATCGAATTAAACAGCAACAAATGGTTTGGTTTGGTTCAGTTCGGTTTGGAAAAATTTCAAACCGCCTTAAACGATTTGGTTTAGGTTTCAATTGTCAAAACCGCGATTTCAAACAGTCAACCCGTCAAATTTTTAAAAAATTCAAAAAATAAAGACAAACGTTCAATTAAAAAAATGCAACACACTTTTTATCGCCAACAAATTAAAATTAAGGAATCAAAGATTAATTTGTTCAAATTCACAATCATTTGGAAATAATTCTTGCTCATACAATTCATAATCATCATCCAAGACAACAGGTATAAGAAACGAATTCGATAATCATAAAAAAAAAAGAAAAAGAAATACTAAAATTGTGAGATTGACAATGATGCATCAAATTTCATGATATTATAGATTTTTGCAATAATTATACAACGTAATTGTTTTTTTTTATGAAAATTATAATATAACATTGATCATCTCAATTTTCACTTAAGTAAATTGGGATACAATTTACTTATTATTGTAGAAATTTAAGAATCATAAATATTGAATTAAAATATAACAATTAATATCATGTCATAGTTAATTATTTTTTAAAATTTAGACTTAACAATTATGACAAAAAAATCATTAATAACTATATAATTTCAAAACAATATAAATAAATCTGTTAACCGTTAATGTAAAAAATGTGATATGAGACTTTCTGGAATAAAAAATTATATAATAATTAAATGTAATTGTAAATAAAATTATTTTGATAAATAATCTGATATAGAAAAAAAGGTTATTATGTATATATAACAAAGAACTTAAAAGTATGACTATTTAAAATGAAATTTAATACAATTTGATTAAATATTCGATATAAATGTAAATGAAAATTCGACATTGGATTTGTATAACCGAACGAAATTATGCATCCATAAGATTGAGACCAATAAAATATTACAATTATTATAAAAAAATTATTTACGTATTAAAAGTAACTTTCTATAAAAATACTAATTAATTTAATAGAACGCAATACAAAGGAGCTCAAATTTTTAGATGTACTAAATAACTAAAAAATAAGATTATTTATAAAAAGTTTTATATGATAATATTTATTTAGTATTAGATGCGTAATACAATTTCGATATAATTTTGAACTGAAAATTTTACATTGAATTTGTATGAGTGCATACAAATACTTATTTGTAAGATTCAAAACATTAAATGATTAGAATAATTTTATGAAAAGAGAGTTTTAAACACAAATAATCAAATATAAATAAGTGAAAAAAATTCTTTATAAAAATACTTAAGTGGAAGTAGCAGTGTGAACACAATAAAAGCTGAATTTTGGAGTGTGAACACAATAAAAACTTATCAAAAAGTTGTGTCAAATTGACGAGAAATTCTCCTCGTTTAATATTAAGTAAGATAAGATTGGGGTACAAATCCTTTTTTTTTTTTTATATATTTTTTGAGAACGATAATTGATACTTTCGTTATATATCGAACAAAGAAAAATTTGACAATAAATTGAAGAGTCAAAAGGTCAACATTTTGATCCTGAGAAAAATTAATCCATTGCACGACAAAATACTTTGTGCCCGTTTGACTACGACAAATTTGTTTTGAATATTATGTCGTTACTATTGTGTCAAGTTAAGTAAAAATTGTTACTTATGTTTTATTTATTTATTTATTTTATACAAGCTCGAAATAAAAGATTTATTTTAAAAAAAATTAAGCAAACATAGAGTATACTGATTTATGTTAATAGCGAAATTGCTTTGTTATCCAACATGGACAACATTATGTTGTCCAGCACATGGCACACTTTCATTGGAAAGCCCACTTCGGACAACAGAGCGATCATGCTAGCTATAGAGTCATTATGGGTGGGTCTCATCCTTTTGTTTTATTGTGATGTGAAATTTCCTCATGCAATGACAATGCAGTGCAATTTTAAGCTCTGTTTAGTGGATATTAAAATTAGATTTTGATAAAAGTTGATGAAATATGTGGTTAAAAAGTTACGACCCGATAAAATTTGTGGTTGAAATTAATTATTGATTTATTCTTGAATTAAAATCTAGATTAAAATTTGTACCAAGAGCTAATTATAATCCATCCATTCCCTTTGAAAACTAAACCCTTCAACATTTTAGACTATGTTTGACTAATTTATAAAAAATTCAAAAATAGTTTATTCACTAAATCAGTTTATAAATTCTTCCAAAACGGAGGCTTGATTATTTTGCATAACAGATCTTCACTCGATTTTCAAGACAGAGATTTACAAATTTAAATTATTGTAACGGGGAATAAAGAGTATCGATAGTCAATTACTTTGTGTTGCGGCAGTTTACTTTCAGTTTTAAATAAATAAATAAATAAAAAGGAGTGGATGATCACCGTTCGTTATTATGGCTACAAATTCATATCTTCTTGTTAATTCTCTATCTTCCATTCCCTTTTGAGAAATTTATTTTTCCCTTCCGAGAAATTTGTTTAAAAATGTTGGGAAAGCAAGATAAATTAAAAATAAAATTTTAATTCAAGTTAAAGTCAATACTTAATTTTAACCATATATTTTATGAGACGTATAATTTTTGAATAATACATTTCTTCAAGTTCTATTAAAATTTACTAAAAACTACATTTCAATTTGCACCAAACATGGACTAATGATGGATTGATTGAGCAAGAAAATGCAAAATGCAAAAATTTCTGTTTCCATGTATACTTTCCTACCAAAATGAAAGTTGTCTGCTTTAGGTACCTGTAGTTAAACATGCCCTAAGTTCTTTTTTTTTTTTTTTTTTTGAAATAATTTTGAATAAATTTAGGGAGACATTTTTAATTGATATTTTTAAGTAATATTGTCATTTGGAGCACATACATTGGGTGGTGTAAATAACTACCCCACCACTTCCTTTTTCATCACCCAATGTATATGCGTCAAGTCACAATATCATTTAAAAATGTCTCCATAGAATTACTCGACAGTTTTTTTCGAAAAATAACCATTATAGTAAAAAAATTGTTCATAAACAAAGAATGTGCTATTTTCGAATTAAAATATATGATTGAAAAATAATTTGAAAAAAAATGTGTAATTAAAAAGTGGTTTAAATAAATATATTGTTTTGTTTATAAAAAATGCTCCGTTCGGCGGCCTTATAGCCTATTATAATGTGTTTTATTTATATTTTCTAGGTAAAATGTGTGATTAAAAAGTAAAGAAAAAAACATATGATTAAAAGGTGATTTGAAAATTTGTGTGCATTATAAATTGAATTATAATTTACAATAAATGCAAAAATCTAAATTTGAAAATAGTGATGAAAGATGAGAGTGGAAAATCTTAGTTGAGCTGGTAGGTTGCAAGGTGAAAGTTTGAATATGGATGAGGCTCCTTGTAAGTGCAATTAAACAATAAGTTTTGAACCTTACTCTACTTTATATATCTCGCGATTTACTTTCCCTATAAGCTTTAGAGGTTAGTTCAACATTTTTTTTTTTATAAAAAAAAATAGTGATGATTTGACGTTCAAAATATCATATCAAGGAAATACAAATTATCTTATCAAGGAAATATGTAAATACTTTCCACTCTCCCCTGTTTACCCTTATATATTCCTTGGACCCTGTTTACCCTTATATATTCCTTGGAAAACCATTTGATGAAGAGAGTTAGAGTCTAGTTCTTGGCTCCCCCTCCCCCTCCAGGCTCCACCCCACCCCTAGCATCATCTAGTTGGGTGAAGATTACACCCTTATCTCATCCAAAAACACAAAAAATGAACCAAAATCATGAACATGCATTAACCCAGATGAGAAAGTCAGTTGAAAAGCTTGGCTGTTCAGCTCAGGTACTGTTTAATCGTCATCTTCACACTCACATTCTTACAAAAGAACAAGCTTTATATGAAAAAGTTCAGTTCTTTGATACCAGAAAGTGAATCGCTTTCTTGCAGAAGTATGAAGATACAACTTTGACGAGATTCTTGATTGCAAGATCAATGGACACAGAGAAAGCTGCCAAGATGTTTGTGCAGTGGATAAAATGGAGGGCTTCATTTGTCCCACTTAACTACATTCCTGATTCTGAAGTTCCAGATGAATTAAATGCAAGAAAGGTTTATTTGCAGGGCCTATCCAAGAATGGGTGTCCATTACTGATATTAAAAGGCAGGAAGCATTTTCCTTCCAAAGATCAAATCCAATTCAAAAGTAATTACTTATTACCTCTTTTAGCTTATAAGTTATCTAATTTTTGTTATAGAATGATGCCTTTCTTTCTTATTATATAAAGGGGAAAGTTTTGATTTTGACAATCTGAACTTTATCAATTATTTTCTTATTATTTTAACTATTAGCCAAACACTTTTTCTCGCTGGTCGAGCTTTCTTAAAAAAAAAAAAAAAAAGAAGATCTTTGCAATTTTCAAGCATGACGGCCCTCTATGTTTAAACATTTCTGTCTCCTATAATTTGTAATTTTATTGAGATTTGAGTATCTGATGAGCTTGTTTGCCCCAGATTCAAAATAAGTAAATTTATTTTAGTGATTTGCTTTTGTTTTTTCTTATATCTAATTAAAAATAAAAAAAAGTTAGTTCTTGTAAAACTGTAAAAGTGACATGGATATTTGTGTTAAAATAAGCACTTTAACCAATTAAAAATTGTTTCTTTTAAGTATTTATTTACTTGTGTGTAAACTTTTTAATCAGGTCAAACATGCTGATAATCCTATCTACTAGATAAGAAATCACTAATGACTAAAGGTTAAGCAATAAAATATGGCAAATGGTAGACAATTATTTTATGATTTTGGTGCCCAATTCCAGGAATGTGATGTACTGACAAGAGTTTCTGATTTGAAATGTTTCTCTTGGTGCAGAATATGTGGTTCATGTTTTGGACAAAACTATTGCGAGGTATTATTTCGGATAACTCTAATGATTAAGTTGCACATATGGTGATTGAACTGAATATAATAATTTATATAGGATTTTTATTGTGTTATCTACAAATCTTTCAGTTACCTAGTGTAGAAAGATGATTGTGTGAAAATAAAGAGCTATGCAGACTATTGTTACCAATAATTATTGTGATAATGTATAATAAGTAAGGGAGAAATGTTTGTGTACTTTTATATCAAACAGAAAATAAATTTAACTATTTAATTTGTGATTGTGTTGATCACTACTTGCGATTTTTTGTATTCTTAGAAGTAAATTTAAATTTATTGACAGTATAAACTCATGGTAGAGCCGGCGTACTATATTCTCTGAATGGTTCAAGCATATACTGTTATGAAAGAGGCAGGGTGTCTCTGCTCTCTAGGATGCATTTTCATATTCTATTATGTACAGTCACTTAGTTTTTATGAGCAGGAGTATAAGATTGCCAAGTGGATTGTATCTTCTGTTTTGAGCAACGACGGTTTGATTCTGACTTGGATTTTTTTTTTTTTTTACCTGCACGTCTCAGCTCTTTCAAAGGATGTGAAATAGGAAATGAGAAGTTGATTGGCATTCTTGATATGCAACAACTTTCTTACAAAAACGTTGATGCTCGTGGTTTAATCACTGCTTTTCAGTTCTTGCAGGTAAGCTCTTCTATGGTTTTCCAAAAGGAAATTTTCATATTATATTGCTCGTCACTAGAAGCATATGATGACGTCGCTAGAATCACAGAATAGTACTATAACTTGGCTTGAGAGTCTAGTTCTTTGAGTGCATAATTAGCACGTATCTGGTTCAATATGTTATGTAGTGCAAGCAAAAGTAAAAAACAAACAAAAGGTAAATAACAAGCTCTGACTCCGGTTGCATCCGAGGAATTAAAGTGAAATGGACGGGATTTTATTTCTTAATTAGTACTTGCAATGTTGCGATTTATGTTATACTCCTCCGTGTAATACCTTGCGCTCTTTCATAATAGTAGAGATAGAGATATTACAGGTTGCTAGTTGAGCTGCTTGCTAACTTCGTTTATCCTCGTCATATTCACGATGTTCTTTCTTAAACGCCCATATGGTATTTCATTTTTTGATCATAACTGAGCATTATGTAGATGTCAATGATATTTTCTTAGGACTTGAATGATGATCTGCTAGCTAAAATCATCTGGTGGTTCTTAGTCCAAAATATTTATTTTCCATGAATTGCTTTTTCCTGAGGAAGGAAGTTCTTATTCTGAAGATCTATCTCATCTTTACAAGATGTTAATATTTTATCAACTATCAATTTCAATTTGACGTGTAGGCGTACTATCCAGAGCGCTTGGCCAAATGCTACCTGTTACATATGCCCCGGTTTTTTGTGAGTGTCTGGAGATTTATTTCCCGCTTCCTTGAGAAGGCTACTTTAGAAAAGGTACATTTGAAATATTGATCTTGCTCATAATTTTACTTTTGGAAATATAACTTACAGATGTGCGCACACGCTAATGCATGGGTACAAGATCGAATGCTAAGGTCCTGTTTGGTCAAGGATAAATTCAACAATTTTTTCTTCAAAATCATTTTCAACCACACGTATGTATGGGATCCACCACTTTACAACAACTTTTCAATCACACATTAAAAAATTTCTTCAATTTCTCCTACACCAAACAGGCTCTAATATGGCCTCTGATCATCTTAATGTACTGGCGAGTTTTACTCCTTTCAAGTTTGTGTTCTTCGCATTTTGAATTAGTGACTTTAATCTTGGCAATCTGTACAGATTGTAATTGTAACCAATGAAGAGGAAAGAAGAGAGTTTATTCGATATGTTGGCGAAGAAGTGTTGCCGGAAGAGTACGGAGGGCGGGCGAAATTCATTGCACTTCAGGATTTTGTAATACCATCATTGGATGACTAGATTTTATAAATCTGTGGAGTTGATATAATGAACTCAAATCACGGGTACTGATGTATAAATTATATAATTAAACTCTGGAAAGGGGAAAATGAAAAGAAAATATGGAAGAAGAAGATGTATCAGTTATTCTTAGGTAAAACTGATTGACAGTCTGTGTATCAGTGCTATGAACTATTAATAATTTAAAATAAATGAATTTATGTTCTAATAGCAAGATGTGTATACAGATGTTACACTTGGTTATTTATTGTACTAGTGTCTAATTTTACTAGTAAAACTTACATTCCTATAAAGTAAGCTAATGCTTCTTGGAGTATTGGAAAAATTCTACTCGTACAAAGATGTTGACAAGCAAGTTGACAAAAAGAAGAGGTGGAGCTATGAGGAATTATGGATGTTGACGTTAAAATTGATGCGATGTGTGAAAATAAAGAAATTGTGCCACACATGCTATGTGTCAGTCTTTCTATTAAAGTACTTATGCAAGTAGCAAAAATGAATTTAACAGAAAGGTTGACACATTGCATGTGGCACAATCTCCTTATTTCACTTATCTTGTCAATTTTAATATTAACATCCTCAATTCTGTCACCTCATCCTTTTATCAACGTACTTGTACAAGTAGCATTTTTTATTGTTCATATGTGAAGCTCAGTACGGATTTATCAACCCGTTCTTTTGATCTCTCAAGAACTTAATGCATAGAATATAAGTAGCTTCGCTCAAGTCCTTTATTTATAAGAAACTGTTATACTAACCAAGCTGTCTTAGACTATAAAACTCCCATGATATGCCCAATAAGTATATCGTCCAGATAAAATACCAAGAAAATCACAAATTTTTCATGTATCTTCACACACAGATCATCAAAATTTTGATAAAAATCAATTTTCTTAATCACCTCGTTGAATATGTTGTTCAACGATGCCACTAAATTCAAAAATTAATGCTATAGTTTCCGAACTTTTTTTCATGACTATTGGGTTTTTTGGTAATCGCATCGGATTAATCATGCTTCGCGAGCTTATGGTCCTGTTGCTCAATGAGTAGATTTCGAGACAACCCAAGTTAATGGGCACATATCACTCATATCCCTCTCGGCAAATTAGAACACTCAACTCTCTCCTTTTTTTTTTGGGGGGGGGGGGGGGGGGGGAGATTTTCAAAATGCTCAAGTCAAACAAGAGTTAAGTCAAAATACCTCAACTTTTTAAAAACAAACCACAATACCCTTTTTTTTCTATAAAAATACTTGGATGCCCTTAATAACCATATTTCTCTTATACCCTTCTTTTATTTCATATATTAATATTAATATTAAAACAAAAATCAAACAACTCTCACTTTTCATTATTCTCTCGTTTTTTCATCTGCTTGTACTCAATACATAGATAAATTATTCTCTCATTTTTCATCTGTTTGTGTTCAAAAAATCGGCGAAAAAAATACAACGCTCAACTGAAAGATTTCATTTGCTACTTCTTATCGGTAAGTTGATTTAGCAATATTTATTATACTATATTTAATTCGTTCTTGTTGTGTTAAACTTATTCAACAGATCCATAATTTTATTAACCAAAAATTATAAAAAAAATCATCTAATGTTAATTTTTTAGTTAATAATTACAGATTGTTCGATAGATCTATAATTATGTAGACTAAACAATGAAAATTAATATGGCAAAATGTGATTTTTTTTCAGTTTAGTAAACAAAATCCGAAGGAAGAATTGGAGGTCCGACCGGACCAAAAGTGTCGGTCATGGTCCGGCCGGATCATGCCATGGTCCGGCAGGACCATATGAAGTCCGGCCGGACATCGGTATATTTTTTAAAATTATTTTTTTATTACAGTTACTCTCATTCTCCCTAACTTTTTGTTTTGAAAATTTATTATTTTTAATTAATGTAGATATGGCTTTCATCCTGGTTTCTTATTTTGGTGAATTCATAGTTGACAAAAATCTGCGATGGTTATGGAAATATACGAGTGATCAAAACATTTCTGTAATTTTGTTAACACCAGGTATGTCATTTACAGAGCTGTACAGCAAACTATAAGATCAACTCGAAGTTGATCCATCTGAATATAGGCGTGTCAAAACGGCTCGTCGGCTCGGGTAGCTCGGGCTCGGCTCGTTAAAAGCTCGGATTAAGCTCGGCTCGAGGCTCGTAGGATCGAGCCGAATCTCGGGCCGAGCCCAAAAATACTCACTGGGCTCGAGCCGGGGCCGGCCCGTGTGCCGGGCCAATTTGGCCAGAAGACACGGGCCAGAATTGGCCCGTGTCTTCAGTAGCAGCAGGCAGCTGCTGCTGCAGCTTTAGCAGCAGCTGCCTGCAACACGGATTGATACATTTTTTAACTGATTTTTTATCTGATTTTTGATCTGATTTGAAATATGCAGATTTTTTTTTTTGAAAATTTGAAATTTGAATTTTTTTTTCCCACGTTTTTTTTTTCTATAAATAAGTCGCATTTTGTTTGTTAATTCACAATTCACTTACAAGTTTTTTCATTTCGTCATAATAGTCATTTGTTTTCTATAATTTCTATTCAATTCTCTATTTTTCTATATTCTTCAATTATTGTGATAATATTTCTCTCAGTTTCAAGTTTCAACTTTCAAATTTGAAACTAACTACATTCTACACTACAATACTGTTATACTGATAAGTATGGAGTTTAACAGCGATGAAGTTAACCAATTCAGGGGTAGTTCTAGTACTCCCTCTCATATCGATGTCTCCGAAAATGCTCCCATTGACTTGGATGATATCCAAGAGGAGGGTTGTAACTTGTAACCTTTATTGAATATATATAAAACAACTAGTAATTTAATTTTAGTATAGATAGACTCATAGACATAGACTTTGCGAAATCTACATTTACATTTTTATTAAATCTTATCTTATGTTTGATATTTTAACTACATTTATTGTGTATAATTCATTTAAGTAATTACAAATACAATACATATTCATTCGCCGTTAAAAAAAAAAAAAAAAAACGGGCCGGACCGGCTCGGGCTCGGCTCGATGAAGCTCGAGCCGAGCCTCAATTTTTTCCAAAAAAAGCTCGGTCCTAAAAAGCTCGAGCCTTGATATTCGGCTCGAGGCTCGGCTCGGCTCGGCTCGTTGACATACCTGTCTGAATATGATATGAAATTTGGATTTCTATATAACTCGAATTCTACAGTTGCATTGCCACCCTTGTTTGTTACTTTTGATGTGCAAATTATATGGTTAATTGAGGCGAACAAAAAGAAAACTATTCCTCTTTGTGTAACTTTAGTACGGAAGAATACCCCCAATAATCACAATGAAGAATTCGATGGTGGGGATCAGAATGAGAATGATATTTGTTGTGGACTTGAATGACAACACGTGCACGTGTAGACAGTTTCAGCTTGAGAGCTTTCCATGTGCTCATGCAGTTACATTTGTTAGACATTGAGACTTTTCACCACATTCATTATCAACTGAATACTACACGACTGCTTTTTGGAGAGAAGCGTATGCTGAATCTATATTTCCTCTACCAAATGAGGCTGAATGGGAACTTCCCGAACACTTGCTCCCGCTTGATAATTTACTGCCACCAAATGTCCACCGACGTACTCCTGGACTTGTACGTACGTTTAGAATACCATTTACTGGAGAGTTTCCCAGACCGAGAAAGTGCGATAGGTGTTGCGCAGTCGGTCATACTCGCCAAATTTATACTAGTCAGATTCCTTTGAATAATTAATTTTATCACTATTAAAACTATTATTGGAATTTTAGTGTTGGTTGATAATAAATTATCTAATTTGCTTGATGATAATAAAGTTCGTGAATTGTTTATCATACGATGAAATATGATAAATATTTCTTGGGGAAAAAAAGGATATTTTAGGCCATAAAAAACGTGTGATTATTAATTAATTGTGAAACAATAAAAAATTATGCATTTCACCTTTACTGGAGTGCTTTCACAAAAAAAGTCAAGACACATGATACACTGATTATCTGAATCCATTTCCATCTTCCTGCAATTCTCCACATTTACATCTTTATTTTCATCGAAGTAAAGCTGTAAAGATGTAGAATCGAAGGAAAATGGAAATGGATTCAAATAATCAGTGTAGCATGTTCCTCGATCTTTTTTTGTGAAAGCAATCCAGTTAAGGTGAAATGCATAAATTTTTTGTTTTGATATTATTTAATAATGACACGTTTGTGGTGCCCCACAAAAGCTTTTTTTTCCTTCCAAGAAACATTTATCCTATTCCTCGGTAAGATAAGCAATTCATGAACATTTCGCCTTTGCGGGATTACTTTCACATAAGTCGTCAAGGCATATGTTACATAGATTATTGTAATCCATTTTTAACTTTCTGTGATCTCCACCTTTACGACTTTATTTCCATGGAATCAAACATTAAAACGGAAAATTAAGCTGCTGATGTCATTAGTAATTTAGTTTTCTATTTTAGTGTTTAATTCTACTAAAGTGAAGCTGTAAATGTGGAGAATCGGACGAAGATAAAAATGATTTTCGATTATCCGTATGTCATGTGCCTTGTACACTTATGTGAAAGGAATCTCGAGAAGGTGAAATGAATAATTTATTTTTAAATTTATTTAATAATAATCACACGTTTAGGATAACATAAGATTCTTTTTTTCCCAAAAATATTCACCTTATTTTCTTGTGAGGCAATTCACACATTTTACTCTTAATTAACAATTATTTCATACCCTAAAATCTAAACCCAAACCCTTTTAGCCGGACCAAGCAGTCGGTCCGGCCGAACCACCAACTAGATCGCTTGGCCGGACCAACCATATGGTCGGGCCGGACCGACCATGGGTCCGGCCGGACTGACTTTTTTTTTTATCTTGTGAGATATTTATTCATATATTTTTCACTGTTTTTTATATAATCAACACGAACTAACTCTTATCAGCGGAGATGTAATTTAATAATGTGCACTAGTAATTGTAATTATAATAAAAAAATTGTCAATTAAATAAATATACATTACATATAAAAAATTACAATTTTACATTTCAAATTATTGTGGATCACAATTGTACATATATAAATCAGCAGCTAATTTAATCCTCCATTTCTGTATACGTTCTTTATTGATCATCTTGACATCTCGTCCGATGCTCAAGAACTCAATATATTTTATTGCATAAATACCACAATCGCCACTGTATGTTTAAAAAAAAGTTAGTGAAATAAATGAACATAGTTAAGAATTTAATTAAATACTAGAATACAATTATTAGAAAAAAATTACTTGACACCTTGTTTGGAAGTCCCCTTGAACCTCTCTATGACCAGTATATCATCTACAGCAATTCCAGCACGCTTAACCATAAGGGGAACGATGACTGCCAACGATAGTAGAGCTTCTTGCAGCTGGGACGTTGCGAGACAACCATGATCGGAGTCGTACACATACATTTTTGATTGAGCGAACACGATCTCAACAACAATAATGTTTGAGTTTGCGATCACCGGAACATAAAGGTATGTACAATCCGTCCACGACTGGCCGCACACCGACTCTACCCCCACCACATATTCCAACATATAATCTGGTAACATGTCCGAGGCAAGGTTGCTATCGTAATTTGCATATTCGATGTCGACAGCATTTTTGAAGCCGCAACACATGATGACTCGCTCGGGGAAGTCGAATGATTTCGGGTACCTCCTTGCCCTATCGCGCTGCAACTCCATTGCAAGATCAACGTGTTACAACATAAAACATAAGAGAATTAAATATTATCAAAACAACAAATAATATAGTGAGTTCACATAATTACAATCATGCACTCACATCGTCAGCAAGCCAAGCTTCGCTCTCGAGGACTATACCGAACCAATCTTTGGCATCAAATATGGTTGTCTTCCCAATGATGAAACAAAATCTGAATGAATAAAGAATCAGAAAACCATATACAATCATTTTAACAGTTAAGAAATAAATTAAAAAAATCATAAGAAACTTACTTCGACTTAAGTTTATAGTACCACATATCGAACGCCTTTTTTTTCGCCGGATCGACTTCGCGGAATAAGTTGACATAAGTGTCGTCCACGAATGTCCTCTCCTTCGCCTCTACCATGAAGGGAGAAAGAACATGTTGTGAGGGTTGTCTTGTCCTCTTACTAACAATCTGCTCATTTACCTCGATAGTACGTTTTCGTCCCCTCTTCTCGACAATCTACGTCGACACCTCAGTCGACTCATCCTTCGGCACCTCCGACACCTGAGACATCTCCTCTGACGCGTGAGACACCTCCTCTGCCACCCTCGTCGACATCTCCGTCGACAAATGCAGATCAGTCACATCCTCAGACACCCGAGGCACCTCCTCCGCCTCCACCCGATGCACCTCCTCCTCCGCCACCTCCACTCGAGGCACCTCCTCCTCTGCCACCCGAGGCACCTCCTCCAACTCCACCTCCACTCCCGTCGACGCACGAGACGCCTCACCATCTACCCCCACCGGCACCCCCTCAGTCACATCCCCAGCACGTAAATGAACAAGTAGAAAAATTAAATCATTTTAAACTGTAGACTACCGCTTGTAAATGAATAAGTAGGAAAATTAAATATTAAAGGGAAAACTTTATTATTATTATTTTTAATTATTATGGTATATATATTAACATTATTAATTATTATTATTGTATTATTTTTTTTATTAAAGTTGTGAAATTTTAATTACAATTATTAACATTATGAAACTATAATATATATTTTTACATTTATGAAATTATAGTTTATATTTATTATTTCTAATTATTAAAAAAATATTAATAATTTTTTATCAACATTATTTAATTATAATTACATTTATTAACGTTATGAATTTATTATATATTTTGATACAATTATGAAGATATAATTACATTTATTTTGATATTATTAATAAAAATTTTATTAATTGTTATGAAATTATTAATAACATTATATAATTATTATTATGAAATTATAAATACATTTTTTATTAGCAATTTATGAAATTATAATTATATTTCTTATTTCTAATTGTAATGAAATTATTAATAACATTATATAATTATTATTATTATTATTATTATGAAATTATTAATACATTTTTTATTAGAAAATTATGAAATTATAATTATATTTTCGTCGAAATTATTATATTGTTTGTTACTATTATGAAATTATAATTACATTTATTAATCCTAATTAAATTTATTATCATTAGTAATGAAAATATTTATCCCTTTTACATTATAAATTATAAAATTCTAATTAATTTTGTTAAATTTTAGTATTATTTATCATTTATTACAAAAATAATTTCAATAATTTTTTTTAGTATCATAATATTAACAAAAAAAAAAATTCGAAAAAAATGGTTCGGCCGAACCAAACCGGTCCGTCCGGATGGAATTCCCGTACGACCAGACTGACCGGACCAGTCCGTCTGGTGGGACCTTCGTTGGTCTGACTGGACCAACTTTAAATAGGTCCGGCCGACAGACCCCTTTGGTCCGTCGGCCGGACCTCTCTTTTACAGAGGCTGGGCATTTACGCCCAGAAACATATGGACGGCGGAGCTAACCATTTTCGGCGAGCTCCGTCAATATAATCATCAAAATACCAATCTAAACTCCATGAAATTTATGAAAACTTCCAATTAAAACACCCAAGTTGTAAATCTAAAAATTAAAACTAAAAATGTAAACTAACCTTGTCTAATGTTTGAAGAGGATGATGTACTGATCTTCTTCTTGCCAAACCAAGTTTCGTTTTGAGAGAGAGAACTCTTCTTCGATGGACAGAGAGAAATGAGAGTTTTGAACGGACCGAGTGTTTGTACGGACGGTAAGAAGACGGACCAAGAATTGGAATAATTGGAATGGTATCTTAATCTTTGTGAGTAATAAACCTTATTTTCTTTTTTTTTAAACTTATATTGGGTCAACGGGCATTTTGAAAAACGGGTTGAATAACCCGGCTATTGGGACGTATTTCCTCTTATTCTTGGTGAAAAATAGTTTAACTCATTCGCTCTTACTCTCTTTGTGTGACCGAACATTTGCTTCGGTCTCTATCTTTTCCCTTCGTGGGCGGAACTTGTTGGTTGCTATTTGGTCTTCTCCCTTTCATGGTTTGAGCCTTGTGATCGTGAACCTTGCGTGGTTTCCTGTGATCGTGTCTGCCTCCGTTTTGTTTGTGCAGCCTCCTGTTTGATCATCTCCTGTTTTTTGCACCCTTGTGTGGTTCTTGGTGTGAGCTTCTTGTGGCTTGCTGTGACCGTGTGCTTGTGGTTCTTAGTGTGAGCTTCTTGTGGCTTGTTGTAACTGTGTGCTTGTGCTTCTTGTTGTGAGCCTTCCTTGTTCGGTTGTCTTGTGCAGCTTTTGTTCGGTCCTCTTTGGGTGTGAGAAGGAAGTGGGCTCTTTTGGGTGTGTGTAGGTTGTTGAGGGAGTGTTCTCTAGCCTGTATTGTGGTGTAACTATTGTAGAGTTTTGGGCAAAAATCTGAGGCCTCATTGGACACCATTTGAGTCAGCTATTTGTGCAATTAAGGGAGTTTCATTTACTGTGTTTAACTGCTTATTGTTTGATTCAAATTACATTGCCAATCTAGTGAATTATCCGTTGTTTACTTTGATTACTTGGTGTTTTGCGAAGTTAAATCATCACAGTGACCATGTAATTTTCATCTGTATGGCTATATCATAAGAATAAATTCCAACATTTATAGTTTGTTTCTTATTTCTGCATCATCCATAATGTCTTTATATGAAGTAGAATTATCATCTTGAATTGTGAATATCGTCGATTGAACTCACCAACAAGTACCTGAAGGTGACTTGATAACCCTCTGACTATGTAAGGGACTATGAATCTTAGATCGTGGTGTAATTTAGAGAACATTTTCACCAATACCTATACAACCATTAGTGATTTCTACTAATGAATAATTCACTATTGGCGAAATAATGATTTTATCAATTACATTTTGAATTCGATGGAAAAAAATAATCTAATTCAATTTCTGAAAGCTTTATTAAAGAAGAGTAACCGGAATACTGAATATGTAGACGATTCAATAGTAATCGAATCTTTCTTTCTTCTACGATGGTAAACACTATACACCGAACAAGTAGATATCTTACATAGAGAGTAAATTATCAAAGAATGATCAAAAGAACCATTAACTAGCTTTTGAATATAAAATTTTTTAGGGTACATTATTTCCAAAGTGAAGTCGAGCCTATTCGTTGGGAAAGAATATCGTACGGCTTTGAACTTTTTTGTTTCATAATAATAAATGTTGTGCATAAACTTCGTCAAGTTATCCACGAATAAGATAAAAATGAATAGAAAAGCAGAAGCATTGTTCTCTTCTCTTCTTTTCTTTTGTTTCTTTTTATGTTTTAGGGTAAATTTTAGAGGAGGAAATCCAACAATAAGCAAACTATAAACTGGTTTGGCCATATTTAAAGTCTAAACCGGTGTTAGTACAATTGAATAAACCCCAATTTGACTTTCATTTATTAAAACTTATTTTTTTCAAATTCATTTTTAATCATACATTTCATGTGACGTACAACTTTTATCAATCATATATTTCTTCAAAATTTTTTAAAAATCTTTTTTTTTTTTTAATCAAAATCAAATTGTGGCTAAATATATAATAATATCATCGAAGTTTAAAGCACTCGGAAGGTTACCAACTTGTTTAGCGATTTTTGAGTTGGCAAAGTGATGATCGTTCATTTTGGGAATGATGTGATGAGTAAAATATTTAATATTTACCATGTATGTTGTTGATAATCTAATCTGTAAACCAGTTAAGCACTATAGTATACCTCCAAAATCTTACCCTGCATTCCTGTGAACGAGAAAACAGGCCTGGATTCCAATTTTCTGATGTTTTATTACAATTTTGCCCCTGCACTCAATTGGGTTTATTTATTTATTTTTTTATGATAAACACTCGATTGGATTAAGCAAGTGTTTGGTAAACAAAATAAATTGATTCATAAATCAATTTATAATTACACAATTTTTCAGATAACTTTTTAATTACAAAAAATTTCTCTTTTTAATTTTTTACCACTATTTTTTATCTCAAAATCATAAATAAATCAATTTATAAACATAGAATGTTACCAACAGAGGCTAAGATCATGTTTTCTTTATTATTTTGGGATCGTTTTCTATTTTCGAAAACACTAAAAACGCGTTCTCTTTACCATTTCCGAAAACGCATTTTGGAAAACAAAAAAAATTATACACAAAACGCAAAACGCTCAAAACCTCGTTTTGGGCATTTTAAATGTATTATAGTGTATTTCAATAAAAAATCTTTCAAAATGCGGAAAATGGGTTTTGAGAATTTTTTTTTTATTATCCTAACTTTGAACTAAGTTTTAAAATAAAGTTGATTTTTTTTATTTTTTTTGAAGAAATATCTTAGCTTGAAACTAAGCCTCTGTTTGTTAAAATTTTGGTGTTTAAAAACATATTTTTTTATGTTTTCTAGGTAAGACCTGTGGTTAAAAAGTGGAGAGAGAAAATATGTATGGTTAAAAGATGATTTGGGAAGTTGTGTTGCTTAATTTTTTTTTTTTTTTTTTTTTTTTTTTTTTTTTTTTTGGCTTTTGCCAAATAGAGGCTAAGCCTAAATAAAGTCTTTTTTTTTTTTTTTTTTTTTTTTGAGAATTATCCTAACTTGGAACCTAAGTCTAACATAAAGTGTTATTGAAATCAATATCAACATTACAAAAAAAATTAAGTTGGAATTCTTGTTATATTTCAAAAAATGCATTGATAAATGAACTCTGATGATTTTGAAAGAATTTGCATTTTCTAAATTTTAATAGAATCAGAACTTCCTCAAATCTCAAACCTGATCAAACTGTGTTAATATAGACTCTTAGTGCTCACATTAGTGTGTTGCAGATAACTATGTATTCAGTGTATTGTGAAAAGAAATTTGAGTTTGAACAAGTAGTATTCTGCAAACAAATTAATTAAAAATAATTTAAGTAGTATTTTACAAAATTTCAAACAGAACGTATTTTTCAGATTTTCATTTTCAAAAACAGTTTTCAGAAATGACAAATCAAACGCAATTTCAGCAAATCTATCTATCTATCTATATATAAAAACAAAGTCTTTACCAAAAATAAACAGACACACACTTTCCCGCCAAAATGTACTTGCTAAATTTGGAAATGTTTTGACAAAAACACAAAAAAAAATGCTTGTATTTTTATTGTATTTTGGAAAGTATAATGATTACAAATTTGAATTATATTTTTGAGCACTACATACATTTGTTACCAAATAAAAAAAATAAAATAAAAATCGTTTTGAGCACTGTTAAATTATATAAAAAATAATGATAGTTAAAAGTTTTTGTTTGAAAATAAAAAATGTGATGTTTTTGAGGTAAAAATTTGTGATTGAAAAATGGATAGAAAAAATACGTGTGATTAAAAATCTATATCTATACTTACTATATATAAATGGAGAATAGTGGATTAGTGTGAATGCAAAGTTGTTTTGTGTGAATGAATTTATTACCTTATATGTATATGTATATGTGTATGTATGTATGTAAGAACTAATATTATTTTATGGTAAATACCAAATAATGGTTAATATTTTGTTTTAATAATTTTTAATTTTAATAATTGTACGAAGATTATATGATATAATAGTTTCTTTATCTTCAGTGTTGTTCAATTGTCGTATATTTGATGAGTTAAGATTAAATATATATTTATAGTTTATTGTGATTTTTGAACGAAATTTGAGAAAAAGTTAAATACATAAAGACAAATGCAGAAATTATAATAAATATATTATATCTTGAACAAACATCAATATTTGTAATCATAATATTACATCTAACACGATCCACAATTAAAAAATATAAAATTTTCATTTATCATTCAATAAAGTTTTCGATAATATAGATAATTTATGTTGTTTTAAAATTTTAATAATTGTTGTGATAAAAAATATTTTTGTGTTTTTTGTATTTGTGTTGATTATGTACAATCATTAAATTTTATGAATGCTTATCTATATTGCGGATAACAATTTCAGTTCATCGCAATGGTGAAAATCTATATCTATATATATAAAAGTAGGATATTTTGGCAAAATTTAATTCTTAAATTCTTTATATTTTAGTATTATAGTAAATAATTAATATGATTTTATTTTTATTTGTATATTTTGGTTATAATTATTATAATTATTTTTATTATTAACATTAATATTTAATGAGTTCAATCAATATTTTTAATTATCAGTATTAAAATTATTATTTAATCATTGATTTTTAATTTATTTGTTGTTTTTAATATTATAAATTATATGTGTAGCCATCAATAATTAAATTGTGTTTTAATTATTAATGGTCAAATCATTTGCTATATTTAATATTACAAATCAAATTTTTAAAAATATATATTATATATTATTATTAAATATTTTAATAAATTAACCCTCTATTCAACAACTATATTTTTGTTTTTAGGTAAAATGTGTGGTAGAAAAATAGTTTTGAAAAAAATATGTGGTTAAATGTGTATTGAAAAAATGTGCTGCTTATAAATAATATATAGAAAGTTATTTAACGAAGGTTGATATTGAAGAGTTAATGCTTTGATTTTTTCTTAGTTAATAATATCAATAGAATAAGTAATATTTTTTAATCATTCTTAATTTTAATAATTTTTAAAGATTATAGGGTATAATTTTTGGTATAATTTTGTAATCTCCAACTTTACTCGGTTGTCGTATCATTATAATCACAAGATTTTCAAAATTATTATTTTGACTACTTATTTTTGCAAATAAAGTTTTATTGATTAAATTCAAATATTTTGACTATTTCTTTTTTAATTATTGTCATTGATGTTTTTAAATGAAAATTAAAAAGTACGTTAAATAAAAAAGGCATATGTAAAAGTTATGAGAAATATACTAATATATTTCACATGCATCAATATTCGTGCACATAATGTTATATCAAATGTGATATACCGATAAAATTTATATTTTCAATAAAGTTATTAATAATTCATTAAAATTATTGAAATCAATAGTAATTTATTATTTAATATATAAATGACATTTGCTATTCAAAGAATTTTTTAATAATTTGAATTATTTATGTTATTTTTTTAAATTCTAATAATTATTGTAATAGAGAATCTTTTTTTATGCATTTATATGTGTTGATTATGTATAAATACTAAATTTTACGAATACTTATTGAAATAGATATTGCGATTAATAACTTCCGTTCATCACACGGGTGAAATACTAGTTTGAAAATAAAAATAAAATCAGGAAACATAAAACATTTTCGAAAATAGAAAATAGAAAATAAAATACAAACAGAACACCACCCAAGGCACTGTTCTTTTTGCTGTTTTGAGGTCGTTTTCTGTTTTTATTTTTGAAAACACTAAAAACGCGTTTTCTTTACCATTTTCGAAAACACATTTTGAAAAAAAAAAATTGTACACAAAACGCAAAACGCCCAAAACCTCGTTTTGGACGTTTTAAGTGTATTTCAACAAAAAATATTCAAAAAGCGAAAAACGCGTTTTGGGGTTTGGGAGAATTATCCTAACTTGGAATTAAGCCTAAATAATTTTATTTTTTTGGAGAATTATCCTAACTTGGAATTGAGCTTAAAATAAAGTTTTATTTAATTCAATATCAACATTACAAAAAAAATTAAGTGAGAATTGTTATTGTTATATTTCAAAAATGCCTTGATAAATGGACTCTAGTGATTTTGAAAGAATTTGCATTTTCTGAATTTTAATAGCACCAGAGCTTCTTCAAACCCCGAACCTGATCAAAATGTGTTAATATAGACTCTTAGTGTTCACATTAGTGTATTGCAGGTAACCATGTTTTCAGTATATTGTGAAAGGAAATTTGAGTTTGAACTAGTAGTATTCTGCAAGCTAATTAATTAAAAATAGTTTAAGTAGTATTCTGCAAAATTTCAAATAGAAAGTGTTTTTCAAATTTTCATTTTCAAAAACAGTTTTCAGAAATGACAAATCAAATGCATTTTCAGCCAATTTAAATACAAAAATAAAAATAAAAAAAAAAATATTTTCGAAAATAAAATACAGAACTTCACCTAAATTTTCCACCAAATAGGTAGAAAAGTCAATTCGGAAGAAAGAGCTTGAGTTATCATCAATAGTACAATTCTGACATTGAGTACAAAAAAGTCAATTTTATACGACTGATTTTTTTTAAAAATAATAAAAATTGTGAAATAATCCTTCCAAACATGGGCCAATTCTGCCCCTACTTGGCCCAAATTTTTTTTTTTTTTTTGAATAGTATTTTTAGAGGAAATATAGTTAAAAATATTTGAAAAATAAAAAATGAGAATCTTGATTAAGATGGATGATTAAGATTGATAATGTTGAATAAATTTGATTTTCAGATAATAAGGACCAAACAAGGGCTCTATTTCAATATTGGTAGTTTGACTAAAATCAAAATTACTAATGCACCTTAAATGAAAGTGTATTTTGTAGAATTACACATACTGAAAATTTAAGCACTGTAACAATAAAAAGTTACAAATTTATTTTATTATTCACAGAAAATATTGGAGATTGTATTGAACATAACGAGCTATTTTCAAAGGTCTATTGCTCATTGGAACAAATGTTGTGCTTGAAATAGAGCCCCTGTTTGATCTCCATTTTTTCTAAATCAAATTTATTCAATACTCAATTTTAATTATCTATTTTAGTTAAGTTTATCATATTAGATTTTTCAAACATTTTTTAATCACACATTCTTCCAAAAATATTATTTCAAACCATAATTTTTCTCAAATAATGGGTCTCAAACAAGGACAGATTCTATCGAGATATTATATTCATTGAAAGATGCAATGATAATAACTCATAAATTCATAATTCCAACTTTCACGACTCAACATTAAGCTCGTGTTATTTTTGAAAAATCGCAAATCGCAATGTCCTTAATTTATATTACTTCCTCGTAAAAACTAATAAATCGCAATGTCAATTTTTCAATCTTCAATTCCGTCCATTTTGCCTCCTGCGCCTGCGGTTTCATTACATTAAAAACCTACTTATAAACGAAATTGAATACTTTAGTCCACCTCTGCATTTTCGCGCCGCCGCTCTCCTCCGACCATTCACTGCAAAATGAAGCCCCCAACTCTCTCTCTGTGCCACCAACTCAACACCCCCTTCGTTCACAATACAACCAAGCTATCCCTCCCTCGTCCCAATCCACCCGCCTCCCATCTCTCCAATGGCCCTTGCACAGTCCGAATGTCGCTCCGCGAAGACGGGCCCTCCGTTGCGATAGTTGGGGTTACTGGCGCCGTCGGACAAGAATTTCTCTCCGTATTGTCGGACCGTGATTTTCCTTACTGCTCCCTCAAGCTCCTTGCTAGCAAACGTTCCGCCGGAAAATCTCTCACATTTGAAGGCCGTGATTACACCGTTGAAGAATTGACAGAGAATAGCTTCGAGAATGTCGACATTGCGTTGTTTAGTGCAGGTGGGAGTATAAGCAAGAAGTTTGGTCCAATAGCAGTGGAAAAGGGTTCTGTTGTGGTTGATAATAGCTCCGCGTTTCGGATGGATGAGAAAATCCCACTCGTGATCCCGGAAGTGAATCCCGAAGCTATGAAGCATATTAAGCTGAAGAGTGGGAAGGGTGCACTTATAGCAAATCCCAATTGCTCGACCATCATTTGCCTTATGGCTGCCACCCCACTCCATCGCCACGCAAAAGTAAATATATTTCCGAGCTAAACTGTTTCTAATTCTATACGTGTAGTGTGTACACGGTTTTTTCTTTAATTGGTATTTGTGTTTGTGTGAAAATTTGATTATATTATGTTGTTTATGTGTGATCAAACAGTTACTTTAATTTCCTTATGTATGCCTTTGGAATAGTAGGGAAGTTAAAAAATTGTTGTTCTTAAACAAAGAGGTGCTTGAAGTTTTTCCTATGCTTATAAGATCAAAATCATGTTTTGTTAGCTTAATTAAATTTTAGATTTATGTGCTACCCAGAAGGCTATGACGAAGATGAGCTGTTGTAGCTTTATGTCAAAATAGCCATAGAAGAACCCAGATCCAAATGACGCAGACTGTTTGGCGGCTGTCCTCATGGTTTTTTTGGTGTTTTTTCGCGTTTTCTAGGTAAAATGCGTGGTTAAAAATTGGAGAGAGAAAATGTGTGTAGTTAAAAAGTGGTTTGGTAAATTGTGTAAAAAGGTTTTTTTTTTGCGTTTTCTAGGTAAGATGTGTGGTACTGTAGTTAAAAATTGGAGAGAGAAAATGTGTGTAAAAAAGTGGTTCGATAAATTGTGTAAAAAAATGGTTTATAAAATGGTTTAAAAACCATTACCGAACAGGCTGTAACTTGTCTAAGTCTAGGACCTCTCATTGTAGTTATGCTTCTCTTAAAATATTTGAAGAAAGATTGTCAGACAATTGTTTACTCTATGAAAAATACTTATTAAGAGTTCTTTTTCATTTGGATTATGAAAAATATGAATTGGAGAAAGGATATTTGGATTTAATGAAAAAGTTGAAAGGTTTTACTGTTATCCTTTAAGAAACTTGCTCTTGTGTCCATGGGTCAAAATCTGTCAGTGAGACCGGGGTAAGTGTCATCATTGATAGGGAAACAACCTTGATTGCTGTCTTTACTAAAAATCTTTTTGGATAGTGTGATATAAATAAATAAATTGAAAATTAGTGCAGAAATTGTAATGCTTGGTTGTTCCATATATGTCTATTTGAGCTTGCTTTTGAGGATCATGGGGAAATATGGAGAAAAGGAGAAGAAAATAGCAAGGAAGAATACCTGTCCTTTTCTTTTCCAAAGAACTCAAATTGTACAATATAGGAACTAGGAAGAGAATTAGATGACAATAAGCAAGATGCAGTCGAGTAATTTCTCTTTGTTAAGTTTGAGAAGACAAAATCATAATGAATTGTGCCAAGTTTTCGCATCTGTCTATGATAAATAGAAGAACCAATCTTTTGATGTTTGAACATAGCATATAAAATATAAGGAGAGAGAGAGAGAGAGAGAGAGAGAGAGAGAGAGAGAGAGAGAGAGAGAGAGAGAGAGAGAGAGAGAGAGAGAGAGAGAGAGAGAGAGATTTTTACTGTCTGAATGCGCTTGCTTAGGCACTCCATTTTTCCATAAAACTACTTGTTTATTGGAAGGAAATCTCGATTAATGGAGCTGCGTGAGGAAGTGGAAAACGTGAGCCCCAAAGTGACAGGGAATATGTTTTAGTCTGACAACTGCAGAACATAAAAGATTCATTATACCTGACATACCTAATTGGAACCACACGTGTGTGTGCGCGATGAAAACCTTGATAACAATGTGAGATCCAGACAAAAGTTTTTAGCGTTTCAACAAGGATTTTGCTCAATTTAGATCAACCCTAGTTGTGATTGTTTGGAGGTTAGATGGTAGAATGCTTTGGAGGTTAGATGGTAGAATACTGCTTTCTTTACTAGTCAAAGTAAACAAAGTTTGTGTCAGCTAGTACTTCGCAACATCTATGGCAAAACCAAAATCCCATGACCCAAACGTAAACTGATACTTGTCACTGTTGATGGCATAACAAAAATTTAACTAAAAACGTGTCCACTTCTTCTTGCATACATAATATAGCTTTTAAGCCTCTTTAGTACACATGCTTTTGACATTGCATCAGTTTCTTTTCCCTTTGTCTTCTACCTTATCCTTTCCAATCACTATCTGTCCCTGGTCGTCCTGGTGCTCTTAATAAGCCCTCTGCTCTGTTACCACCGTCAGACCTATAGGAAATTCCTACAAATTTCAGAATAATTTCTTTTTGGTGGATCTCTTATTTTCTTGTGGTTACTGAACTTGGCCTATCAAATATCAATTGTGCCCTCTTTTGTAGTTAGGTGATATTTTTGTTTCTCATAATGGAGGGCAGTCCGATGTTGACCAACCCTTCTATTCCTTTCCAGATTCTCATTATAGTAGTCCCTCATAAATCTGAGATATTTTCATGCTCATTTAGTGTCTTTTGTCTTCAGGCATGTATCCTTCGTACTTTTTTTCCATTACTTTTTGCAAACTTGGAGTGTATCTGCTTACATTCTGGGAATCTCCAATACATCCAATGCTTTTATCACATGTTTCCTGGTATCTGTGTCTTGGATACCTTCCAACCCTTGCATTTTAGTACAAATATTTATTCAAACTGCAGAAACTGGATGTGCTGATCCACCCTAGCCATCAAGCCAACAAATGGAAAATGAAAAAAATCATAACAGGAACAGGTCTGGAAAATATGACACAAATATTACAGTAATGAGCAGCTTTTTTGCTGATATGAATGGCATTCACAATTAGTTACAAAATCTTGGCTAATATTTGAACCAATTATTACTATGACACGTGATTTATTAAAGTGATATGATGAACATGATAAGATATCTATAATCATCAAAATCTGTATAATCTTAAATAAGAAATAGTCTGAGAAAACTCTTTTGTTGAAGTCCCCGTTAAAATCTGTTACTGGATCTGTGGAATGTTTTTAAGTAGATTCTGATAATTTTCTCTGTTGCTTTCAAGAACATTTCTGTGCAAATTTCAAAAATCTCTCCGAATTATCAACTGTTTCTCCATTGTGAATTCCTAGTTTCCAGGAAAGTACCGACCAAAACATGGAGGGGACTTTTTATGTGGATAACTCTATCGGTGAATTATATGCTTATATGTGTTTTAATCTGAATCTTGCAGGTCACACGCATGGTTGTTAGTACGTACCAGGCAGCTAGTGGTGCAGGTGCTGCTGCAATGGAAGAGCTTGAACAGCAGACGCGTGAGGTCATTTTCTTGCTTTAGCAATGTTTTCATCTTATTTCAAGAAAGTCAGTTCATTGAATCGAATCCAATGTGTCAACCTTTATCCTGTTACGGATCTGTTGAATAAAATTTATTTTTGATAGGTCCTTGAAGGAAAAGAACCGACCTGTAAAATCTTCAAGCAGCAGGTTTCTCTGATTGCTCTTTTTGTTTGTAATTCAACTGATTGATCATTCAGAAGTTCAGAAGACAACCAATTCCTGTGTCTGATTGGTATTTTCCTTCAATCTTGCAGTATGCCTTTAACCTGTTCTCGCATAATGCACCCATTCTTTCAAATGGATACAATGAAGAGGAAATGAAATTAGTCAAAGAGACAAGAAAAATATGGGTAAGTAACTTTGTTGCATTGTAGTGTCCATTCTTCAAGATTGAAAAACTAGACATTGTTCATTTGAGCTTTTTTTTTTTTTTTTTTCAAGTAGATTTATTATAAATTTATCTTAGTTACACACCGTTTCTTTTTGTACTGCAGAATGACATGAACGTCAAAGTGACTGCAACCTGTATACGAGTACCCGTGATGCGTGCCCATGCTGAGAGTGTGAATCTTCAATTTGAGAATCCCCTGGACGAGGTAAACTTTTTGTACTTTGAATTGTTATGTTCCTTATTATGTAGATTTTTGTGGAACCCGCCATTGTATCTACTTGTTATCTGTACATTAGCTTAAAACCTGAAATAATTGAGAAATTTCATATGTTGGTTCCATATGATTGCATTTTTAGGCCATTTATTAATTATTTGATTGCAACCTTGCCGAGTTAGTTATTATCTTGTAATTCAATAATGACTATTAAGTGGGGTATCAAGATCAGATGGAAACTTTTAGTCTTTAGAAATATTGTAGTATTCTGATTGATAGGAAGACCCTGGTATGATGGTTCAATTTTTTTATTTTATTTTTTAAAACGAGATTAGACTCCGATTTGATATTGGCCTTTGCTCAAAGTCATAGCAAGCCAACATTGAATTAACCTTTCAAGTTGAGCTCAAGTATTTGGTAGTTTTCTGGATGATATGTTATCCCTAGCTTACCAACCGTAGCACAAGTTAGCCTTTGATAAACTGACACATGTTATGTTCAACCTTGATTTGTTAAGTTTGCAAACTGATCTCAATAGCTATTTTAATGTTCAATGTTAACTGAACCTTCTAGTAACTTTTTCATTGTTTAGCTCTATGGTCAGGTTGTATTTCAAATTTGAATAATGGATGGATACACAGTACACTGAAGCAGTGTCTCTTTTTGTTGTTAACCCTCACATATTTGTCTTACAGAACCAAACTTATAGCTCTTTGATCAGACAATTTTGTGCAACTATCTTAGTTGAGCTCTGCTTTGTCAACTTAGTAAACTTATATCAAGGGCTACTTCACTGATCAGTGTTGACTGAAGGTTTAAGTAACCTTTTAAAATTTTAGCTCCGTGGTCAAGACAGAAGATGTAATTCAAAAATGAACCATGGATACACTGGAGCTTTGACTTTTTTTATTGTTAACCCACACATATTTGCCCCACAGCACCAAACTTATCTCTCTTACCAGGAGATGTTGCACCGCTATCCTGGTGTGTGCACTGGGTTAGGGGTGGGGTGGGGTGCGGTGGGGGGAAGCAAGTTGGAGCAGTTCAACTAGAAACATTTGCATTTTTATAATTTTTTTTTTTTACCAAAAATATTTGTTTTAACTGAACACTGAGGAAATAAGCTTTATCAATAGCAAAGTTCAGGACAGTCTGGTTCTTCTGCCTGTCAGGCAGTGTGATGGGCCCAACACATCTTGCCTGTGACGGGCAGGATGGCTCCTGCCCATCACAGGCAGGAGAACCAAATTTAAGTTCGGGATTGACTACAGCTGAGTGATTTCTATTAATTAATAATTCACTTATTGGCAAAGTAAATGGAAAAATAATCTAGTACTACTTTCAAAAGCTTTCTTAAAGATAAGTAATATGAATAATAAATGTGTAGATGAGTTGATAGAAATTGACATTGAAAAAAGTTGTTTATGCCTTTTGAGAAGGTAAACATAATGTACTCTAAATCTAGTCAATATCTTTACATAAAAGAGTAAATAATAGTGTGTCTATGCATTGAATAGGATCAAAAGAAGCATCAATATTTTGGAGAACAGAACATGTAACTCCTTAAAATCTGCAAGGCACTTGTGCATCTAAATCTGCAAGGCACTTGTGAATCTAAATTTTATCCTGTCATTTTCTTTTTTTTCCGAGACTAGGTTATGGATGCTGGTGCTGCAATTGTGTCTTTTGGAATTAGTTTCCCTTCCTAGGGCTTTGCTTTGTATGTCCTTGTGAATTTCTATTATGAAGTTAATTTGGCCCTTGCAAGTCTAATGTTGTCTGTTTATTTGGATGTATTCATATATTAATAATTTGTGCTCCAGGAAAAAAACCAGTTCATTTGCAATAGAGTGCAAAAACGGTTTACTTGATTATTAGTGATTCTGTATTTGTCACAGCATCTTTATTGTCGTTATATTTTTAATTGAAACCAAGTTGCTAAATTCAAATATAGCCAAGTAGGTTGCCACTGCCCTAGTTTGCAGAGCTGGTTGTAAAAGACACCTAATTAGGCTCTGAATCTAAACATGATTTATAGTTTTTTGGGTAGGGGTGAGGGTGGGGATTTAAAAGGTGTTATTGGTAGGTTGTTGGAGACCTCCAAACAGAGATTATGATAGTTAGGGCTGACATCCAATTAAGGATTTTCTTAGTCAATCCATAGACAAGGCACTATCAATTAAATCTTGAAACATTGAAATCGAAACAAAGTTTTGCTCATTTTAATTTCCATTAGCAGTCGATTGATCTTGTGTAGGAATGACAACGGAACGGGGATGTCTATACTTTTTGTTACCTTAGAGGTTTTGATTTCAGATTTATCTGCAATTTAGGTTTAACACCTTTTCAGATGGTATCCAAAATTGTTTTGGAATAATCCATTTACTTGCTGCACATACTGATGCTCCAGTATCTATATAAGCATGAATTGTGTATTTTCTATATCCCTCAGAATGAAACATAGTTTTGCTCATTTTAATTTCCATTAGCAGTAGATTGATCTTGTGTAGGAATGGCAACGGAGCGGGGATGTCAATCCCCGTCCCCGCCTTGTTAGAGATTTAACATCCCCATCCCTGTCTAAACGGGGAGATGGGGACATCCCTGTCCCTGCCTTGTTAGAGATTTAACATCCCCATCCCTGTCTAAACGGGGAGATGGGGACGGGGCGAGGATGTCCATAATTCCCATTTACACCCCGTTTATTATTATATATATACTTTTGTCCATTAACATCTTTTTATAATGGTTGTAATCTAATGTCTTGGTTATACAAATTATTTTCTTAAAAGTATGATTATTTTACAAAATTCCTATTTAATAGCTCTAAAGAATTATTGACATTAATAAAAAAAAAAAACTCATAATAGCTTTTATATAGTGCAAGTTTAATTATGTTAAAAAGTATGTTTGGAGAGAATGAGATGAGACTTGAGATTGAGAGATGAAGAATAGTATAGAGTTGAAATGTAGGGCTTGGTTTTGAAATTGTATATTTGGGCATTGGGTGGTTCATGACACTTTTAATTTATTTGAATTTTTTTTAATCGAACTTATTAATGACTCCTAGAAGGGCCGGTTAGCTTGCTCGTCACACTAAAACTTGTGCTGAAGAGAAGTCTTTCGGCTTTCCAGAATTTGAAAGAGAACAGATTCTTAGATTTCACTCCATTGCATAGCCCTATGTTTGTTTGTTGGACTCCGCTTATTATATGGAAAACCAGTCCCACTTGTATTCTTCTAATTTTATCTTCAGGGTTCCAGCATGTAACACGTATATGAGATCAGTTGAAATAATATATGTTCCCCTAAACTGTGTCTTGGTAAAGTTCCTAGGTGCTGGCTGATTCCAATCTGATTTGGTTGTTGCTTGGCTCAAGATTTTCGGATTGTGCATCTAATATTGGTCATATTTACTTATCCGACGGTTGTTTTTTCTTCTCGATTTATGGAGGTGCGAGGTGCATGAAGGTTGAATATTATGCTTATGTTTTTGATGACATGAAAATTAGGCTTTAATTTTTTCCAAATCAGGAAATGTTGAGCATGAATCCCTATTCCCTAGTATTCTTATCAAACAGTATTGTGCTGAAAATCTGTTAATGGTTGAAACTTCATAATATGCCTTATATAAAGTATAAATACTGATGGCACTGAATATATCAGGACACAGCAAGAGAGATTCTAAGCAATGCACCTGGTTTGGCGGTTATAGATGACCGTGCAGCCAATAACTTCCCTACCCCATTAGGTGTTTCTAGCAAAGATGACGTCGCAGTGGGAAGAATTCGACGAGATGTCTCTCAGGACGGGAACTATGGGTAATGATTGATTTAATAGTTTGTTAAATTTCTTTTATGTATATGTCCTCATTCAACTAAATGGCTACTTGTCGAGCAGATTGGACATATTTGTTTGCGGTGATCAAATACGTAAAGGAGCCGCTCTTAATGCCATCCAGATTGCGGAGAAGTTGTTATAAGTATGTAGGTGAGGCTTATTTTTCCAAAATATATATGGAGATTTCTAAACTTCAGCAAGTTACAAGAGATGGTATTATTCTTCCAACAGAGAAGCAAACCCAATTTTCCAAGTTCACTTAAAAACAGTTTGGTTCCTTGAATTTCTGTGGGTTTTCCATCGTATTCTTCATCGAGATTTTTGTGAAATAGCGATGAGTTTCTTTGGCCCGACAATTTTTCTAAATTTATTTCATTTTATTTTTATTTTGCCTCTATTTGGCAAACATGTTTTTTACAACATAATTTCTCAAATTATTTTTTAATTATATATATTTTCTATCTTCATTTTCAACCACACGTTTTACCTACAAAAAAACATAAAAAAAAATGTTTTTAAACCAAAAAAAACAACTATTATCAATATCCTAAGGCATGAATTATTGAGCTATGCATGTTCCAAAAAAGTTGAAGATAGATGGTGACTTGTGATGGATGTGAGAAAATTACAAGTGATTGACGTGTACAGTCTTGTTGTTTTGCGTTTACCTGTGCTTCATCTAACCAGTCATATTTTTCTAGGAAAAAGGTGGGTCCCCAAATTCCTAAAAAAAAGGTTGAACCCCAACCTTAGGTCCCTATTTGCCCTGTTCTGGACCTTGATAAATGATTTAAATCGCAGGTTATGCCTCCCAAAATGTAGGGGGAGAGTTTACCTTTCAACTTGTCAAGTGTCAGATTCGAACTCCTGACCAAGTGAGGCCAGTGTTCTAAAACGCGCGCACTGTGCGAGCCTCTCGCGTGTCGCTTTGGCGAAAAGTGAGAAAAACGTGTTCCTGAAAATTTTTATCTAAAAAGCGCACTATGCTTGCCGAAGCTCACGCATTGTGCACGCAGCTGTCCTTTTTTTTTTCTTTTTTTTTTACCTGTTCAAGTATGAGTAAAATTTAAATCAAATATTTAGGAATTGAAAAACGCTTACTCCCGCTTAAGCTTCAAAAGCTTGACTCTTGGGTTCCATGCTTTTTAGAACACTGAGTGAGGCTGATCTTTAAATCATCCTCCTTTTTACCGCTGTGAGATGTGTCCTCGGGCGAGTCCCCAAATTCCTAATCTTCTGAAAATGTATACTAGCCCTTCAACCGAATACTTTGGCAACTTCAACACCCAAACTTTTGGGTCCCAGCCGACCGTTTTACCCATTTCTTTTGTGAACATTTGTTACAGAAAGTAGAAAGACTAGGGACTGCAATTCAACTTTTACCCTTTTCTTTTGTTAATTAACAATTCAATTTTCAGCGATGAGGATAAAATCGTATTACAAATTTACAAAAAGAGATGACTAGGGATTGCAATTGCCAAAATAATGTTGACTTTCCACTTGCTATGTTTTTTTAGGAGCTTGCGGTGGGTAAACTTATTTTGCCCACGGTCACGTGGTCCGAAATCATTAATCAAGGTTCTATTGTCTTGAATCACGTAGTGGGTTTCGAAGCCCGATCTTCTATCACGTGTGCAGTAGACATGATATCTCCTATCCAATGTGATTATGAGATCTCGTTTGTACCTTTTTAAGAATGATGCTATCCAGCTCTAGTGATTCTAAATAATGATTTATGTGACATTAGGAGTCACTGTGTTCAATTGGTTAAAACATTTAACTTCTTTACATATTACTTTTTGAATGTAATGAATTTGGTCTAATAAACTGAAGCTTAGCACCACCGTGTTTAAATAGTAGTATATTTTTAAAAGATTCACGACTCCGAAGAGCAAAAACTCAGGATCAGAGTCTTTTGCCCTGATCTACGAGTAACTTAAGAATACTGAACTAAAGATGTGATTCAAATGTAACTTGAGACCATAAAATTTACCATAATAACCTTATTTACAATCCCCTTACATGTGTGGGGTGGGGGGAGGTGGGGTGGTTAACCCATTGTAAACCAAGCAAAATTCAAGAATAAAATTCGTTATGATGGAGAGAAATTATTATCAAACACTTTTTGACTTAAATAACGTGGAAGGTACATTATTTTCCAAAGTGAAGTCGAGCTTATTGGCGGGGGAAAGAATGGCCTTTTGTGTTGCGACGTTGTTTCCTTTCTTTGTCTTTCTTATAGGGTAAATTTCATTGGAGGTCACCGAACATTTACCGAAGTCTCAATCAATAGACGAAGCTTCATAATTATTTCAATCTAGACCACAGTATTACAGACTGTTTGGCGGCTAAGAATTTTTTCTTTTTAGGTAAAATGTGTGGTTAAAAATTGAAAAGAGAAATGTGTTTAGTTAATTTTTTTTTTTTTTTAAGAAATTGTGTAATTTAAAAAATGATTTATAGACTATTTCTTGGGGCTGTCAAATACTCAGTTGGTGTTGGACAATTGACAAATTATGACGGTTAGAGCATCCTCAATGGTTTAGTCGATCATGGTATCTATTGGGTGAGAGAGAGAGACGCAAAAAATCGTGGGTTCTACTCTAATATCTCTTTTTACTTTTCTCTCTTTCATTTTCTTCTTATTTTTTCCACTTTAGTCCTTCACAAGGCTCAAAACTGGACCGTGTACTTGACATCTTCATCTATTTTTTTTATTAATTTATTTGAATTTGTATCAATCTCTCTTTTTCTTTTTCTTTTCTACTTTCAACATCCACTTCCTCTCCATAATTTAATCTTAAAATAATATTTCTCTTTCTCACTCATCCAATCGATCTTGACCTTTCACAAACCCATTAAAGATGCTCTTAGAGTGTGTTTCTTTCTGGATGTTAGAGCGTTCGGCGGCCCTTAGCTGCTATTTCTTTTGTTTATTTTGGTATTTTCTAGGTAAACGTATGGTTGAGAATTGGAGAAAAAAAATGTGTGTGGTTAAAAAGTAGTTTGAGAAATTGTGTTGTTTATAAATTAATTTATAAATTATAATCATTGCGTAAAAAAACTGCGTGTAAAATGTGATTTTCTTTCAAATATTGATTATTTAACTAAAATCAATAAGCATTTTTTTATAAAAAATAGCTTAAAAGTATTTTTGAGAACATTTAAAAAAAAAAAAAATGTATTTTTGAGATATACAAAATTTGAACTTCTCTAAAACGTCTAATTGAGCTTTTATGGAAAATTGTAATTTACATTTACAGTTAAAGAAGCTTTAAAATCAACAAAATACACAAACAATGGTTTTACCAATGACACTTTGAATTCCGTTGGAAAAATAATTTAGCCCCTATTTTGTATATAAATAAATTAATTTTTTAGTAAATTAAATTTTAGTAGAGATACGTTGTTGAAAAGTTATAAGTCTCATAAAAAATGTATTTTTGAGATATACAAAATTTGAACTTCTCTAAAACGTCTAATTGAGCTTTTATGGAAAATTGTAATTTACATTTTCGTTTAAAGAAGCTTTAAAATCAACAAAACACACAAACAATGGTTTTACCAATAACACTTTGAATTCTGTTGGAAAAATAATTTAGCCCCTGTTTTGTATATATTAAAATTAATTTTTTAGTAAATTAATTTTTGGTAGAAATACGTTGTTGAAAAGTTGTAGGTCCCATAAAATGTTTGATTAAAATAAATTGTTAATTTTGACCAATTACACTTTGAATTCCATTGGAAAAATAATTAAGCCCTTGTTTCGTATATATTAAATTAAATTTTGGCGAAGATATATTTTTGAAAAGTTGTAAGTCCCATAAAATGTATGGTTAAAATAAATTGTTATTTTAATTTGAGATTAAAATAAAATTTAACCAGAATAGTGAATATAGCATATTCAATAGATATTGATACTAACATAAGTAAACATTTATTTGGTAAAAAAATGTGTTGTTTTCAATGTAAAATATACGGTTAAAAAGTGATTTAAAAATGTGTGAATAGAAATTGATTTGAGGAAATATGCTACCAAACAAACTGTCCCACAAAGATAGATTTATTTTCTTTTTTTGTTTGTCCTACAAAAATAGATCACTTTCATTTTTGAGAGTATATTAATATTAAAGTCTTTTTCTAATATACTATTATTTAATATGTATTGTTATCAACGATTATGAACAACTCATTATTTAATGTATTGTATATATATTAAGTATAATGTAAGTAAATTTATAGTTCTAACATATATTAATTATGTTTTCTTAATTCGTGTGAAAATAGAAATAAATCTATCTTTTTGGGACTGAGGGAGTACATTTTTCAAAACAAGAATACTACAAGCACTCTACATTTGATACCAATTGTGATAATACTCAGATTAGTTGTGGAGCTAGATCTGTTGGGTATTTGACCCAAAATTCAACAAAGGCATGATTATGGCAACTGCTTTTGTTTTGCTCTTTCGGTGGTACAGAGGAGTAATCAGAATTTGTCTCTTGATGAAAGGAAATAGACATGTTCTTTCATGATTAAAGGTAAAAAGGAAATGGGCTACTTTTGACTAATTGTGAAAGTTGATATGATTACCCTATTCTTGAATTGTTGCAACCACGTGGTTGGAGTATTATAAAAGGGAGTGCATATTGCTTTGTTGAATTGTGCTGCAAGAGATGCAGTGCCGGGTGTTGCAAGAGGCAGTACCGGGTGCCTTGAGAGAAATTCTTGATGGCCATACTATGACTAAAGAGAGAAAATTGTGAGTCTAGCATATTGTGAAGTTTCTTGTAACTCTTTGTGGTGTAAATTAAAGGGTAGAAATTATATGTGGTAAAGCTCGTTTGTTGTATTTTCTCTATGGTCTGTGGGATTGGGTTGGTGAGTGAAATTCTATATATTTGTAACAATTTAATATATAGTGAAAAGCTTTGGCGAGGGTCCGTGGACGTAGGCAAGTTGCCGAACCACGTAAATTTCTGTGTTCGTATTTATTTTCTTGTTTGCTTATTTTACTTTGAACATCGAAAGATCCTGTGGGAAAATTAAAGTGGGAATCGACGTGTCGGAAATTCCCAACAAGTGGTATCAGAGATACAGGTGGTTCAAATAATTTGAAGCAAAAGAAAATATGTCAAGTACGATGTGGAGAAATTTGACTGTAGAATCGATTTTGACATATGGGAGTCATGAATGTGTTGATTCTATTTGTATTTCGCAAAGTTTTTGAAAATTCCAGCCCTGGAATCCGGAAAAAGAAGGAATTGTCCAAAAGGTGGAGCGGACTCGGCAAACTGCTCGAAGGACAATGCGACTCTCCTGGTGGAGGGTGATGGTGATGTACTTTTGTAAGATGGGACTTCCTTATGGCATGAAACCAGTTGCCATGATAGAGGATGTGTTCTTATTGGTGGGTACATGTGTTTGCACACGGGCATTGGTTTGGCGTTAATGCAAGGTGTGTGGTGATTTGATGTCGATGGCTGATGAGCTCCCAAGGAAAGCCAAACATGGGAGTTGCACCATAATTTTTCAGCAAGGTTTGTTTCGACATGTGCCGATGAAATTCTCGGAGTTCGTTGATAATTCTGAGTGGTTATACTCATATGGTGGAGTATGAGATCGATCAAAGTGGAAAAATGCTTGCCTGTTACCCGTTTTTTTGGCTTGGAGGAATTTTGGGTCAAGGTGGAGATTGTTGGGTATTTGACCCAAAATTCAACAAAGGCATGATTATGGCAACTACTTTTGTTTTGCTCTTTCGGTGGTACAGAGGAGTAATCAGAATTTGTCTCTTGATGAAAGGAAATAGACATGTTCTTTCATGATTAAAGGTAAAAAGGAAATGGGCTACTTTTGACTAATTGTGAAAGTTGATATGATTACCCTATTCTTGAATTGTTGCAACCACGTGGTTGGAGTATTATAAAAGGGAGTGCATATTGCTTTGTTGAATTGTGCTGCAAGAGATGCAGTGCCGGGTGTTCCAAGAGGCAGTACCGGGTGCCTTGAGAGAAATTCTTGATGGCCATACTATGACTAAAGAGAGAAAATTGTGAGTCTAGCATATTGTGAAGTTTCTTGTAACTCTTTGTGGTGTAAATCAAATGGTAGAAATTATATGTGGTAAAGCTCGTTTGTTGTATTTTCTCTATGGTCTGTGGGATTGAGTTGGTGAGTGAAATTCTATATATTTGTAACAATTTAATATATAGTGAAAAGCTTTGGCGAGGGTCCGTGGACGTAGGCAAGTTGCCGAACCACGTAAATTTCTGTGTTCGTATTTATTTTCTTGTTTGCTTATTTTACTTTGAACATCGAAAGATCCTGTGGGAAAATTAAAGTGGGAATCGACGTGTTAAAATTCCCAACAAGATCATCAATGTTGACTGGACCCGTACTTCATGTGAGCGAGTTGTCACGCTTGAGATCAAGTTAGTGGTACAAATAGAGTAATTTTTTTTTTTTTTCAAATCGCTTGGTAACTACTTTTTTTTTTTTTGGAAAATATAACACAAAATTTTTTTACACGTCACATTATTTATTTATAAATAATTTTTTTACCAAATAGAGGCTAAATTATTTTGGGTCTGTGTGCATCGAAGAAGGATCACAAGAAGCAACAACTTTTGACTTGAATAATTCGAGGGTGCATTATTATTTCCAAAAGTGAAGTCGAGCCTATTGGTTGAGAAAGCATATCCTTTTTTACGCGTTAACATTTTGTTTATATAAATATAATATTGTGTGTAGACTTCATCAAGTTTATTTAAGGTAACACTGATTTAATCATAGTACACATTGTTTTTTTTTTTTTTTTTTTTCTTTTTTCTTTTTTTTTTCTCTCTCTCTATTAGGGTAAAATTAATAGTTCGTTCGGCGGTAATTTCTCAAGAATTTTTTTGGTCACACACACATTTTTTAAATCACGTTTAAATTACATATTTTTATCTTGAAAAGAATGACATTTTATATACAGTCTAACAGGCCCCCACAACTTCTTTGTTTCGTAATATTGTGCATACACTTCTTCAAGTCTTCTTGGTTAAGATAACAATGATTAATAGTAGTACGATGTTGTCCCTTTTCCTTTGTTTCTTTTTCTTGTTTTAGGGTAAAATTTAATGTAGGCCACGAAACATTAAGCAAAGTCTCGATCAATCCACGAAACTTCATAATTGTTTCAATCAGACCAATCTATTATTTTCTGTTGAGTAAAGGTCCATTTGACATAACTATTACTGTTACATCTTGTTGAAGAATTTCCTGAGAAAATTATATTACCCCCTGTTCGACGGCTGTGGGGAGAAAAAAAAAACAGTTTTTTTGTTTTTTTAGGTAGATATATGGTTAAAAATTGGAGAGAGAAAATATGTAGGGTTAGAGATTGATTTGTGGAATTGTGTAGTTTAAAAATTGATTTAAAAATAAAAATAAACCAAAATAAACAATGTTATCCGAACAGTGGCTTAATTTTCATTTAGATACTAAAATCTAAAGGAGTTTCGAATTTCATTTAGAGGAAGTACTTTCATGAAACTAATCAAACCGACTCTAAAAATTGAAACTGCTCGCACTGGCAAATTTATGGGGACAGCCCAAGCCAACCTCAGCCCGTACGTGTGAAAAAAAAAAAATCTATAGGTAACTTTTACATTTAATAAATATATTTTTACATATTAATCCGATTTAATTTTTTTTTTTAGTTCGATTATAAACTTGTCCCTAATTGTGCGTCTAATTCTAACAGCTCATTAGCCATTCATATGAAGTTCCTATCACATTTTAACATCCGCTCATGCAAGCCTTAGTTAACTAACATCAATTAATGAAGTGGATCGAGTTGAAAAACTTAGGAAGTTTTGTTAAATATTTGAAAACTTAGGTAACAAAATTGACAATTTGAAAAATAGTACTCTTCATTTCTTGGAACCCAAGTTCCCAAATCCTAATCAATAAAGTGAAAGGTGTTAGTGGGCCAAATAGTCAAATGAAGCTATAGATCAATCAATTTGAAAGAAACTCGAGCTCGTTTCGATCCTTGATTCGTCTAAATATGATTCCCAAGGTCGAATCGAGTCGATTCAGTCAATTTCCCCCCCAAATAGGAACGAATTCTGTTCGGATCAAGGTAAAATTTGATTTATAAATCAAATTATACTCTACACAATTTTTCAAATAGATTTTTAATTTTACATTTTCTCTCTATCCAATTTTTAACCTTATATCTTACTTCGAAATTTGTAAAAAACTGATTTATAAACCAAAAGTTGGATCCCAATGAAGGAAAATATTTACCCTATAATTTATTGCATCCCCAAAAATAATTTATAGAAGTATTAGACCGAATACCATCCACATATGGAAATTGCGAGGCCGTTGAGAAACATTTCCATACCTAGACGAAGAACTATAAGAATAAGGCCAACATAGATTTCGAGTCAGTGACATAATTACTTTACAAACTATACGTTTAATAAATCTTAAATAGGGGAAAAATGAAAAAGGAAAAAAATGAAATTCCAGTTTAGAATGATATGTGCAATATAAATATTTATTTACCCGCCATTAAAATAATTATTTTACTTGTTTATACATAATTTTTTTAGAAAAGATAAAAAATGGTGGGCGAAAATTTTCGACCAATCAAAATTATTGAATTTTTTAGAAAAATGAATCAATAAAATATCATTACTTTACTATTTATAAACAATTTTTACCGAACATAGACTTGAAAGTTGAAAGCTGAGAGTTTTTAGGGAGAAAGAAAGACTCGTATTGACTCTCCCTCCCCCAGTCGCCAGTCTACACACACTGACACAGACATTTTATTATATATACACACACAATTTTACAGATAGAAATGAGAATATAATAAAGAAGCAAGTCCCGTGATCTTGATTCTTGATGGTGATTGTGAACTAGTTCTCAGTTCTCACTATCTGTTCATTTTCTTGGTAAGATTCTTTCAAATTCACACCCGAGTTGCAGTTAAATCCGATTTTCTTTGATCAGTTGTACTGACACGTTAATGCAGGTTGATGAGTTTCAATAACAAAAAATTATAAACTGTTTCTTGGGTTCTCTTACTCATATTATTGTATGTTTTATTTGTGTTGTGTTGAGACTTGGTTCTGGGTTGTGTTGTGTTGAGACTTGAGGGAATGGACACAGGACAGGAGTCAAAGAAAAAGTGTCATCCGTGTGAATTTTCTGTATTGGGAAAACAGTTGATTTTAAAAACTAAAAAGATGGGCTTTCTTGAACTCCAACATTTGAAGTTTTCAATTTTGTTTTTCCTTTTCATTTGGCTAGATGAATTTTGAACTAATAAAAAGTTAAATATTTTAATTTTAATGGGTTTCTTGAATTTGAATAGATTTTCACATAATACGTAAGAATCTCATTAAAATGGTGAAATTTCAGAGATCCATCCAAATCTCTTAAAATGCCTTCATTAATAAAATCCTTATAAATTCACGAGTTATTATTTATTAAACACCTAAATTTATATGGACTTAAAATCCATTATAATTTCAGTTGAGTACACCCCCCTAAAGTTCCTTGAGGAAGCACGTTGATAAAAATTACTCATAGAAGTAGTAGGACTGCTCTAGCATGAACCATTCTACACTTTCAAAGCCCTCACCTTCAATGGAATTTCCTTACTTTAGAGAAGGGAATGGGATTAAATTCAAATTTGTGGGGAAATGATTTTTTGTAACCCTATGGTTTTAAGTGTTACTAAACCCGGGAATGTAAAAGATTACCTTCCAGCTAATTCTTCAGTCTCCGTTCGGTAACATTGTAGCAATTATAAATTGGTTTATTTATGTTTTCGAGGTAAAATGTAAAGATAGAAAATGGCTGTGGTTAAAAAGTGGTTTGGGAAATTGTGTTATTTATAAATTATAATAATTGCGCTAAAGAACAGAGGCTTAAACTAGATGATTCAAAAATCGAAACTTTTCATGACAATGTTTTGGAAGTACAATAAAATTTTAATAGTCTTGAAGGTTGAATATGCCTGTGTATCTGCATATTCCATATGTAATGTGTTCAGCCCTGAGGGATGGGGGACTCTTTTTGTTGCAATAGTTTTTCATGTGAAATGTGCTACTATAGTAGGTAAATGACACGAAAATCACAGCCATTGAATAGTTTATCTTTTGCAAGCAATCAAATGGTAGGATTCAGGAAATATGTATCTAAAACAAGACAAGATGAGAAGAGAACTTATCCTGAAAAGTAGATAGGATCCGTGTTAAATAGTTGAACTTTGTCCTTCAAAAACATGGTACTTGGAAGGTCTAATGCTATCTTCCTATTAATTTGTAATAACCTCAATTTCTTGGTTAAGTTTCAATACTTCTTCGGCGTTTATTATGTTGTGTAAACATCTGAGGATCTTAATATTGTTTTTGAGGAATCAATGATGAACTTCCGTGGTTTATTTTTGTTAAATTATTTCATGGATAACCAGTTTATTATATTGTTATGTGCTAATAAATATATCTACTCTTCTATTCCGAATTTTTTTTTTTTGGAGACTTCGAATTTTTTTAATAGTAGAAAGATGATCTATGTCCTCCCAGTCAATTGGAAAGGGATCTAAAATTAATTACTGACGTCTATGTATATGAAGTACTTCATTGCTTCATGTTCATCAATTGTGTTTTAGAGCTCAGACTTCAATTCCCTCTTATTTTTTTATTTGCGCATGCTTCCATTGAACTGTTGGATTTGAATTTTTTTATGGAAAAGTCGAGAGGGAAGTGCTTTATAATACCTGAAAATTGGTTCCTTCATACACAACCAAACAGATTTAAATAAATTAGGGAGTGCTAATCAGTATTTTATTGGAGTTCCTTACATTGTTGTTACCTTACATTTCTTTCTTTCTTTCTTGTTTCTTGGGGTTCATGGGTAGGCGTCTTTCATCTCTACCCCTCTCCCTCTCCCTTCCTTCATTCTTCTTCCCTCAAAGATGTTTCAACGCTGTATTCCTACAATGAAAGTTGGAATTCTATTTTCTGTAGATAGTTTATAAATTGTATAAAAGAAGCAGATTGTGTTGCACTTAGCATTGATAATTATTATTCTGTTGCCGACCTGCAGTTACCATCCAGCCATATGGGAAAGACAATTCAGGTATTTGGCTTCCCTTATCTTGTTGCTGCAGAAGTTGTCAGGACATTCTTGGAGCTGCATACGGGCCGAGGAAATGTAGTTGCCTTAGAAGTAAAGCAAGCCAAAGGAGGGCGGAGAGCATATGCCAGAGTTCAATTTAAGAATAGCATATATGCTGATAAAATTATCTATTTGGCAGAAAAAGGCCTTTATTATGGTACTTCTTATTTGAAGGCTTGGGAAATGGATATTGACATCACACAAAATCCAAGAACATACCTGCATGAAATGGAATGTGTAACTTTAAATTTTGGATGTCAAATATTGCCAGAGAAGTTTTCAGTGCTATGGAAAAACACAAGTGTTTCGGTTAAATTTGGAATTGGTATGAAGAAAATGTACTTCCATTTCTGCTATAATTCTGTTGAATACAAGCTTCAGCTCTCGTACGAGAACATATGGCAGATTGTTCTATATTGTCCACGAGGTCAAACTGCGAAGATTCTCCTCATACAGGTTTGTTTTTTAAGTTTCATAATTAAAAAAAAAAGGGATTTATGCATGCTATCTTATCCAGTCAAAAACAATCTCCATTCTCGGCCACATTATGTTATACAGTTGATATTACACGTGACATTTTCTAGACTAAAAGATTAAAGAATGTTATCCACATCCATCATAATACAATCCACCTACTATCCAATGTAAATTTATACTGAATTCTTTATATGCTCTAATACGGTGAACCAAATGCAACCAGAGTATAATCGAATTAACTATTACTTTACTTCTAGATGATGAGGTTGTCTTTCTTTCTTTCTTTCTTTCTTTTCTGTTAGAAATGTTTGCTCTTTCAAATGTAAGTTGAATTGTTTGTAGTTTCAGGCACTAGCCTTGCACACAATGAGTTTGTGCATATAAAAGAATTGTTATTTATTAGGCTGTTAATATAAATTGTTAATAAAGGTAACTTCTTATAATTGAAGTTTTGTGAATCTAATATCATCTCATCTAGACTCAACCGTTTCTTTGTTCCCTGATACGCAAACCCCGATTTGTGAATCCGGACCTCCCTAAAAATCAAGAGTCTTAACTCAATTTATTACTTCTGAGTTTTAGTTTATTTTTGCATGTAGAAAGATCCAACATCACTATGTGAAGATTTACTCTTGAATTTTACTCCTCTGAGTAAGCGGAGAAGTCAGACCTCTGTTTGTTGGTCGCAGCATTCTATTATTGCTAGATTCTCTGAATCTTGAATTGGAAATTTTCACTTCTGTTTGTTTACAATATAATTTGGGGGTTACCACACTACCAGCTGACAAAAACACCTTGGCTGTATTATGATATCATACTTCATGATTTCATCTTCTCATACTCTTTGAACCAGAATGTTTTTATTATGCTTTTATGAAGCTGCTACAATTATTCGTGTTCTCGTATTTTATCTGAAAGCTATAAATGAATGCTGATGAATGTTTTTTTCTCTTTTTTTTTTTTTTTTTTTTTGTGTGTAGTTATTTGGTGCTCCCCGGATCTATAAGAAGCTCAATGAATCTGTTTACAGCTATTTTAAGGAAACTCCAGATGATCAATGGATCAGAACAACAGACTTTACTCAATCCTGTATTGGACAATCTTCTGGTTTGTGTCTGCAGCTACCGAATGGCATGAAGCTTCCAAATTTCCCAGATAATTTTGCTTACTACAAGGAAAGTGAAAGTCAATTCAGTTTGAAGAGCAGTTCTCCCTTTTGTCACAATTCATCTCTAGTTCCCATTCTGCGCCCTCCTGAAGGAATTGAATTGCCATGTTATATATTGTTTAAGATTTGCAGTTTGGTACAAAATGGATGTCTTCCGGGGCCAATCCTGGATGCCAATTTTTTTAAGTTGGTTGATCCTCAAAGAATTGATATTGGGTATATAGAGTATGCTCTAGAGACACTTTACATTTTAAAGGAATGCTGCTACGATCCCGTGAGGTGGCTGATGGAGCAGTATGACAAATACCGCAAGATGAGACGGCCTCCAAAATCACCTACCATTAGTTTAGATGATGGGCTGGTATATGTACGCAGGGTTCAAGTAACCCCCAGCAAAGTGTATTTCTCTGGTCCAGAAGTGAATGTGTCAAACCGTGTGTTACGCCATTATAGAAAAGATATCGATAATTTCCTTCGTGTTTCTTTTGTGGACGAGGAGTGGGATAAAATGTATTCTACTGATTTATCCCCCAAGGTAGGTTCTGGAAATGAGAATAGAAAAACAGAGATTTATGAAAGGATATTGTCAACGCTTAGAAATGGCATTGTTATTGGTGATAAGAAATTTGATTTTCTTGCATTTTCCTCAAGTCAGTTGCGGGATAATTCTGTTTGGATGTTTGCTCCAACGGATAGTGATAATGCTGATGATATTCGTGGTTGGATGGGTGATTTTCGATCCATAAGAAACGTGGCAAAATATGCAGCCAGACTTGGTCAATCTTTTGGATCCTCCACGGAAACTTTGAGTGTTGGTGAGGATGAGATTGAATATATTCCGGACATAGAGGTGGTAAGAGGGGGACCCAAGTATGTTTTTTCTGATGGAATTGGGAAGATATCTCTTGATTTTGCTCAGAAGGTTGCCATAAAATGTGGACTTAAAAAATCTTTTCCTTCAGCCTTTCAGATCAGGTATGGTGGTTACAAAGGTGTTGTGGCTGTTGATCCCAGTTCACGAAGGAAGTTGTCTTTGAGACCGAGCATGTTAAAGTATCAGTCACAAAATACAAAATTAGATGTTCTGGGATGGAGTAAATATCAGCCTTGTTTTCTGAATCGCCAAATTATCTCTCTTTTATCTACTCTTGGAGTCGAGGATCATGTCTTTGAGAAGAAGCAAAGAGAGGCAGTAGCTCAGCTGGATACTATTTTAGTTGATCCGTCGAGGGCAGAGGAGGCATTGGATTTGATGTCTCCAGGAGAAAATACGAACATTCTCAAGGAACTGCTAAGGTGTGGTTATAAGCCTGATGGTGAACCATTTCTCTCGATGATGCTACAAACTTTTCGTGCGTCAAAGTTACTGGATTTGCGAGTGAAATCCAGAATATTTGTTCCTCAAGCTAGACAAATGATGGGATGCCTAGATGAAACTGGAAGTTTAGAATATGGCCAGGTGTTTGTTCAGTTTTCTGGTGCTGGACGTAGACGATTTTATGAGGATTCCTTTAAATTCTATGACAACACGTCGGGTGATTATAATGTAGTTGTTACGGGAATGGTTGCTGTCGCCAAAAATCCGTGCTTGCACCCTGGTGATGTCCGTAAATTAGTGGCTGTTGATGTGCCAGCATTGAACCACGTGGTGGACTGCGTGGTTTTCCCTCAGAAAGGACGAAGGTAAAATTAACTTCTTGAATGCTTTCAACTTAATTGTTTCTGCAAGAACTTTATGAGGGCTTATGCATTCAGGTAAATATAGTTTACATGTCAACAAGGCAATAATGGGTCAAGAATTAATTTGTAGAACAAATGATGCAGCATTTTCCCAATTGTGCTATTCTAAAATAACCTGTTCAGAGTTACAGATGTAGCATATTTTCTTAAAAATGCCCTTTCTCGCCTTTCTATCAATGTCCCATAAGTATCATATCTAAAGATGCTAGTTGGTAAATTTAGTAACAATTTATTAAGAACAGTATACAATTATCTAGGATTGATTTTTCAAGAATTTTCATGTTGCTTTCATGTATCTGTTAATTTTTTTTTTTAATTAAATGATATTTACATTGTGCTTCCTGGGAATAAGAACAGGATTTCGGTCTTCCTCTGCTTCAAAAAAGGGTATCTAAAAAGCTGAGATCACTTTGAGTTATATTCTTTTTAATTATATTCTATAAGGTTTTGGTTGTTCTAATGACAGACCTCACCCAAATGAATGTTCTGGGAGTGATTTGGATGGAGACATTTACTTCGTTTGTTGGGACCATGATTTGGTTCCACCAAGGCAAAGCTCGCCTATGGATTATACCCCAACTCCAAGCACACAACTGGATCATGATGTGACAATTGAGGTACTGGCATATTAATGTTGTTCTGTGTTGAAATAACATTTGAAATCATGCTGTTTCTATTTTTGGTTATTTATGATGATCGAATGCTGAGGATCATTCTTAAAGAAGCGAAAATGTGACGAAAGAACTGCTATATCCTCATCAAATCATTGTGAAATATTACTTAATTGTTAATGTGATATCTATAAACCTCATATCTTGTTCCCACTTTTGCTGTTATGTTATTGGTATGATCTCTTTATTGTGCCATTTTTATGTTATTAGCTGGGTCTTTGTTTGCCAAGTTTGGAGAATATAGCTAAGAAGCAATTCTTACTGGTGTTCATTTTCGGGGTTCTTTGTCTCCTATCATGGTGTAAAAGCATTGACCCCTTCCTATATGAGGCTCAGCACATGGAACTTTTATAAATAAATAGTAGCTAAAACTGATTAAATTTTGGCAACTTATTCATTTCTCTGTAAGTGTCCGTTTGATTGCGATGGTGTAATTTAAGTGGAAAGAAAACGAATTCCTGAAAATTGAATTCCCTGGAAATGATTTTTGTGGAAAATATAAATTGAATTTGTTTGATTGGATTAGTTTTCTAGATGGAAAAATTTGGCAAAGTTGAGCTATTTTAATTTTAAAAAAAAAAAATGTATACTTTGACATATTTGTACTTGGAAATACCAATTTTAATTTTGGGAAAAAAAATTTCAATGAACCATTTACCACCAAAGGTGGAAAACCTTTTCCCACCAAATAGGTGGGAAAACCAATCTAGAGCGAGGAAAGGAGGGTCACGTTACCCAAAGACGGAAAAGCAATTCCCTAGAAAATTTGGCTATCAAACATGGCAAAAGGTGGAAAATGACAAAAAAATTCATAGAAAATTAAGCCTATCAAACGGACCCTCAGATTAATTGATGCAAATTATATTGCTGTGAAATTAGTTGTCAGTACTTAGAAAGCTAAGTTACTCTTGTAGATGTCTAGAAGGGTCAAGAGAATTGTTTGATTAATGAAACTTTTCGAGTAATATAGCTATCTATTATTTGATTGGTGTTATTCTTCCATTGGATTGAAGAACTCTTGCAGAACTACATAGTTGTGCAAAGTCTTGAAAGCTGTAAAACAACATGTTTGAGTCAAGCTAAAATGCAATTCTAAGACGAAGATGTGGTAAAAAAAGGAATCAAGAATTAGAAATAGAAGCTATATAGACAAAATAATGGCTATATCCTTGAATAAGTTGAAATAAGTTAGAACAAATGAACATTTTTGTTAATCTGATGATCCACGTGTTTTTTTTTACTGTACTTAGCATGAAGTTTTTACTTTACCTGTGGTACAGGAAGTGGAAGAGTACTTCACGAACTATATCGTGAACGACAGTTTAGGAATCATCGCAAATGCCCACACAGTATTTGCTGATAAAGAACCGTGCAAGGCATTGAGTGAGCCTTGTACAGAATTGGCAGAGTTGTTCTCCATTGCTGTTGACTTTCCGAAAACTGGTGTTCCTGCAGTAATACCACCTCATTTACGTGTGAAAGAATATCCGGATTTTATGGAAAAACCTGATAAGACGACCTACGAATCGAAATGTGTGATAGGAAAGCTTTTTAGAGACGTGAAAGACATCGCCCCTCACACGGCTCCTATCAAATCTTTTACTCGTGAAGTGGCTAGGAAGTCGTATGATACCGACATGGAAGTAGATGGTTTTGAAAATTACATCGATGAAGCAATTCATTACAAAACTGAGTATGATTTCAAGTTGGGTAATCTGATGGATTATTATGGCATCAAAACTGAGGCTGAAATACTTAGTGGTGGTATTATGAAAATGTCAAAGACTTTTGATCGAAGACGAGATGCAGATGCCATTGGTGCAGTTGTGAGGTCATTGAGGAGTGAAGCTCGAAAAATGTTCAGAAAAGGAAGTGAAGTGGACGATATGGATGCAAAAGCATCGGCTTGGTATCACGTCACTTATCATCCTAGATACTGGGGTTACTACAATGAGGGACTGAATCGAGATCATTATATCAGTTTCCCGTGGTGTGTTTACGACAAGCTGGTCCAGATCAAGAAGGACAAGTCTAGTCTGAGAAGGTCTAAACAAATGTCATCACTTGAAAGGAATTTCAATTCAATTCGAGTTTGAAAAATCGTGCCTAGGTTGTTTGATATTAACTATGGAGTGTAGATTGATTACCTAAGAGACTTGTTTTGTATCTAAATGCAACTGCTACAGCTGCAAAAGACGAGTCAAATGTGCTTGGTATGACCTAGTATGAAATATAAAATATGCTTGCATTTAATATGCTTACATCACTGACCTCAAATACTCGTTTACTGGATCAAAAACGTTACTTGTACATGTTAGTGGACATAGAGGTTGATAAGTAGGTGATGTGAAGGTATAATGATTATTGATTAAAAAGGTGATGTGATGTGTGAAAAAATGATTGTGTTACATATATATGAACTAACATGTGTATGTAACAAGATTGTTACTCGATATGTCATGTGGTCGTAAATGATTCATAATTACAATTCTTTACCTCGGATCACATGTAATCCACTACTCGATTCCATGGTTACGAGTGTTATCACGTAGAGCATCTTTAACGCTGCAATGTTGGTCCTGTTGTGAATAGTGCAACTTTGTAAGAGAGAGAAAGTAAAAGAAGAGAGAGAAGAGAAAGGTTCAGACGGTGAGAAAAAAGGGAAGAGAGAGAGGGACGCTTTTTTTCCTAAGGTCTCTGTACAAGTCCAAAAGCGGACCTTCAATTGGATTTTTTGGTGTGTTTTTTAATATTTTAATTATCACGTAGGCAAAGACCTTGGACTGACCTTTTGCGTTAAAGATGCTCTTAGTGTGGTCTTATTTCATTATCATCGCTCACTCCATCTTATTACCTACAAAACAATGAACATTGATAAACAATTGTAAAACTTGCTAATAGCAAGTAATTTAGTTCCAAAATCTGTAGGATTATCAATTGCAATTTTAAGTGGTATAAATTCACGAAAAGTTAACTTCTCCATGATGAAATGGTACTTCACTTTAGTTGATAAACATAATTCTTACATAACATCAATGCACTTTGACTATTAATAAAGATCATAACATTTTCATTCAAGAAGTAATTCACGTAACAAGCATTTCAACCACGTGCATTCTTGAACATTAGTGCAACATGTTTTGGTTACGTACTGGAGAGTGCCTATTGATTGCAATTGTGATTTTCGAGTGATACAATTATCACCTAAAATAAAATAGTATGGAGTAGATTTCCTCTAATCTTTATCACCAGCAAAGTCAAAATCTACGTAGCATTTAACTCAAACTTATTACTTTTTTTTTTCCTCAAACACTAATCTCTTTCTTACAGTTTCAATTAGATATCTAAATAGTCATTTAAGTGCAGTCTAATTAGGTTTAATTGGTTTAGACATAAACCTACTCAAGAAACTAAATGCATATGCGAGGTTCGATTTCGTAGTAATCATAGAATAAATTATAGAACCAATATCATTAGCATGAGGAACATTACTCATTTCATGCATTTCATCTTTATTTTTAAGACATTGTGTAGATGATAAATTCATTTGTGCAACTAATAGTACATTAACAAACTTAACAAATTTCATACCAAATTTGATTATCGATTTATCCGTATAAGACTATTGATTAATAGTCAATCTATTAACAATCCTATTTCTCCTAACAACCATGCTAAAAAAATTTCTTGCATCTCCTAAGTCAAATTTCAATTTTAAAAGGGTTTTCATCTTTATGATTTCAGTCTTACTAGCTAACAAACAACATGTCATCCGTATATAACAATAAATAAACTTAACAACCTGCTTTAGAGTTATTATACTAGCATCAAATTCAATCATTTTAAAACCAATTTTAAGCATATAAGTATCAAATATTTTATACTATTGCTGAGGACTCTGATTAAAACCATATAAGGACTTTCTAAGTAAGACAAGTTCAGAATTCCCTCTCACCTCAAATTCTTGAGGCTGGGAGAAATAAATCACCTCATCTATCTTCTCATGAAGAAAAATAATCTTAACATCTAGTTGCTTTAACTCCAATTCATAATGGACAACTAAAGCTAAAACTAACCTGATAATTTTATACTTAGCCTTTGTTTGATTCCCATCAATTTTTGAAAAAAGTTGAGATTTTGGAGAATGTGGAGTGTAGATTGAGTCGAAAAGTCAAAATTTGTAAGCTAAAAGTAAGGTTAATGGTGTAAATTGAATACTGTAGAAAAATGAGATTAAAAAAAATGAGAACCAAATAAGGGCATAATGACATGTGAGAACTCTCCTCATGAAGAAAAATAATCTTAACATCTAGTTGCTTCAACTCCAGTTCATAATGAACAACTAAAGCTAAAACTAACCTCATAATTTTATACTTAATGACATATGAAAACACCTCAATATAGTCCATCTCCTCTCTCCGAGTAAATTCTTTAGCAATCAATCCCGCTTATTTATCTACTCAATTTAGAAAGAATTGAATTTTCAAACCTATAATATTATAATTGATTCTAATCAATGTACATTAGGAGCAAAAACTTACAATTTTTTTTATTGAGCAAATAAAGAAAACAAACAAATAAAAGAATAAAGGATGTGTGATTCATACTAGAAAATTTCCTATTTACAGTATACATGACATACATGTGGCAGAGTATTCCCGAACTCACTGGAATAATCTGTTAAAACATTTTAAATATTGTCATTAATCATAAGTGTCTTCACGTCTCAACTCGAACATCTCTTCTGACGAGTTGATTATTTGGCAATATCTTCCCTGGTTCAGTCTTCTATATCATGAACATAAGTTCAATAAGGAGAATTTTACGCGAAGGCATACTTTTCCCTTTTCCAAGTCTAGTTTTGCTCCGGTTACCAGCCAATGTCCAGGATTGTCCAGTGGCCCTCTATACATTTGTGAAGTATCCACAAATTTCAAGAGCTTCTGCATTTGCACTGGCGGCCCTGTTGGATACACCCCTGAATCCACGATGACTGGTTGTGCCTTCTCCTTCTCTATATTTCCAGTTATTGAAGTACTTATATATGAGAAGAAGCCAGACTTTATGGAATTATGTTCTGATGCCCACTGCATCCAATTAGATTGCACAACATAAAAATCAGATACTTTAGAGTACAAGAGCCTCAGATGCAAAACACTCTTTGTGCCATGCTTCTTTACACAAAGTTGAGCACCAGTGACGATAAACGCAACATCTTCTTCCCCGCTTGTCCATCTTGGATCGTATTTTACAGGGGCTGTGCATACATGTGAAAACTTTTTCCACTGAATAGCTTCAATGTATCGATCATCAGCTATTTCTTCTGATCCTCGCCAAGTTAAAGCATCATTTAGCTTGTCTTGGAGCAGAACTGGTGAGTTCGCTAAGTGCTGGAGGTGTATTGCTAACCTGTTAAATGTTTGCATTTTAGTTAACAAAATTTCGCGCTCACGAATTGGTCATTGCGTTGCATTTATCTCATGTAGAGATAATATTAGCAAATTGCATCAAAATAGTGCTTTACCTATTGGATTTCTTGCCCTCGAGGTACAATCGCATTCCAGTAACTGGTCTTTTTCCAACTGTGACCTGATCAGAATTCAAATTGAATAGACATTTCATTTCTTATTCCCAACATATATATATTTCAACTGTAAAATTTTGTTGACAAGTACAGATCAAGTGTGTTTACCTGAGTAGTATTTACATACAGTTTAGGACCCATCAAATTGAAATTAAGAGCAGGAGTTTGCATGGCCCTGCTTCTAGTTGGGCCAAGTGGGAGGTCACTATGAATTGGTGCCCAAATTCTGTGAGCTTGGAAATCCAGGAAGTACTGTAGATCAGCTATAGGAGGCTTATCTGCACACAAAACAAACACACTCTATTCATCGTACGGTTATGTTACTCGGACTCGAGTATGGGTACATGTCTAAGGTCGGACCTTTTTTTTCGAAAATCTAGGTTATGGAGACACAGCTACAAAATTCTGACATGGATGCAGGAATATATCTTATAAATTTCTGTATTGATAATTATAGATGCATTTCTTGGAATATAATTTATTTCCCTTTTCATTTAAATGATATAAAATATTATCTTTTGGTTTAAAGGAACCAAGAAGGATTCCACACCCTTATCTCATATCAGTGTATCCGGCACGGATACTTTTTAAAAAATGGAGAGTCCGAGAAACATATTTTTACATAGTTATGGAAGGATTTGGAAACAATAAACTGAATTATGTTTCGAAGTAAACTTAAGGTCGACTACTTGAATATCCTTCTCATTCTGTTCTTATACAGTTACATCTGTTTGATTTGATTTGGTCGACTATAATTTCAATGTTGGTAATAAAGTATACTTACATCGAAGATAAAGATTGATGGCATGTGATAAGAACCCTTTGCCTGGAACTCCTCTAAGTAGAGAAGTGATAGGAATGAAGTTAAAGTGAATAGCGTCGGGCATTGATGGAACTGTTAGAAGCCATTCACAATGTGTACTAGTCGACAAGTCTCCACCCCGCTTTGAACATATAACACTGATACCCTACAAATATAATTCAATACAATTTTCAGGTCCCTCTTTATTGCATATTTTGTATGATAAACTAGACACAGCTAAATATATTGCAGAACTTCAAATATGAGACTGACGACAGCAAAACGACAAGAAGAACTCGTATATGATGATCAAACTTACATTCTTTGCTGTGATGGATGCGAAACTGCTGAGAAGATTTGGCTGTGGATCGAAAACATTGAAAGCCTGTGGCACCTGAATTTCAAATTAAACAAATATAATTCAGTGTCATCCAATTTAGACCCTGTTTGAGCCTCGTTATCGCAAAACTCATTTTTTTTAAAACTTAATTTCAATCATACATTCTATCAGTAAAATAGTAAAATAATTTACACGTAAACCCAAATATTTTCATACTTTTTAACTATGCATTCTTCAAAAGCACTGTTACAAAACACATTTAAATAAAAATGGGGTTCAAACAAGGGTAATTGAAATTCGACTTTAAAAATCAAAAATAAAAAATAAAAAAATATATGAAACCTTGTTTTTTTGTTCTTTGGTTTTGCATTGATGTGGAGAAAAAGTGCACGCCCCAGAGAACAACTGATCACCAAGGTTATCCAAGTGGTTCTTTAAGTGTGATGGCTCCATGTTGGAAGACTTGTCTTGCTTTACTAATACGACATCTTGACCACCTATGCTCAACCCCACAATTATGTGTGTACCATATTTTTCAATAAATCTGTCACATCATAAATAATTGAATGTCATAACTCATATCTCAGATAGGCTAGTTTAAATAATTCAAGCAAAAATTTAGGGTTCAACTAAAAAGTTCAATGCAAAAAAGTTAAATTAAGCTTCTTTGTTAAAAGTTTTTTGTTTAAAAACATGTTTTTTTATATTTTCTAGGTAAAGTGTGTGGTTGAAAATTGGAGAGAGAAAATGTGTGTGGTTAAAAAGTGATTTGAAAAATTGTGCAGGAAAAAACATGTTTAAAAACATGTTTGCCAAACACATTCTAAAATTTAAATCGAAGTCAATAATTAATTTTAACCTCATATTTTATAGAATTCACAACTACACATTTCATCTTTTTTTTTTTAATCGAAATCTACTAATAATTTATTTCTATTTAAACCAAATATAGGCTTAATGAGTTTATTGTTGACTTTTACTCAATGCATTGCACAACTTGCATAGCTTATTGATAACTTGTTTGATTTTATTTTAAGTCAGTCACGTGATATAACTATAGCTATAATTTGAAAATGAGATGAATGTGTGTCGATATGAAAGTCATTTCACATTGTGAGGGCATAAGCTAATTCGAATGTGGAAGAATGTCACGTACCGAGAGCTATGCTCCTCTCCCTATTCAGCGTGATAAAAATCGCCACAGCTAGGAGTGTGGTCTTTATTATTGAATATTGCACCAATAATGTGATCGTACATAGGTATTATCTAGGCTCTAGCATCCTACTCATAAGTATACGTGTGCAAGTTTTTCGGGTTCAACGGCCTTAGAATCAGGAAAAGGCTAACATGAAACCTTGAGAGTCAAACTTGCGGTTTGTGAAATAAGTTTATAAATATCATATTTTTCAAAATCACTTTTTAATCATGCGAAATTTTTGAAATAACTTTCAAATCACAAATTTTACCTCAAAAAATTCAAATTCCTTATTCGTAAGCAAAAAATCAACCGCCAAATAGATGCTAAGTTTATAATAAAATTTAAGTTTGATGACCAACTTGTAATAGAATAAAGTTTAGTGAACAACATAGAATTTCATAATATATATATATATATATATATATATATATATATATATATATATATATATATATATATATATATTGTTTACTACATGCCGTGGTTTATCATGTTTGAAAATTACGTCTTTGTTCATAACATCTTTAGAAAAAGAGGTTTATACTTTATAAAGAACCATAATTCAAAAGTTTATGAAAAGTTCCGCAAGAAAATATCATTTGAAAAAGTCACACCAGTTAAGTTTCTTACGTTGAAAAATAAACACGTAAATGTCAAAAATTTTAATACTAACACAAACCAACTAACTGAGAAAATAAAAAATTTAAAAATAATCTGAATATAATATATTAATCTAAATTATCAATGCACGACACGTCTAACGATTTGGTCCATTGATATTGCTGACTTTTTTGGTTAAACGTTGACATTGATACTCCCTTGTGATCACACATCCAATTATAAATTCTACAACCAAGAAATGGCACCTGCCTAATATTATTTTATATACACTGACTTGGTCAATAATCTAGTAAGTTGGCTGTCTCTCTGATATTTGTAATTTCTAGGTTCAACAGATTCATTCAATGGTGACATAAAATTCATCTACTTTGAGGAAATTTCAACTTTAATTTTAGTTTCAAATTTCACTCTTTTATTATAAATTGAAGAAAATTGATTAATTAGTTGACATTCATACCATAACGGATATTCAATACAATCAATGTGTGACTTGCCAACTTATCACTATTCTGCGCGGTAAAAATGTTTTTTTTTTTTAAATATATTTTTTTACATTTTAATCTAAAACGCTGTCACAAGACTCATAACCTAGCGATTACATGGAATGTTACAATTTTGCAACCAACTAAGAAATTTTTGTCAGTCTATACTTAGAGTTCAATAACTCAATTGAATAAACTAAAATTTAAGAGACACGATTGAATTTCACCGAAACTTCAATGATCTAGGTGAAATTTATCAACCTAAAGGAGAAGTAAAACATTATTATTGGTTAAAATTAGAATCTGTTTAATCTTTTGCAAAATTTTCAAATTTTCATCCATTTATTTTCAACCACATATTTCTACGAAACCCACCATTTTTCACACTTTTCAATCACTTTTTAACCACACATTCTCCTAAAACTTCAAAATTTCTCAAAATTTTAAAAAAGTATATGGGACCAAACGAGCTCTTATTGGTCAGAGTTTGAACGAATGATATCAATTTAGTAAATAAATTTTATTTTATTCCAATCAAGTCACTAAATTTTTGAGTTAATATCAATTTGATCACTTTGTTTATCTATCTAAGCTAACCGCCTAACCCGACCAAATTTCGCTACAAGTTAGTTTATGGCGAACAAAGTCGAGGAGATAATTCCCGATCAAGAAGAGAAGATGTAAGTTTAATTTAAACCATAGATAGATAGACACTGGGAATATATGTATTGCCTGGAGAGAAGAATATATGTATTACCTGGCAAGAGCAGATGGATCCCAAGTAGAAGGAACGGCGTTTCGTACATGATCGGCCAGAATAAGTGGGAACCGATCAATATGAACATTGAAAAGCACAATGAAATAACCATCAAGCCCTAAATACTTCGTGTTTGCTGCATCTGTAGCCCATGATCCACTATGAAAACTAAACAATGAATTGAACAAACCCGATGGAATTTTCCCAGGCACTGAACATTTCTGGTTGAAGAATTCCGACATCTGCACCAATCACAACAAAAGTCAATCATTATCGAGGTCGATAATGAAAAGCAAAATGATTCACATAGTCGGCTCGACTCGGCCCCAAACTGAATACCTGATTGAAATCGAGGATATCGGATTGATATCGTGTGCGGTCACCTTTATCGCATTTGATGTCAATAGAAACATCTCTGAATGTTCCATAACCTGGAACTGAAAGCTCTCTCGTATCCGTTTCGTTAAGCAAAATGAGTCTACTGTCTCCTTTACAATATTTGAGTCGAAAATCGGAGGTTAAATCGATTCCTTTTCCAAGGCTGCTAAGTGCCTTCTGCACAATTCCCTCACTACTCATTTCTCGAACTTAATTTTGTGTTTTCTGGGCAGCTTGAATGAATATATTGAGCATATTGATCTGGTTAAAACAGTAGAATGGGGGATTGGAATTGAAGAGAGAAATTGGTAAGAATTTTCGTTTTTGTTTGAAGATGTGTATTTTATATGCATATATTATTTGACTGTTATTTGAGCCTTTAATTAGCGTGTCATCTGATTCGCTCCTTGGCTTCACACACTGTGAATGTTTGTATTAGAGCCTCCAAAGAATTTACTTATAAAGTTAAATAATAGCTTATTTTGAGAGGGGGGAAAAAAAAAAGAAGAAAAGAAAACTGAGTACTAGAAGTTGAAAATAAGTATTTGTCTTGACGGGTATATTTTCCTATCAAATAAAAAGTACAGTTCACATTAGAATCAGGTCAAGATGTGGCGCAAACATAGAGAGCAATAACTGGTATAATTAGAAAAATGATAATGGGATGCTGGGCACATTTTCAAGTGATGATTGGGGAGGTGAAAAATGAAAAATCTTCAGCCTCACTTATAGCTGTCGTATTTAGGGTTCGAATTTCAAAATATAGATGAGGTCATTGGTAAGCGAAGTCAAAAGGCAAGCCTCCTACCCTACACCCTTAAAAGCATATCATGTGATTTATCTCCTTCAAAATGCCTAAGGCAAGACAGGTGCCCTCAAGGTGTGGGTTACACCTTTTCGAATTCGATGGGGGATACTATCAGAACGGGACGGAACGGGATAGGAAATTTTCGACAATGGGAATGAAAAAGTATTTTTGATCAAGGGATGGGTCGAGGATCAGGATAGTGAATCTTGTCGTGACCCAACTCATCCCGTCCCCGATTAATAATTTCTATTAAAAATAAATAAAAAAAGCTCAAAAAAATTAATAATAGTCAAAACTTAAAATTTCGGTTTAAACTTTCAAGTTTCAAGCCCGCTTAACCTCAAGATCCAAACAACCTAATTTTCAACTGTAAAATTTTAAAAATAATTTCAAATTAAAAAAATTTATTTAATAACAAATGGTGATGAAAACAAAGATTTTAGGTATCCCAGCCAATCCCTTATTTAAGCGGGAATGGGATGGGTAAATCTCCGACGAGATTGGGACGGACGGGGAGTAACATCCTCACCTCGAATCCACTACTTTGTCATTGTTACAAACTATGCTTAAATGGACTTGACACGTCATTCATGACAGGACCACGTATGACTCACAAAATGTCAAGTCATCGTCCGACCTCACAAAATCTGTAATACTTAGGTCAGGAAAGCTTAAAAGATTTGATAGGTACTACTCATACCAACAAAGTGCATATTCTTTTACGAAAATTCATCGTTGGAAATTCCATAGTTAAGCATGTTTAGCTTGGAGAAATTCTAGGATGGGTGACCTCCTGAGAAGTTTTCTCGGGGGAGCGTGCGAGTGAGGACAAAGTATGTTGAAAAGACCAATGTTGGTACAGTGAGGACAGTATGTCGTTATCTAATGGCCTGGATAAGCCCGTTAAGTGGAACCCGAGTCGTTACAAATGGTATCAGAGCCGACCGCCAGCCGAAAATCGGGAACTAAGTGCTATGCGGGACAAAGTACTACGTCAAATGGCGAGAGCCACCTCTTGAACCCGTAGGAACCACCTCAAGAATCTCAACGTCTGACAATGGATTCTCAGATGGTTTAAGCGCGACAAGGACGTCGTGAGTCTAATGAGGGGTAATTGTAACACCCAAGTCAGAAAAGTTTAAAAGATTTGATGGGTAGTACTCATACCAACAAGGTGCACCTTCTTTTTTGGAGGTCCATCATTAAAAACTCCTCAGTTAATCGTGTTTGCTTGGAGAATTCTAGGATGGGTGACCTTCTGGGAAGTTTTCACGGGAGCGTGTCAGTTATGACAAAGTATGCTGAAAAAACTCATATTGGTACAATGGGCACAGTACGTTGTCATCTAACTGTCGGGACAGCCCGTTACGTGAGACCCGGGTTGTTACAAAATCGATTTTTTCTTACGGACTCATCACTCTGGACATATGTCGGAGTCCTCAAATCGCCCTTCACCATTCATGACGTCGAACTTGTTGTACTGGAGTCCACACTCCAAATAGGTGACAAGTAGGAGTGGGCAAAACCCAACCCAACCTGCAAGAAACCGTCAAACCGAACCGAACCGACCGGGTTGGGTTGGTTTTTCACCAAAAGTTGGCTGGGTTCGATTTTTTTCTACAGAAATCGGGTCAGGTTTCGGGTTACCACTTGAAACCCGGTTAACCCGACCCGACCCAACCCAACCCGTTTTTTTAATTAGAGGAAAAAAGTGTGTTTTCTATAAAGTTTATATAAAAAAAAAACGAGATCAGGATTCAGATTGCAATTCAAAATAAAACTTGAAACCCTACGTCCCGACCTCGCATCGCACGCTCTCTCTCTCTCTCAATCTCTCTCACAAGCATCGCTCAGTCAGTCCCTCTCCTCAGCCTCTCACTCTTCTTCCGCCGCTGTTCTTGTTCGGTATATCACTATTTTGATTTCGATTTTAGTTCTTTCATTTTCTTTTAGATCTTATCAATATTATTGAGGTATATGCTTGAGTTTATGTTTTGAATTTTAGATTTTTCATTTCCAACCCGTTTTGAACTGTTGAGTGTTGACTGCCGCCGGTGACACCGTCCTTAACTCTGTGTTCGGTATATCAAAATTTGTAGGTTTATTTTTTCTTTAATTTTTTAATCCTAATCTCATATTGCCAAAATGATAGGTACGCTATTTTTGAAGGACTTGAAGTCTAGTTCGTTGGGTAGAAACGATTTTTCACAGTTGTTGTATGATTTTTGATTGTTTGTTGTTGGATTAAATATTTATTAATGGATGGATTATTATTTTAATTATATTTGGATGATTGTACTATTAAATTATATTTCAGATGTCTAAATTTTATTTGGATGAATTGATTGATCTTATTTGATTGACGGTATGATATTATTTATATGATTGTACAAGTCTATACTTTATAGATGTAGCTAGAATGATTAAAATTTGTAATTTTTCTTTGAATTTTTCCGGTTAGTTGGATTTTATAGGTATTTAACATTTTTGGTACATTGTTTTAAGTTGTTATATATGTTGTTTAATTGGGTCAATAATTTAAATTTTAATTGATTTTACATGTTGTACACTTAAATAATTAATTGGGGCTACAAAAATTGAATTTTTGGGCCATGTTAATACAATTTGCCAATTTGGGCCAAAGTCCAACCCGCCCGACACCTTATTGGGTTGGGTTGGGTTGAAATCTAACATTGGGTTGGGTTGGGTTGATTTTACATCAACCCGATCAAGTTGGGTTGGGTTTGGGTTGGACCAAAATCTAACCCAACACACGCCCACCCCTAGTGACAAGATTGGTCAATGTATTAGAGAGATATGACTCATCTGCAAGAGGAGGTTTAATGTGACATGTAGTGATAGCAAAAAAATTCGACTTGAACCCGACCTTAATGGAGCAAAAAACCGCACTGCGGGGCGAGTTCTAATGACCTACTCGAGTCGTAGGGCGGGAGAAGATTTGGCCGCCCCAAATAAATTAATTAATAAAAAAATTAAACTGGGCGACGAGGTTGACATACTTCGCCCCGAATTTTTTCGGGGAGGGGGGGGGGTAGCGGGTTTGGGGGAAAAAAATACCAGCAAGGGGCGGGGCATGGGTCTGGGCACCCGAACCCGCCCCCGTTACCATCACTAGTGACACAATCGTAACCCTATGATAAATGGTAAGGATTATTATTAAAGAAATTGTTTACCTCATGAAGAGTTATGGATCTGTCACGTAGAAGTGTAACACGTGCCACAATCTTAAAAAGCAATTTCTCCTACAAATATACCACGTTTACCTCCTAGAAAAATGTTAGTAACTCGATATTAAAACACAATTTACAAATCTCATTCCCTTTTGCACTTATATTTTCTGCATTCAAATTATATTTACTCACAATGATTATGACTTAAGCATCGAAGTGCTAACAGGTGTCCCTCGGGCATCGTTGCATACTAACTGTTTGTTCAAGTGCACAATAAGTTCACATGTTCAAAAGGGAGGAGCTACTGTTTATTCAAGTGCTCAATAAGTCCACATGTTTAAAAAGGGAGGGAGGGAGGGAGGGAGGGGGGGAGCTTAAACATGTTAACTCAAGGTTCACCAAATTTTGTAGTCAATCCCTAGCCCTGGGTATAATGGTCTTGATGAACTTATAACAATCTTGTACAGTGAAAAAAATGAGAAGAGCCGAAAGCGAAAACATTCTAATAAATCATCATTAAAAACCTCAAATCTATTACTTTCAAAAAAAAAAAAACCACAAATCTATGTCTGATTTTTCGATTCTCAATTAAGGCCCTGTTCGGCTGGAATTAATAAGGAGAGAAGAAATTGAAATTATTTTGTTGATTTATTTGTATTTTCTATGTAAGATGTGGAGTTAAAAATTGGAAAGAGAAAAAGTGGATGGTTAAAAAGTGGTATGAAAAATTGTATAAATTAATTTTTGTATTGTTTTTGTGATTTAATCTCCCGCTGCCGAACACACCCTAAATAGGCATGTTCATCGGGTTTCATGCCTTTTTTTTGTTACACCCTCAATTCCACAAATATAATCTACTATTCTTTTTTTGTCCGTCCCACAAAGATAGTTCACTTCCTTTTTTGAAAGTGAAATTAATATTTTATGTCCCGTTTTACCATTGTTTAATGTGTTTTTTTAGTGTAAATAAATTTATAGTATTTCAATTTTGTGGGAAACTACATAAATTTATTAGGGGTATATTAAGAAAAGTGATTGAAAAATTTATTTTTGCAACAATATTAATTGATATTTCTTAATCTGTGTGGAAATGGGTAGTGGACTATCTTTGTGGGAACGAAGAGAATATAAGGTATATACTATATAGCATGTAATTGACCGATTTTTTCCCGATTCTCTATTTTTTTTTTGGATCAAATGGATGATCTGATCTCCATAAAATCACTATCAATTTTAATTAAATTGTACTAAAATTCAATTTTTTATTTGAACAAAAAGAAAAGGGTTAATATGGATATTTCTTAGACGTTTTGGACATTTTTATAAGAGACCTGGCATGTGTTTACATACTAGTACCTATCTTCACGCATTTCTTGCTTAAAAATGAAAAATGTTGGGAAGTACGTCAATAATTATGGTACTCATGTAATTTTTTCGTATATTATTGTATTCTTTCTCTCCATTTCTTCCCCATAGTTTAATTTTATTATTTTTCCTTGCGTACCTTATGGTTTTCGTATTTTATTCTTTCTCCCTATTTCGTCCCCCATCTTTATTTTACTATTTACTTACGTACTTTTTATTTTTGGTATTTTACACTCTCCAACTCGGTTCCCATAATTTAGCCTTGGTTTGAAAGAATTATCCGTCAACAAATGTGATTGAAAGAAGTTTGACCAGTTTATACATAGTGACTTGACTTCTCGAGTTAGCCATTCTAATTGGGAATATAAAAGTCGTTAATATTACTTGTAAATTTCACGAAATACTTGGATAAAAGTGATTTTAATATTTATAATATGAACGAAACATAGGATCAATTCTACTATAGAAACTCAAGTCGAGACGTAACGATTAATCGAAAAAGTGCTTCTTGTAATGTTAAGAATAATTTTAATTTAGCTTTTGCTTCTTGTAGAAGAGTGATTTTTTTATTTTTAAATTTTTTTTTTGAAATTATCTTAATTTTTATTTGAAACTAATTTCTAAAAGTACTTCCTAATTGTCCATTCCGTAAGTACTTTTGAAGGAAGTCACGTTGTACCAACTTCATTTAAAAACTCATCAACTTAATGGAAACACTTAAAAAAAAAAAAAAAAAATTGTCAAACGAGCCACAAGCAACTTTTTACTTATCAAAAGTCATCACAAGCATATCTTGAGCCTATATCAAATCGACTTTGAAGTCGATTTCTAATCCACTTGATCAATTCTTAAAATATTGATCGTTGGTTCGATTTTCAAGCTTTGTTTGGTAAGGAAAAAAAAATTATAAACTAAGAATATAATGTTTTCGAGGTTAATTTTGTAATTGAAAAATAATTTGAGAAAATATGTGTAACTAAAAAATAGTCTGAAAAAAGTATAAACAATCTATATACTGAGTCCAAAAATCTGAATTCCAATAGTTTTTTTTTAATCAAAAGAATTCCAATAGTTGATAATACATGTGAATGTGCCTAAACTTTCACTCCTTTCCCACTTGCTTACTAGAACCCATGTGAACATCAGCAATTAGGTCCACAAAGAGCCAGAAAGGTAGCCCCCATTATTTTGCTGTTGCCCGTGACATAAATTACTAGAATTCTATTGCGTGCGGGTAAGGAGAAAGAGACATTCCATTGTCCTTGATACAAAATTAACAATTAATTTCAATTATATATTTCATATATTCCACAACTTTTCAACTATTATCAAAACCGGGCATAACTATATATATACTTTTCTTGGATTTTTGGCTGCTCCAAAAAATTGAAAAGAGAATAACTATACGAGATTGTTGACATCCTGTAAGCACTTCAAAGACAGGACAACGTCAATATAACCTGCACTTGTGGTGCTTACGGAGCGTCAACAGAGACTAAGGGGGGTTTATTTAATTAGGATTTGGAAGGAAATTTAAAGACTTTGATGGAATTTAAAAGTCTAGGGATATTCAATCCAGATTTTTTTAAATCCATTAAAATCTTGAGTTATTCAATCTAGATTTTAATAGACTCTTAAAATGTCTTTTAAAGTCATGGTGTATTGTATAAAGACTTTTAAAAGTTTTTAAAAGTCTAGTGTTATTTAAATTATCAATGACTTTTAAAAACTCTTACGAAATCCTCTATGTACTAACTTCTAAACGTAAAGTGTTATGACAATGTTGTTCAAATATATAAATAAAAGTTGAAAAGTGCGAGAACCGGTCCAATAAATAAGGAACCGGTCCAAAAAGTGCAAAAACCGGACCAAATAGTCCGGACCGGACCTAAAGGTCCGGCCAGATACCAAATGGTCCGGACCGGACCTATAGGTCCGGCTAGAATGAAGAACCAGGCGATCGCGTGGTTGATGGTCAGGCGATCGCGTGGTTGAGTGATATTGGTCACTGGTCATTTTTTTGAGGCATCACGCGATCGCGAGTGCCTCCTAACTCGCGATCGCGTGGCCTTAAAATTCGATCGTTGGAAATTTTTTCAGAATTTCTCAAGCACCTTTTCAACCAATTTTGACACTCTTTCGTGAAGAGTTGCATGAACAACGAATAGGGATGATAGAATTCTATAAATAGGTATAGAATTCATGGTTTGAACTACTTTTTGATCAATATACTTACAATATTGAATATCATCCAAAATCTTGAAACTTAGAATCTTCAAAAATTTGTTCTTCTTGTTCCTATTCTCCAAGTTTATCAATTGTGCTATTTGATACTTGGTTTGAGGCTTGAAATCCGCTAAAGCAATTTGCTTGAAGGCCCTTTAGCATTCTCATTCCGAGAGGGCGCAAATTTCGCTTTTAGGACAGCATTCTTTGCGATTCAAGTCATTTTGTATTTCTGAATTCTTCTTGATTCTTTATTTAAGTTTTGTGTCAACTTCACATATTCCATTTGAGAAAGGAAGTTTCTCAACAATCTAAAAGCGAAATTTGGCAATGGCAACCGAAGGAGACACAACCATGGCTACAATCAAGTTGATGAATCAAGATTTAGTTCGCTTGGATCGTTTTGATGGTACCAACTTCACAAGGTGGCAAGACAAAATTAAGTTCCTATTAACGGCGCTGAAAATCTTCTACATCCTTGATCCAAATTTGGAAGACTTGCCCGAACCTTCCGAGAAAGATACCGAACAAGCAAGGATTGATCGAAAGAAGCGAGAAGAAGATGAACTTATTTGTCGTGGTCATATCTTGAATGCACTTTCGGATCGTCTCTACGACTTGTACACCAACACTAAATCTGCAAAAGAGATTTGGAACGCACTTGAAAACAAGTACAAGGCCGAAGAGGAAGGAACAACAAAATTCCTTATAACAAGGTACTTCGATTTTAAATTTTTGGAAAATGTTCCCCTATTACCCCAAGTTCATGAATTGCAAGTGATTGTCAATAAATTAAAAGCGGTGAAGATAGAACTTCCGGAATCATTTCAAGTAGGAGCAATTATTGCTAAATTGCCTTCTACTTGGAGAGGATATAGGAAGAAAATCCTTCACAACTCCGAAGACTTTTCAATGGAGCAAATTCAAAAACATCTCCGAATTGAGGAAGAGTCGAGGGCAAGAGATGGGATTGAACATTCCCATGTTGGTACTTCTAAAGCCAATGCCTTGGAGAACAACAAAGTGACCAAAGTAAACAAAAGAAAGTTAACTAGCAACAATAACAACAAATTCAAAAAGAAGCCCAAGGGAGAATGCTTTGTATGTGGAAAATTCGGCCACTTTGCGAAAGATTGCCGACATAAAAAGCAAAGCAATTTTGGAGGCAAGGTTAATTCCATTGACAAGAATGAAATTATTGCTATTATAAGTGAAGTGAATTCTGTCAAAGGAAAAATTTCGGGATGGTGGTATGATACATGCGCCACTGTTCATGTTTGCTATGACAAGTCCCTATACAAGACCTATCAAGAGATTGATGATGGTCAACAAATTCAAATGGGAAATGAACATTGTTCAAAAGTCATAGGCAAAGGGAATGTTGATCTTCAATTCACATCCGGAAAGGTTGTAACTCTTACAAATGTCTTACATGTGCCGGATATGAATAGAAACCTTGTAAGTGGTGATTTGTTAGGAAAACCGGGCGTGAAATGTATTTTTGAGTCGGAAAAACTTGTATTGTCCCGAAATGGTTTCTTTGTTGGTAAAGGCTATTCCACTAATGGAATGGTCAAATTATGTACTATTGACAATGCAATCAATAAAATAAATTCTTCTTACTTTGTGTGTCCTTTAAATTTATGGCATGATAGATTAGGACATGTTGGATATTCTACTTTGCATAGAATGATTAGAAATGGCATGCTATCTTGTGATTTTACAAAGAATGAAAAATGTGAAATTTGCACTAAGTCCAAAATGATTAGAAAACCTTTTCAAAGTGTAGAAAGATCATCTAATATTCTTGACTTAGTTCATACCGATATTTGTGAACTTAATGGCATGTTAACAAGGGGTGGTAATAAATATTTTATTACTTTCATTGATGATTATTCTAAATTTTGTTATGTTTATCTAATGAAACATAAAAATGAGGCTTTTCATATGTTTAAAGCATATAAAAATGAAGTAGAAAATCAAAAGGATAAAAGGATTAAAATTCTTAGAAGTGATAGAGGCGGTGAATATTTTTCTAAAGAATTTGATATCTTTTGTGAAGAACATGGTATTTTAAACCAATGTAGTGCACCTAGAACACCGGAACAAAATGGCCTGGCGGAAAGAAAAAATAGAACCTTAGTTGAGATGATAAATGCTATGCTAACAAGGTCTAAATTGCCTAATTACTTATGGGGTGAGGCATTACTTACCGCATGTCATATACATAATAGAATTCCTTTTAAGAAACTTAAAGTTTCACCTTATGAATTGCGGAAAGGTCGGAAGCCTAACATTGGATATTTTAAAGTGTGGGGGTGTTTGGCTTATTATAAAAACACCAATCCTAGTAGGACAAAACTAGGACCAAGAGGGATCAAGAGTGCTTTTGTTGGATATGCTATAAATAGTAAAGCATATAGGCTACTTGATCTAATATCCAATGTAATTATAGAATCACGAGATGTGGAATTTTTTGAGAATTCATTAAGCGTTGATGATATTCCTCAAAATTCAATAGAAATTCAAAATGAATTTCCGACTTCTAAATCACTAGAAACATCTACCCAAGATGTAATTGAGACTAGTGAAACTCGAAGAAGCAAGCGTTCTCGTAAAGAGAAGGTATTATGACATGATGAGATTGATTCTCAAAGGATCTCCTTTTACTTGGTTGAAGCAAGTAAGGAAGATATAATAAGAACAATTCCATATGTTCTTCAAATTGATAGTGATCCTAAAACCTATAAAGAAGCAATGACTTCTAGAGATAGCACATTTTGGAAGGATGCTATCAATGATGAAATGGATTCTATAACGTCCAACAATACTTGGAAGATTGTTGATTTACCGGCTGGATCAAAAGCCATTGGTTGCAAGTGGGTATTTCGAAGGAAATACAATACCGATGGTTCGATCCAGACCTATAAAGCAAGATTAGTTGCTAAAGGTTTTCGACAAAAGGAAGGAATTGATTATTTTGACACTTATGCACCGGTGGCTAGGATCACTACTATTAGAATACTATTTGCACTATCTTCTATATTTGATTTACATGTGCATCAAATGGATGTGAAGACTGCATTTTTAAATGGAGAATTAGATGAAGAAGTTTACATGGAACAACCGGAAGGTTTTGTTCTTCCGGGTAATGATAATAAAGTTTGTAAACTTATTAAATCGCTATATGGTTTAAAACAAGCTCCTAAAAAATGGCATGAGAAATTTGATAATGCAATTATGTCCTTTGGTTTTTCACATAATGTGGTAGATAAATGTTTATATATCAAAAGTTGTGATAAACTTGTTATATTTGTGTGTTTGTATGTGGATGACATGTTGATTATAAGTAATCACATGAATGGCATAAAAGAAACGAAGAGGTTTCTATTATCAACATTCAATATGAAAGATCTTGGTCAAGTGGATACCATATTGGGTATAAAAGTGATCAAGAATGAGTTGGGGTATGCATTAACCCAATCACATTATGTAGAGAATGTGATTGAAAAGTTCAAACATTTGAACATTAAAGAGGCAAATACTCCATTTGATTCAAGTATTAAACTTGTAAAGAATGTTGAAAGGGCTATTGGACAACTCGAATATGCCAGTGCAATTGGGAATCTAATGTATGCAACTCAATGCACAAGACCGGATATTGCATTTGCCGTGAGTAAACTTAGTAGGTTTACTAGCAATCCAAGTGTTGAGCATTGGAAAGTAATTGGAAGAGTTCTTGGTTATCTAAAGAGAACCAAAAACCTTGGACTTCAATATTCCAAGTTTCCAGCAATACTAGAAGGATATACCGATGCAAGTTGGATATCAAACGCTGGAGAAAATAAATCAACCTCGGGATGGTTGTTTACACTTGGAGGTGGTGCTGTTTCTTGGAAATCAAAGAAACAAACAATTATAACACATTCCACTATGGAATCCAAGTTTATTGCATTAGCCGAAACTGGAGTAATATGAGTCTTCAAATTCCACTAGATACGAAGAATGAATCTTCAATATCTATACTATGTGATAGTCAAGCCACTCTAGCAAAGGCTTATAATGAAGTCTACAACGGAAAGTCAAGACATATGAGTCTTAGACATGATTATATAAGAAAATTAATAAAGGATGGAGTAATATCACTTACCTATGTGAGGTCAAGTGAAAATTTGGCTGATCCATTCACAAAACCACTTACCAAAGAGTTGGTAAGACAAACATCGAGTAAGATGGGGCTAAAACTCCTATTATAAATTCACCAATGACGGCAACCCTACCTGTCATTACGAAATGAGTAATTCACGGGTTCAAAGGGTAAAAACAAGTCATTCGATAAGTGAATTGTTGCAGTACTTAAAAATTATTTTAAAAGCCCTATCCTAAGGATACAAGTGCTGGGGTAACTGTTTGGAGGGTTGAACAACTCTTAAAGAAATTCAGTAATTAATACAAGTGTCTTTAAAAGTTACCAAGACACTGTAAGAATTTCTCCTATATGAACTTAGAAGTGGTGCCGCTTCAAGGAAAGTTTTGGAGTTACTTTCTGAAAAGTTCATGAACTCGGATGGACGCAAGGCCATTAACGCGTCAAAGTAAATCGTGTGGAACGTATTGAGCAAGAATGTTCACGTGTGCGATATCGCCGGTAATGTCATAAGGGATAACTGGTTCAAAGCCAAGGCTACCTGGGATCTCGATATTACTTTGCAATATTAGCACTAATATAAGGTTAAAATCGAAAGATACCTTATTTTATGCGTGGCATCGTTTATGATTCTAAGTTGTGTTCATATATTTGAACAAGTGGGGGATTGTTATGACAATGTTGTTCAAATATATAAATAAAAGTTGAAAAGTGCGAAAACCGGTCCAATAAATAAGGAACCGGTCCAAAAAGTGCAAAAACCGGACAAAATAGTCCGGACCGGACCTAAAGGTCCGGCCAGAATGAAGAACCACGCGATCGCGTGGTTGATGGTCAGGCGATCGCGTGGTTGAGTGATATTGGTCACTGGTCATTTTTTTAAGGCATCACGCGATCGCGAGTGCCTCCTAATTCGCGATCGCGTTGCCTTAAAATTTGACCGTTGGAAATTTTTTCAGAATTTCTCAAGCACCTTTTCAACCAATTTTGACACTCTTTCGTGAAGAGTTGCATGAACAACGAATAAGGATGATAGAATTCTATAAATAGGTATAGAATTCATGGTTTGAACTACTTTTTGATCAATATACTTACAATATTGAATATCATCCAAAATCTTGAAACTTAGAATCTTCAAAAATTTGTTCTTCTTGTTCCTATTCTCCAAGTTTATCAATTGTGCTATTTGATACTTGGTTTGAGGCTTGAAATCCGCTAAGCAATTTGCTTGAAGGCCCTTTAGCATTCTCATTCCGATAGGGCGCAAATTTCGCTTTTAGGACAGCATTCTTTGCGATTCAAGTCATTTTGTATTTCTGAATTCTTCTTGATTCTTTATTTAAGTTTTGTGTCAACTTCACATATTCCATTTGAGAAAGGAAGTTTCTCAACATAAAGTACAACCACAAAATCTCTTTATTTGTCTCTCATTAACCTCTAAGATTTTGAAAGACTTTTATAAAAATAAAAAAAACCTTTTAAATTTTAATTTTATTTATTCTATATTTTTCTTCTTTCATATTATTTTTAGAAACCTTAAACATTTGACTAAACAAATCATTATTTCTCTTCTCTTCAACTTTTTGTATTTTAATTATTTTTTCTTTATATTTGGATTCTCTTTTTTTTCATCGTTTTTTTTTTATTTTTTTATGAAAATAAATCTAACTAAAATTCCATAAGATCTTATAGAAAAATAATAAATAAATTGTGTCAAAACAAATAATAATAAGTAAAGTGATTCAAGAATTTTCTCTAGAAATTTTTTTGATGAACATAGTACAATTTTTATGTCGATATCAAATGAGATTTTATTTTCCCCCCATTTTTTTAATCACAAATGTTTCTCTGTCTTAAAATTATTTATATTTCTCACGTTTTTTTTTAATTCACTTTACATATAATTATTATTAACGATTCATATTCACATCATACGAAAATTAATCTATTAGCGTTTATGTTTTTCAATTAAAAAATAAAAGTCTTTAAAAGTATTTGAAAGTCTTTTAAATCAATCTATAAAAATTTTTGAAAGTATATGAAAGTCTTTTAAATAAATGTTCACGAAAGTCTTTAAAAGTTTATATAAATCCATAAAAGTCAATCAAATTCAATGAAATTCATTAAAAAAAGTCCATCAAAAAAAGTCTTTAAATGTCTCTCGAAATCCCAATTGAATAAAACTCCCTAAGGTCTACCACGACTTACAATGAAATAAATACATTACAAATACAGTCCACTCTAATAATATAATATGCTAAACATCGGAATTGAAGACTAATATTTTTTTCCAGTGAAAAGAATTGGAAAACTCGATTTACCGTCATTGGTGCATTTGATTTCCAGTCGAACCATTCCGTCTCATCCAGATCCGTCCATTCACATTATGACATTATGAAGAAAATTCAGCACTTGACCATTCTTAAAGTAAGGACGAAATATTGAATTAATTATTTGAATGATCACCGAACTTAGAAGTATGTCTTGGATTGATCACTGAACTTTAAAGTTTCGAAATTTGATCACTGAATTTATGTAAACGTCTTCGACTAGTCCATGAACTTTAAAATGTCGAGTTTTGATCACTAAACTTTGAGTTAATTGTCTCAATAATCACTGAACTTATGTAAACGTCGAGTTTTGATCACTAAACTTATCAAAATGGTAAACTTTAGTCATTAACTTAACTTTCGCAACAGAATTGACGACGTAACAGACAAAATATCCGTCAACTTCAACTGACCAATCATGGCACACAAACTTGCTAAGTAAAATTTTTAAGAACGCTTTTTATTGATCACTACATTTTTAAAAACTTTTTTTACCGTTAATTTATTGCATACAACTGATAATTTAAAAGTTTACAAATCGTTTGTGTTATTTATAAATTATAATCATTGCGTAAAAGAACAGTGTGTTAATGATTAATCGACAACCCTTTTAAAACTTTCTTACGTTATAATTTGGGAGAGTTGGGGTTTCAATTGATGTTGCGGGAGAGTTTGAGAGCCTGTCACTGTGATGTCATCGACGATTGAGCAGGGGAGAGGGCTAGGCAAAGATATTTTGTGGGTCGGCTAGGAGAAGGATGTAATATCAGTGTAAATCTGATTTAATATTTGTTGACTTCATCGTGTGAAACCAACCTACCAAAATTGAACAGTAAATATACAAAAGCAACTCTTATAATATAGGGTTAAATCATATCTATCGTATCAAATTTGGCATTTTGCACCTGTACTTCAACATTTTCTTGTGGGATTGGTCACTGCCTCGCTCAAAACATCTTTATCGTTTTAATTTGACATTTTGATCCTCAAATCAACATTAGATTTGCATAAAAGGTTCTTATCATCTATTTTCTTCATTAAAGAAATATAAAATGATTAATTTACCATACTTTTAAAATAAACAAATAGAAAAGAAAGAAAAAATTACAATTCTTTAATGGATAAATAGTAAGGACCTTTTCCCCAAATAAAATTGTTGACGGTGGCTTGCTTGGAAGTCTTACGGGCCGCTAACACACGGATTGTCCCATGTGAAGGAGATTTGTCTCGTGCATGCGGGTGAGCATGTCCTCAAGGATTTGAACTTTCGATTTCTTAATATGAGGATTCTAAAAGTATCCCTAGTACCACTAAGGTCTTGACCTCTTGATATGAGGCATTGCCACGTTCAAATCTCGAGGGACGCGCCCAGCTACTCTTACGTGCCAGACGAGTGAGTCATTGGTGACTCTCGAAACTGCCTAGAATGCTACCTTGAGCTAACTGAGTGAGCTCACGGGGCTTTGCCTTTTTCTTACCAATGGTGAACTGAGGGGGTTAAGAGTTACTGAGAGAGAGTATGAGTAAGCAGTAAGAAATAAGACAAGGAAAACAGCAGCTTCAAAAGAATGAAACCAGCCTTCTTTAACATAAACTCTATTTCATAATGTCTCAATTACAATTCGTTGCTTCTTATTTATAGACAAATTTCCTACCCACTACTCCGAATGAAAAACAAAATTACCAACTAATTGTTACTGACTATTTCTTAGCTAGGGAATAAGACTTCAACCAAAATAATAGGACAAATAGTAACAGCTCCTTAAGGATAATTTCCTTAATTACAGTCAGCTTTTATTGTGATTTTTGAACGAAAATTGAGAAAAAAGTTAAATATGTGAGGCAAATGCAGAAATTACAATAAATATGTTTACATGATACACAATTAAAAAACTACAGAATTTACATTTATCATTCAATGAAATTTTCGATAATTTGGATTGTTTATATTGTTTTTAAATTTTAATAATTGTTGTAATAAAAAATAATTTTTGTATCTTTTGTATTTGTATTGATTATGCATAATCATTAAATTTTATGAGTGCTTATCTATATTGCGGATAACAATTTTAGTTCATCGCACTGGTGAAAATCTATATTTATATTATATATAAAAGTAAGATAGTTTAATAGAATTTAATTCTTATATTTTTTATGTTTTAGTATTATAGTAAATAATTAATAATATGTTATTCGTATATTTTGGTTATAATTATTATCATTTTTATATTAACGTTATTATTGAATGAGTTCAATCAATATTTTTAGTTAAAATTATTATTTAATTATTTGTTGTTCTTAATATTATAAATCATATGTGTACCTATCAATAATTAAATTGTGATTTAATTATTAATAGTCAAATCATTTGTTATCTTTAATATTACAAATCATATTTTCTAAAATATTATTATTATTATTATTATTATTATTAATCAAGCCTCTGTTCAGCAACTATATTTTTGTTTCGAAGTAAAATGCATGGTTAAAAAATAGTTTTAAAAAAATATGTGGTTAAAAAGTGGGTTGAAAAAATGTGTTACTTATAAATAATTTATAGAAAAAGTTATTAAATGAAGGTTAATATTGAAGAGTTAATGCTTTGATTTTTTTAGTTAATAATATTATTAGAATGATTAATATTTTTTAATCATTCTTAATTTTAATAAAATTTCTAAAGATTATAGGATATAATTTTGTAATCTCCAACTTTACTCGATTGTTATATCATGATAATCGCTAGATTTTTAAAATTATTATTTTGACTACTTATTTTTGTAAATAAATTTTTATTGGTTAAATTCAAATATTTTGACTATTTCTTTTTTATTATTATAATTGATGTTTTTGAATGAAAATTAAAAAATACATTAAACACAATCGGAAAATTTAGAAGTTATGAGAAATATGATAATACCTTTCACATGCATCAATATTTGTGCACATAATATTATATCAAATATGATATACATTAAAAAACTACTAAATTTACATTGTCAATGAAGTTATTAATAATTCATAAAAATTACTGAAATCAATAATAATTTATTATTTAAATATATAAAATTGACGTTTACTGTTCAAAGGATTTTTTAATAATTTGAATTACTTATGTTATTTTTTAAATTCTAATAATTATTGTAATAGAGAATTCTTTTTTATGCGTTTATATATGTGTTGATTATGTATAAGTACTAAAATTTTGCGAATACTTATTGAAATCGATATTGCCGATAATAACTTTCGTACATCGCAAGGGTGAAATACTAGTTAAACTAATAGTAGGATTGTAACGGTTAGGCTTGGGACAAACCCCCTTCACAAGGGACAATGCGTGTTGGTAGCATGTAAGACTTTCGAGCAGGTAACCCATCAACAAAAATGTTGATTTGATGGTCTATATGTCAAAATTGAAACGATATGAGTCACTTGCACAATGAAGACAAACAAAATGAACGTTTTTCACGATAAACATACCAATTTTGCCAAAAAAAATAAAAATGAAATGAGAATGCAAATACCAAATTTGAAACAATAAGAACATTTGTTGTTAATTACCCTTTCCCTAGTTGCTCTTTTCGGGTTTTGGAAGTTAAATTAATATAGAATTATATCTACAATTTACATCTACATTTATATTTATATCTATTTATCTACAATCTACATACGTACAATATAATACATAAATATACATATATTTATATTTATTTATATCTTAAAAGTGTGGATGAGTGAGAGTCTTTTGATTTCCCATTTTATCTTTGTATTCTTTTTTTTTTTTTTTAAATAATACTGTTAGTTCATTTATTGAAATTTGTTTTACATTTATTTTAATTCTTATTTCAAGAACATTAATTTATAAATCACACAATTTTCAAAACCACTTTTTAACCACACACTTTTCTTTTTCCAATTTTCAACAACTATTTTTTACCTCAAAATCATAAATAAACAAGTTTATAAACCAAACAGTATTACCAAATGGAGGCTAAATCAAAATTGTTATTCAATTAATATTAATTTAGCATTGTTACTTTTTAATTTACTTTTAGAATATATTTCCCATGATAATTTCATTGAACAATTCGGTAAGTGCGTTTATGCGTTCAATAGATTTTTTTTTTTTTTTAACTCAAACAATTAGCCCCTGTTCTCTTTGCTGTTTTGAGGTCGTTTTCTATTTTTATTTTCGAAAACGCTAAAAACGCGTTCTCTTTACCATTTTCGAAAACGCATTTTGGAAAACAAAAAAAAAAATTGTACACAAAACGGAAAACGCTCGAAACATCGTTTTGAGCGTTTTGTGTGTATTTCGACAAAAAATGTCCAAAACGCGGAAAACGCGTTTTGAGATTTTTTTTTTTTTTTTTTTTTATAGAATTATCTTAACTTAGAACTAAGCTTAATATAAAGTTTTTATTTTATTTTATTTTTTTTAGAATTATCCTAGCTTGGAACTAAGCCTAAATAAAGAATTTTTTTTTTAGAATTATCCTAACTTGGAACTTAGTTTAAATAAAGTTTTATTGAATTCAATATCAACATTACAAAAAAAAAATTAAATGAGAATTCTTGTTGTTATATTTCAAAAAATGCAATGATAAATGGACTCTGGTGGTTTTGAAAGGACTTGCATTTTCTGGATTTTAATATAAATAGAGCTTTCTCAAGTCCGGAACCTGACCAAGCTGTGTTAATATAGACTCTTAATACTCACATTAGTGTGTTGCATGTAACCATATTTTTAGTATATTGTGAAAGGAAATTTGAGTTGGAGTTAGTAGTATTCTGTAAGTAAATTAATTAAAAATAGTTTAAATAGTGTTCTGCAAAATTTCAAACAGAACATGTTTTCCAGCTTTTCATTTTCAAAAACAGTTTTCAGAAATGACAAACCAAACGCGTTTTCAGCAAATTTGAAAACAAAGATGAAAACACAAAACACAAAGCATTTTCGAAAATGAAAATACAAAATAAAATACAAACAGAACGCCACCTTATCTTTTAGCTCTCTATTGAGCAATACTATTTCGTTTACAAACACACTATTTGAGCAATTCAAAGAACATGTTTACGCTTTCAATGAATTTTTTCTATTTTTAATTCAAACAATTATTAATGGTCAAATTATTTGTTATCTTTATCATTAAAAATCATGTTTTTTTGAAATATATATTGTATATATTATTATTAACTATTTTAATAAATTAAGAATTCGCTCAGCATATAAACAAAAATTTTGTTATTTTCGAGATAAAATGTATGGTTGAAAAGTAGTTTGAAAAATGTGTATAATTAAAAAGTGGGCAAAAAATGTTTTGTTTATAAACAATTTATAGACAAAGTTATTGAACGAAGCTGGCTAATATATAAAAGTTAATATTTTGATTTTCCCTTTAGTTAATAATAGACTGATAAATAATTTTTAATTATTCTTAATTTTAATAATCTATATACATATAAAAAAGAAGATAGTCCGGCAAGTATGAATGCAAAATTCACATAAATTAATGCCGTATTTTAATCCTGATCAACTTAATCCTTAATTTTTTTGATGAGTTTTAGTATTATGGTAAATAATTAATATGATGTTTTTGTTATTTATATATTTTGATTATAATTATCATGATTATTATTTCTATTATTAACATTAATACTGAATGAATTCAATCAATATTATACTCATCAGTATTAAAATTATTAATTAATTATTGAATTTTTTTTGTTTGGTATTCTTAATATTATAAATCCTATGTGTAGTTATTAATATTAAAATTGTGTTTTAATTATTAATGGTCAAATCATTTATTATCTTTAATATTACATCATATTTTCTGAAATATATATTATATAAACTATTTTAATAAATTAAGTATTTGCTCAACAAGGCTATATTTTTGTTTACAAAAAAAAACATTGTTACTTTCGTGGTAAAATGCATGGTTGGAAAGTAGTTTTGAAAAATGTATGTGGTTAAAAAATAGATTGAAAAAATTTGTTATTTATAAATAATTTATAGATAATTTTATTGAATGAAGGCTAAAATTTTGATTTTCTCTTTAGTTAATAAGAACATTTTCGATGGGACAATGTCCACTTTGTACGTGTGGTAAAGATATTGACGTTATATCCAAAAACTTCTCCGAAACAACAATGTTCAATATGCAAATGTGGCAAATTATTATTAGTTTTCTAGAAAAATAAAAGAGAGCAATATTGTGATGCCCCAAGTTCCGTAAAACCCGGATCGCCACGTCGTCCTCTAAAAACTAATTATTTAACAAAATATTATTGAAATATACTGAATTTTAAAACATTACATTCATTTGCAAATTAGCATTGTAATTCAAATTTAAATAAATTCACTTGATAAACATTCTATAAAATTTCAAACCTCAACAAGTAGAATTAACAAGTTCCCATAATCTCGACTTTCAAAATAACTTAAAATAAATGTTTGCCATAATTGCCTCTCATTCGTCACCGCCTCCAAACTCTGCAAATGTTGTTAAAAACGGAGTGAGTATTTCAAAAGAAATACTCAGTAGACTCATCGCCAATAATTAATTTACAAGATAATTGAACAAGTAATTATGCAAATAATATAGTGACATTCTCTTCTTAGTCATAAGCATCACGTAATGAGTGCAATATGAACATATTCTTGTCTTAACTTATGTAAATAAAACATATAAGTTATGACATGCATAACATAAATTCTCTTCTTATCTCATAAGAAATTTTCTATTCTTGTCTCATGCAATAAATCACATAAATAACATAACTCATGCAATTATAATATAAATCAATTAATGGGGACGAGTCTACTTCAATTTATCTCGAATCACGTAAAAAAGGTGGAGCGGAAAGTAGCCTCAATCTCTCAATCGTTCACACGTTTCGTCTAACCAAAATAGGAAATAAGCCTTGAATTAACAATTCGAAATTTTAAGGTTTTAAAATGATAAAGTAAAATTTAAGGACTCAATTGGAAATTTATTAAAACTGAAATTTAAAGTTTAGGGACTGAAATAGGCTTTTTGAAATTAATGGAGCTGATTAGAAACATTTTAAATCTGCATGGGCTGAATAAAATATTTTAAAATCAGAGACTGAAATAACTCAATTTAAAAATAGGGGCTGAGATATTTGACTTTAAAACTGAAGGGACTGTTTTAAACTATTTTAAAACTTTTGGGATTGAAATTAATTACTTTAAAAACTTGGGGCTAGAATGTAAATTTTCAATATATATATATATATATATATAACATATACCTCTCTCTCTCTCTCGCGAAAGTCAGAAGAGAGTTACGAGAGAGGAGACGCTGCGACAGGAGGAGAAGGTGCTCCGCCCCTTCTTCGATTTCAGACCGCCAGCGTCAAGCGGCTGATGGTTGCGCGACCACACGGCAATGGCGTCAGTGTAGGGGTGCAGTGGGCTCTGGGCGCGTTTGGGCGTGAAAAACAAAGCCAAATAGAGGCTTGAAATCGCTGTGATTTCCAGCCATATTAGTGGGGAACAGGGCACCGATCGAGGTAAGTCTTGGGCTTGGCTTATTCTGGGTTTTGGTGGTCGTTTTGATTTGGGATTGGAATTGGGCAGAGGCGGTTTCGTATGGTGGTTGGTGGTGCTTCGACTGTTGTATTGTGTGTGATGGTTCGGTGGTTTGGCAAAGGTTGCAGGGGAACTTGTGTGATTGAGGCTTGAGGTTGAAATTTGTTGGGGGGAAAAGGGAGGTGGACAGTGGCGGTCGTGTTGGTCTAGGCGGCGGTTGCAGTGGTTCGGTTGGGAGTACTGGAAGCGGCGGGTTGTGAAATTATGATTGGGCTCAGTTTGGGCGATGGAGGTGGCAGGCTGTGGTGCTGCTCAATGGTTTCAACATTGGCTGAGGTCTTGGCAGTGAGGGTGTTGAAATTTTGCAGATTGAGTGAGTATAGTGGGATTGAGGTGGTGGTTTGATAGTGGTTTACAATAGGTTTGATGTGGGTGATGATTTTGTTTCTGCGTGAAGATTGTGTGATGAAAGTGGAAGAAAGTGTTACCCAGAATTGGTTGCTGGCTGAGTGAGGTGTGAGGGGTTGAGGATTGAGAGTGATTTCAACAGTAAATGTAGAGGTGGCAATGGGTCGAGCCGAGCCGGCTCAGTCCATGGCTCGTGAAGCTCGGCTCGTCAAACAGACGAGCCGAGCAGCGAGCTCGGGTCAAACGAGCCGAGCTTAGGCTCGGGTCGTTTGACCCTGGCCGAGCTTGGCTTGGCCCACGAGCCGCGAGCTCGGCTCGTTAAGCTCGTTTTTTTTCCAAGAGTTTTTTGTGTAATTGTAAATTTGTAATATATTATATATTAATATTGTATTGTTTTTTTTTTTTTTAATTTTGAACGGTAAAACTTAAAAGTAAAAACACGAATTTTTTTTTTATTTTTAAATATACACGAGCCGGCAAGTCGCTCGGCTCGTCGGCACGAGCTCGTGGCTCGTGCCGACGAGCTGCTCGTTGAATCACGAGCCGAGCTTGGCTCGGCTCGTGGTTCAACCGGGAGTGATTGGCTCGTCCACGAGCCCGGTTTTTTGACGAGTCGAGCCGCCCTCGGCTCGTGTTTTCGCAAGCCGAGCCGACGAGCGGCTCGGCCCGTTTGCCACCTCTAAGTAAATGCTAGGGCACAAATTTCAAGGTTTTAAGTGGGCCAAAAACTTTGGGCCGGAAGAAAAATTCAGTTGGGCTTAATTGGATTGGGCTTAAAATGATCAAGATTTGGGACAACAAAATTTGAACCCAAAATAATAAAATATTGGACTTAATTAAATTGGACTCAAAATTATTACAATTTGGGTTTAAAAATATTAAGGAATTTGATATTTTAAAATATTTGAGATTGTGCTCGATTTGGAATAGATTTAAATTTATTTAATAATGGTTAGACAAACACGCTTTCATTTTAAAATAAAATTGGGGTTAAAACTTAACGACACGTTTTTCAAGAAAAAACGATTTTATTTTATTTAAAATTCTCGGTTGCTACAAATATATTGATTGGGTAGAAATTATTAAATTAATAGTAGACATTGTTTAGAGTTAGACTTGACAATGTCTAGGTATTAATTATGTCACATAAGTTTTTGATGATAATGTGGTTTATATTGCATTCATATAGAATAATAGGTTGTGATGTTTGTTAAAGTTTAGATATAAGTTCCCCTCCGAGCATTGTAAGTGTTTGTTGTTTTCATTAATAAAATTATATCTTAGGCTTGAATTTTCGAGTTAGGATATTTTCAAAGAAAAAAATTGTGTCACATAAGCATTTTTTAACATTTGTCAAAAAAAAAAAAAAAAAAAAAAAAAAAAAAGGTGAGCATTATACCTTGATAATGTTTCGTTGGAGATGCTCCAATATTAATAGAATGATTAATATTTTTTAATCATTCTTACTATTAATATTGTTTTTAAAAGATTATAGGGTATAAGCTTTATGGTATAATTTCGTATATCCAACTTTGCTCAGTTGTCGCTTGTCATGTCATGATAATTGCGAGATTTTCGAAATTATTTTGACAATTTATTTTTGTAAATAAAATTATTATTTTATCGGTTAAATTCAATTATTTGTTGGGTTAAGATTAAACATGCATTTTTAATGATTAATTATTGTGATTGATGTTTTTAATGAAAATTAAAAAAAAAAAAAGTTAATTACGATAGACAAATGTTGAGTTATAAGAAATATATTGATATGTTACATATGAATCAATATTCGTACTCATAATATTACATCATATATCATTAGAAAACTACTAAATTTGCATTTTCAATTAAGTTAATAATAAATCATAAAAATATTGAATTCAATAATAATTTACTATTCAAATATATATATATATATATATATATATATATATTGACATTTACTATTGAAAGAAGTTTTTAATAATTTGAATTAGTTATATTATTTTTTATGCATTTATATTTGTGTTGATTTGATTAAGTATAAATATTAAAATTTCACGAATACTTGTTGAAATCGATATTGAGATTAGCAATTTTTGTACATCGCACGGTTGAAATACTAGTTTTTATAATTTTCATTTCATTATTTAATTGATAGTGGAATATAAATAGCTTTATAACCTATTATTCAATATTGTTGAAATCATTATTATCTTTGATTATATTTCCATTTAATTCTAAACAATTACTCACTTGTTGGGGTGCGTTCATGATTTTTTCCCCTTCCTGTTGCATTTCGTTCTATTTATTCATTTTTTTTATTTTTATTTTTATTTTTTCACATTTTAGCTTTTAGAATTATGACGGTGTTTTTGCATGATTTACTACTCTCGCTAATCTCCTGTATTTGTTTTCTTGTAAAATGAAATTAACCCAACCTGAACCTGCATATAATCATCCTAGAATTGCCATTCAAACTTCGTTATCTTTGATTCTTTTACCTATGGAAATCTTACATGTATGATTTATTACTGAGAAAATGAAGTCGATTAATTATATTTGACAACACTTAAAAGTAAGGGTGGTAAATGGATTGAGCTATTTGTGAGCTCGACTCTATTCATGGACCGCTCGAGCTCATCTAGGGAAGAGGTTGTGGTCGAGCCAAGCGGAACCCAAAAAAATTGAAGACCAGGGTTCAGCTCGTCCGTCCAATGAGCTAAACGAGCTTTCTTTTATTTAGCATAAAATTATTTTATTATCTAATAATTTACATTTATATAATTTTATATTATTATTTTATTATTCTCACATTATTATATAGAAAGAAGAAAAGTTATTTCGTCATTTAACAAACTTTATCATGACTATAAAACATATTTTTTTATAACTTTTTCAATATTTTACCACCTTCTAATACTATATATATATATATATATTGTTATAAAACTATCAAAATCTAATAACAAGAATTAGAGAGAAAGAGATAGAGAGAATGAGGAGAGAAATTCCTCTCTTCCAAGGTGTAAATTCTTAATGAAAATGGCTCCTATTTATAGGAGTGAATGATGGCACAATCGTAATATGTAAATTTTACAGGGGCATAATGGTAATATTTCATTCAAAACTAACATTTACCTAACTCCTAATTTTACCTAATTTTTACTATATTTTATAACACTCCCCCTTGAATGACATATTACTCGTTTGCTCAATGGTCTGCCTCGTTAAAACCTTGCTAAGAAAATCCAGTGGGATAAAACTTGAGCGAAGGAAAAAGAGTACAACTGCTCCCCCTGATGTAGACCATCATTAATCATTGAGTCTAATATTCAAAATGACATCAATGATAAGTAGTACAAATCATGTACTGGAAACTTCGAATTATGAAGTGCTTCATTGCTTCATTGTTGTATTGCTTTAGTACTTTTAGTGCTGTAGTGCTTCAGTGCTGCCTCGTTAAAACCTTGTCAGTAAAATTCAGTGGGACAAAATCTGAACGAAGGAAAAAGAGTACAGCCGCTGCCTCGTTAAAACCTTGTCAGGAAAACACTGTGAGACAAAACCTGGACAAAGGAAAAAAAGTACAGCATGACAGCATGATTCTCCCCCTGAAGTGTGCAATTGAGGATTCATGAACTTATTGATATCATCTTTCTTCTGGAATATAAAAATCTCCTTATATAGCATTCTTCATAATATGTCTATGATTTTCTTCATTTGTTGATATCATTCCAGTATAACAATGTGTTGCTGAATTATAACTTGTCGATAGCTATGATAATGCCTCAAAAACCTTGCTAGGAAAACCCTATGGGACAAAACCTCAGCGAAGGGAAAAAGAGTACATTATTCTCATTAATTTTCATCAATACGCCTCAACTGTTGCCTCATTAAAAACCTTGCTAGGAAAACCCTGTGGGACAAAACCTCAGCTAAGGGAAAAAGAGTGCAATGCGTATTTATTCCTTTTCATGGAATATCACAAGTATATTGATGCAATCTCGTATCTTTTCATCAAACATATCATTCATGATGAACTTTATATGAATCGTTCATAGCTCATTTATGATGTCATAACATGCTATATTAAGCAATGTTGTACAATTTATCGATTGCATCTTTCACTTCTGGTGAATAATCAAATTTAGAATTCACTTCTGGTGAATAATCAAATCTAGAATTCACTTCTGGTGAATAATAAAATCTAGAATTCACTTCTGGTTAATAATTAAATATATTCATTTTCATATTCACTTCTGGTGAATAATCAAATCTAGAATTCACTTCTGGTGAATAATTAAACATATTCATTTTCATATTCACTTCTAGTGAATAATCAATTTCCGGTGGATAATATAATTTTGCATATTGAAAATCAATTGCATGCCCAAATACTCAAATATAATAATAGTACACTCCAATTTTATTTTCAACATATTATATTATGGGGTCATTTGTATCATCCTATAGTGATACTAATATGGGCATATTGAATCTTTCAATAATTTATACATGTATGTTCTTGCACTTTATAAACTGCAATTTCTAATTTGCAGGAGCATAATCAATCATTGAAATAGATATCAATTTCGACATATAATCTACAATCATTTTACTTGATAATCTAACCTTTTATTATAGAACTTCTGGTTCAATACGGTTTTATTTCATTTCTATGTATGAATATTTGATTCAATACAATATTGCTAAACTTTTGGTTCAATACAATGTATATTTCATTTATGAGCTTCTGTTCATACTATATACATATTTCACTTGTACGTATGAACTTCTGGTTCAGCAAGATACTTCACTTGTACATATGTATGAACTTCTGGTTCAATACAGTATTCATTTCATCAGTACGTATTTCTGTATAGTTTAAATCAGTATACCTTTATTATTATTATACCGAAAAAATATCAGTACCAAAATCCAAGAAAATATTCCATATCTCAAATCTTATCATCAAATCTTCCTTTCGAGAAAGTTAACGGCGCATTAATTCTTGTTCCCACTTTTCATTATTCTATTCCATGCTTTCTTGCTGGAATCAATATCACGTGGATCCACTCAACTCCTTTATGCCTTTAAATAGATCTTTTTAGGAAGAAGGTTAGATCCATAAAAAATGGATATCATACTTTCAAATATTTGCAAATATTATTCCAATCTTCCAGTAAATGATTTGAGAAAAATTTATCGAATTAGGCTCGAAAGATTGAGGTTGCTGATGGATCATGGAATCCCAGAAGATGTTCGCTGGTTGATCGAAGCAAAAGTTAGATTAGCTAGTGAGTTACTAGATTCATTTTCTAAGCACAAGCCTGACTTAGGTAAGAGTACTTTTGCAAAGAAGCGAAGAGCAAAAAGATTAAATAGTTGCTACAAATGTGCTCAATGGACATGTGATACCCGTTGTAAATCAATAGGATATTCATCCATAAATCGAGATGATAAGATAGACTTCATTAAGGGTGGACTGAGTAAGGAGTCATTGGATGACATCCGATTGACTCTTGAGACGCACCCTAGTGGGTATGTGCAGCGTGAGCTATACTATCTTTATGGGCTAAATTTATCAGCGATAAAGAGCGTTATAGTCTCAAAAATATAATAGCAAAAGATCCTGTTTGCCAGACTGTTATAAACAATGATGTTTTGGCTATTCAGCATTAATACAAGGTAAATCATTTGATATATATGCACATATAAAATATTTTTTTTGTTTCCTTTCACGAGTTTTGATAAAGGCTGGTTAAAAATATTAAATCACCGAAAGGTGAGTAGGGTGATTTTGTCAAAAGTAAATCTTCACTTTTCAAAAGACGAGTAGTAAATAGTGAAGTTTTTCGGTTTTAAATAGCCAAACATTTTCATAGTTTCATGCATCCCAAAATATCATTTTCTCATAGTTTTTCCTTCCTTATTCTCTCAAAGATGGAAGGACCAAAACTACGACAGATCAAAACTATCTGTGTATTTTGTGGATCAAAAGTAGGGAAAGGTTTTGGGTATCTAGAAGCTGCAGTAGATCTTGGAAAGAAATTGGGAGAGAAAGGTATCACTCTCGTGTATGGAGGAGGTAGCAGTGGATTGATGGGTTGTGTTTCACAATCCGCTCAAGCAGAGAAAGCAAGAGTGATAGGTGTTATACCTACTCCTTTAGCTGATATTGCAGGCAAAACACGAGGGCATGAAGTACAAACCTTATCTATCCATGAACGCATAACTTTCATGTTATATGATTCTGATGCCTTCATAGCCCTGCCTGGAGGTTTTGGTACTTTAGAGGAAATCTTTAATATTATCTCATGGGCTCATTTAGATCTCCATACCAAGCCTATTGGGCTTTTAAATGTTAACAATTTCTTTGATGGTTTGCTAACATTTCTTGATTATACTGTGGAACAGGGATTCATCTCTCCTTTTTCTAGGAGAATCCTCATTGCTGCTCCTACTATCGAGGAACTGCTGGATAAGTTGCAATCATATATTCCAATACAAGATCCAGCAGGAGTTAAGATAGATTGGTCGCAAGGAAGGCGAATCAAGCGAAAATGGAGTCCGGTTAATGTAAATTTATCTTTGTGAACCCTAGAATAGGTGGTGGTAGAGTACAGAGTATTCTTACTCTTGAGACACACCATAAATTTCTAGGATTTTATCAATGTTTTAATCTTGTGTACCTCAAAGATTTAAGGTAGTAGAGTACGGAGTATTATTACTCTTGAAACACACCTTTTTCTTTATTTCCTCAAAAGATCAAAGGTGGTAGGATATGGCTACTCCTGAAACACATCTCTAATTTTGAGGATCATAAATGTTTCCCCTTTTGTATTTTGCATGTATGACTCGTTTATGCTTCTTCAGGAGTAATAATAATAATATCATTTCAGTATGTTTAGATGATAATTTTTACTTCTTCTGGAATACATAAGTGCTCGTGCAAGAACTTTTCCAGACACTTATCATCTAGTATTCATCTCATAATACTGACGATATTATTTTCACATTAGCTATGTCCGTGCTATCATGTGATATTATCTTATCATACATCAACATTCTCTTGTTGAATAATTTATTTTCATCCACCCTTTCAAATACAGATATTGGTAACTTCTGGTACCATTTGATGAAATATTTTTATCGACATTTACCAACTTTTTGGTAATGATAACTTCTGGTATCATTTTAGTATTGATAACTTCTGGTATCATTTAATGAAGTATCAAATAACAATAATATTGTATATATAATAATACTGGGGTTATACCTCCACGTATATATGTTGACAACAACCTCTAATATGTTAGAATTAACCAACAACTGAGGTGTTTGTAAAATATTCCATGTATTCAATTGATAGGCCGACCATATAGGCGGTGACATGATATAATTAAAACTGGTAAAGCCAACCATGTAGATGGTAAAACCAACCATGTAGGTGGCAGTATAATATAATTCAATTGATAGATCGACCATATAGGCAGTGACATGATATAATTAAAACTGGTAAAGCCAACCATGTAGGTGGTAAAACCAACCATGTAGGTGGCAGCATACTATAATTAAAACCTTTGTTAACTCAGTTGGCTAGAATTTCGTGCTGATAACGTGTTATAAAACTATCAAAATCTAATAACAATAATTAGAGAGAAAGAGATAGAGAGAATGAGGAGAGAAATTCCTCTCTTCCAAGGTGTAAATTCTTAATGAAAATGACTCCTATTTATAGGAGTGAATGATGGTACAATCGTAATATGTAAATTTTACAGCGGCATAATGGTAATATTTCATTCAAACCTAACATTTACCTAACTCCTAATTTTACCTAATTTTTACTATATTTTATAACATATATAATGCTTAATAACAAGCTATAATTTCTCTAATGATAAACTGGTACTACTGGAAGTTTATGTTCATAGTTTATATAACCTTATTATTATGTCATTATCTCAATAATTCATTTAAAAATAATTTTTTTTTTTTTTTATCAACACGGGATTTTGATAATATTATAGCTGAATAAAGATAATCTCATAAACGAATTAATATAAACTTGAATAAAATGATCAACGTGATCAACAATTAGTAAATGATGAGTCGAATTAAAATAAATACGTTTTAAACCAATATCTTTTTGAATACTAAAAAAAAAAAAGTGAGTTATTTGGACGCTGACATGAGTCATTTTGAAGAAAAATAACTTCTTTTTTTTTTACTCAAACACAATAAGAAGTAAGTTATTAAAACACATTTATAGATAAATAAGTATAAAATATTCACTTATATGATAAACATAGTTAAATGAAAAAAATGAAATCACTGGATTGTTCAAATAATCAAATCTAACCCAAAAAATTGAATTTATTTTCACAGTTGAATATATTTAAAATTTCTTCTTGAAATTTCGTTTGCTGTAAGAACCTAATGTACAAAAAGTTGATGAAAAAACTGAAAATGATGATTATAAATTTACTCACAAGTTAATAAGTAATTGAGTAATTTTACATAAATAACTATTTTCACTATTAAAGTTAAAATTACTAATACTACTTAAGTTGACGCAAGCATAAGAGTTAAAAAAGATTCAACGCGCCTAACAAGATTTAGTAATAATACTCCTTAATACTATGTATCTTAAATAATATAATATTATTTATAATACTTTATAATCAATCATATGTATAATATGATAATTTTAATGATTTTCATTTTGTACTTCATTACAACACTTGATGTTCATTATTTGAAATAATGTATTTTGTAATAGTAAATTTTAGAGAATGTGTATTTAAATAGTAGGAAATTGGTTTGGAGTTACGTGTAAATTATTTTATTGTAGAATTATGGTTTTAAATAAGTTTTGAAAAAAAATAATTTTTTGAATAAGGAACATCAAACAAGATCAAAGTATAAATACTTTTATCACATTCCATAAAATGTGCAAAGCACATGATAAAACTATTTCCCATTAAAAAAAAAAAGGCGTGTGTATCGAGAGCTCACTCCACTTTACAGTCAAATTGTAAAAAGGGAATAATACACAAATCAGGTTGTTACATTAACACAATTAAAAAATAAAGAAAATTTAAATATTCAAACATCATGTGGTAAATAATATAATTAATATATTATAAAAATCCACCCACACATCCCATTTCGTCCCATTTCCATTCAAATCTTTTATATCGAACTATCTTGTTGTCGCCAGACTCACACCACCACCAGACTGCCTTGTCGTCGTACCACTGCCACCACCACCACAATTAATTCATAAAACAGGCACAGACACTCTTTCACCGACTTCAACATTTACCTCTCTCCTCGCGACATCGCCACATCATCACAATCTCTGATGTACTGTTGTCGTATTTGCTGCCGCCATTTTCCGACTTACCATCACCAATAAAAATTGTGAAGATCAAAAAATAAAAAAATAAAAAAAAACTGTAACTCACTATTGTAATTGTCCATTTTTCTTAAATGTAGCCTGAGATTGATCCGTGACTTGTGCTATGACTTGTAACTTATGATATGCAACGAATGAAGTGTAACCCGTGACTTTAATATATGACCATAACCTATAAGTTGAATATGTGACTGTGACTTTCAACAAATGAAGTGTGACGTGTAACTTTAACATGTAACCTAAAATATATGATTATGAGTCTATGATCATAACCTATGACCTGGACATGTGACCTACGATATATGAAGTGTGACTTTAACATGTGATCTATTACCTGTAACTTATGACTTGAACATGTGATTGTGATTGTGACTTAAGCATTTGACCATGACTTGAATATGTGTCATGTGATCTTGACTTGGACATGTGACCCGTGTACTGTACCTCATTAATGTGACCCCCAATTGAATTTATAGTGAATATCATTATGTCTACTTAATTATGTGAGCAAGGGATATGTTGTCTCTAATTAGACTTAGGCTCTGATGATTGAACATGTGACTTGAACTTGTGGCCTATGATATGTGACCTTGTTGAATTTCTAGTGAATATTTTTCTGCCTAACATTTGGGCAGGCAACCACTCCATTCTCCACCACTAACACCCTCACTACACCACTTACAAGTGAATCCTAAACTCAAATACGTAGTCATTCAAACACGAGGAGTACAACTTTGCCTCCATAGTGCCTCCTTCAAGTGAAGCCTAGATGTGGCCTGAGATTGATTATCTGTAACTACCGAGAAATTTTACTATAATAAAAGTTAAATTTATTAATATGTGTTGCTACAATTTTATCCATTTTTAAGAAAAACGTGTTCGTCTAGCCAATTAAATTATTTTAAGATTTCAAGAAAGAAATTTAAATCCGTTTAAATCTTTAAGTCCGATTTGCGATTTTAAATTTGTCCGAAATTATTATTTCATTTTGAATCGAATTATTTATTTTAATCTAATATCCAAATTTTATTTATTTTGATATTATTATTTTAAAACTCAATCCATATAAAATGTGTAACCCCAGCCAAAATGCAAAGTCAGATTTCCCAAACGTCTCAACAATGATATCCTCATTCAATGACATATTTATTCACCACCATCACACGAGTTACATTCTTCAATTTCACATTTTCAAATTTTTGAAACTGAAAACGCTGGAGATTAATACAACACGTTACAATACCAGCATATAAAATCATCTTCTCCATTCTGTATCCTTCCTTTACCTCAAGAGCACTTGCAAAATTTGGGTAAGCATTTTTCTTTGCCTCAGCCATTAGCTTCCCAGTTACTTCATCAATTGCATGAGTCAAACCAAAGCCATCATTCAAAGACATTATACCCTCAATCACTCCACAATTCAGAATGGAAGCCTGCACTACCAATCATCATGGCCCCGAGTCCCCGACCTTCAATCACCAACTACAAACCCACAGCAACCAAATGTCACCACTAACACCACCAAACCCAAACCCTGAACCACCGCACGCTGGCCACAACCTTCGCCTGCCACTGCCATCTCCAAAACCTCCAAGCCACGCCAATCCATTTTCGCAATCCAACTGACCGCCACCTCTCCATTCAAGAAATCAAGCCCAAATCACCACTAGAACCAAGAAAGCAAACCGAAAAACACAGTACTCACCTTCGTCGCCGAAGAACTTGGCCGGAAATCCCGATTCCCAAACTCGAACTCCACCTCGATTTTATGCCAAAATCACCCAAATAATGCCATTTTCACACTTCCTCACCCAAACCACACTTCTCCTCCCCGTGTCCGGGTGGTACCGCCACCGACAGCATCTCACGTCGCCGGATTGGAGATGGGCGATCCTTCTTCCCTCTCTCTCTGTATAATGCAAATGAGAGAGAGAGAGAGAGGGGTGAGATTTTTATTTTAAAAAACTTTATTTTGTGCAATTTTCCCTTTAAGTCCCAAAGTTTATGACTCCTTTATTTCAGTCCCTAAGTTTTAAGCAGTTGTTATTTAAGCCCTGCAGTTTTAAAATATCCGAGTCAGTCCTCTGTTATTCTGACAATTGTTTTTAAGCCCTAAGTCTTTAAGTTTTAATCTTATAAAAATTGTCAAAGTTAGTCCCTAATATTTTATTTTGTGTAAAACACTCAAATTTATTCCAAATTTCTAATTTAAATTTATTTCCTTTGGCTAGACAACACGAACGAAAGGTTAGAGATTTGAAGTTTCCCTTGCTCGACTTGAATTCATTAACATTTGAGGTAGACTCATACCTAATAATTTATTTAGCTATGATTTGCATGTGAATGTGAAATTATGTAAATCATATTTGCTGTTATGAGAAAAGTAATGCTATGATCATGTAATTAGCCATGAGGGGTAAGATGGGTCAAGACTCTCCAGAAAATGGCGTGTGAGAAAAAGAAGAAATGTTATAAGCGCTATAACTCTCATGCACATTTGCATGTTGAAAGAAGACAAGAAGAGACTACTTTCCGCACTTATGTGTTATATATTTATGATTTTATGCAAAAGATATGTTTAGCATGATTACATGTTTATGTGCAATTTATAGAATAAATGAATTATTTTGTTATGAGTTTACTGAAAAGAAATACTCATCTCGTTATTAACAATTTTGGCAGACTTCGGAAGCAGTGGCGAGTGATGGACATGAGTGGCGAGTGATTAAATAAATGTTTCGTTTCAAAGTTCAATTTATGTTTTCACGATAATTTGAATTTCTTGTTTTACTAATTGTTGAAAACTTGAATTTATCTTGTTGGAGAATTTTAATAATAGTTCATGTGAAGTTAAATATCCAGTTATTTTTCGCTAAATTGTTATTTAGAAAATGAGTTTGAAAGAAAGTAGTGACGTTCTGAGTATTTAGAACTCGGGACGTTACATTATCACGCTCCACTTCTTACTATGACGAATATTGGGGGGGCAATTGAGACACAAGTTAGCTGAAAAGAGGAAGGGATACTACAGTGCGTTGCTGCAAGCAGTGGAGAACTCTGCAGCGCAAAGCTTGAAAGAGAAAGAGGCAAAACTAGAGAAGGGGACTTGGCTAAACTCCGACCTGGAAGCTTGGGCGGCGCAGCTAAACGCTGAAGTAAAAATGTGGCAGGATAGGGCGAGGGAGTAGAAGGTTACATCGGCGATGCTACAAGGCGTAACTACAGCAGGCTATGAAGGGAAACAGGTACTGATGGATGTAGGAACGAGCTAGGATGCGCTGTGGGTGATGTGGACGATGCAGAGTGGTGAACGTTGACCCATGCCAAGTTGTTGAGTTGACTGGGCCGAGTTACTAGGGTGCCGGTGGCGGGACACATCGGTGGTGGTGTTACCGTTTCAGAATTCTAATCTACGTAGAGAGAGAAAGAAGATTTGCGCAAATTGTTACAATTTGGGTTTGTGTGGTTCAGTGGAAGAGATTAGATACAGATTATGATTGGGTGGGGGTGAATAATATCTTTTGATTAATGATGAATTATTTATAAGATATATACTAATAAATATTAAATAGATAATTATCACCTAATTTGTGAAATATTTAACTTGTAATCTGAAAACTGAATTACAATATCTATAACTAGGTTTCCCTGTAATTTCCTCTCGTAAAAAAGAGGTGGCTAGCCTGTTTAGTGTAGGATATTTTGGGAAAAAAAATGAATTTCAAGAGTAAGTATAGTTGAAAAGAGGTTGAAACTTGTTAAAGTAATGGATCACATAAAAATGTGTGATTAACTATTGGGAAAAATACATATATAAGGTATTTAGTTTACACGATTTCAATTCTAATTTACAAGTTTAAAAAATTCAAAAATCAAGCGTTTAATAATATATATATATATATATATATATATATATATATATATAGATAAACATATATAATTTTATATTATATATATTAAAAATTAGATGATTTCATCTTCCCACCCCAACCCAACTCAACTCAACTTAATCTTTACCCCATATCCCAATCCAACGATGAAAGAGAAAGTAATATGTGAATGACTTATAAAATGTGACCTAAACGACAGACACGTGACCTGAATATTTGAAGTGTGAACTGTGACATGATCCAATAAATGTGACCTGAACACTACATTTGAGACCAGAACATCTGAAATGTGGCCTCTAACATAATGCACCAAATGTTACCTGAACAGCACACTTTGACAAAATGCATTAAGTGTGACCTGAACAACACATTTGTGACTTGAACACAGAATTGTGACATATGACCTAATCCATGAATGTGACCAGAACGACAGAACCTCACCACCAACCTCAACACCGTGCCACCACCGGCCATTGCCGACCATTGCTAGTGTCGTCGCTGCCACTACAAAAGAAACTTTAGCATTTAACCTCACTAGAAACACACTTCCGATCACCTCTTCACCACGAACACACTGCCAATCACCATCTCCACCTACACATAGTCAATCACCGTCACACCGCTGTACAACACCACGCCACAACAAACAAAAAATTAAAAGAAGCAATGAAATCGAGAATAAAAAAGGCAAGCTTGAATTTCGATTGCAGTAATCAACACACAGCCACGCCATTTCCAATCACCGTCTTCACAACTTCACAATCCTTCAAAGGAGCCAAGATCACTTGTAGATCTAAAATTGGTCATTCACGGTTGTTCAAGGTCAGTGGGTGGGCGGCAGTGACGAGCACTTCCCGGGTATGAACAGCTGAGTGATACCGACGAAGGTGCCGCCTAATGCCGACAAGTGCGCCGTTGATGTAACAGATTACGCTGGTAATCAGTTTTATTGTTTTTGTAAATTTTTTGCTGTGAATGAAATTAATTTTGGGAATGGGGTGGATTGTATGTAGGTTGGGGGCTGGGGTGGGTGGTTAATTTAATTTAATAATAAAATATTATTATTATCATTAAAAAACTTAATGACACCTGATTTGTGTATAATAATGCATTTAACATGATTTTTGATTTTGTATCTTAAAATGCAGGTTAGCTTCTAATTTCCTCCTGACTATTTGAAGACCCTTTCAAGCAGTCAAATACTCAAAAAGCCCATCGGCCCACGAGCTTATGGGCTGATTCGAACCATCCACCATCTAATTGGCACAAGACCGACTGCGGAGCTCAACGAGTCAATCTCGTGTTTGCATTTTGACTCGTTCCATTGCCATCAAAAAGTCGGAAGATATTTTCCACCGCACAGTGAAGTTCCAAACCTGTCTGCCCTTTTGCCCTTTGAACATCCATTCAACCAAAGTCTCCTTAATTAATCTACTCCCTCTTTCCCATTCCTTACCTCCTCCTTAAGAAAACATATACATATATCCGCGTAAATATATGCAAACAGTAAACGCGTTTGCATATATCATTCAATTTCTCAAGAATGTCAATTTAAAAATTTGAAATTTGAAAGTAGATTGAATTTTGTTTAGTGGGGTTTTTATTTTATTTTTTTGGTTTCTTGAATTATGGTGAAATCGATTGAAAATGGGACGTCTTTGCCGCCTTTCTTGGTTAAGTGTTATGAGATGGTTGATGATGACTCCACTAACGAATTGATTTCTTGGAGCGAATCCAGCGACAGTTTCATCATATGGGATGATTCCAAATTCTCTTCCCAGTTGCTGTCGAAGTATTTCAAGCACAGCAATTTCTCCAGCTTCGTTCGCCAACTCAATATCTATGTGAGCTTTTTTTTTTTTTTTTTTTTTTAATTTAGTTTCTCAGTCTTTAATTATGGGTAATATGTGTTTTGTATCATTGAATTGGTGTATAAGGGTGTGAATTTCTTATAGAATTTGGGACCAATGAGGAAAATTTGACACCAATTGAAATTTTTAATTGAGTAGGAATAAGGTAGTTGCTTCCTTCAATGATAAGATGTCTCGTGGTTTATGAAAATATCAAATCATGGATAGTTTTTTTAATAGCAGAACAAGATTAAAGTAGCTTGCCTGTGGTGCCCAACCGTTTCATGCTGAAACCAATTGATTACGTGAACCATGACTAATGGAGCGATATTTGAAGGCTACATTGTGGCTGCAAAAAGTTGCAAATTGGTTTAGTAGTAGACTTGAGGACCAAATGATATTCTACGCTGGAGTTGGAAATAAATGACGAAGTAATCTGTTCATATAGTTTCATATAGTAGTATTCTATCTTCACGCTATACCTATGAGAAGGCACCAAATCAAACAAAACTCAGGAATCAGAGTAGAAAACTTCTTATATTGTTTATCTTTGAAGACAGAGATAATTGGAATTTGGAAAATCTTCTGTGTTTACTGAACTTTTATTAACTGTTGTCAATGAATCAGGTCCCTTTTTTTTTTTTTCGAATTTAAAGAAAAACTCTTGCTGGAGTCTTAAGTCAAACTTCTCCAAGGACATAAATAGCGTATAAAGAAATATACTTTTGCATAAAAAATTGCCGAAGTTGTATAAAGAAAGGTGAAATGTGCTCTGCTGATACTTGTACTAAGAAGTTATTTTACTTGAAGCATTAAGGGTGTGGAGCTCGTACCCACTGTGTTCATTGTTTTTTCTTTAACTTCATTTGTTCAAGACAACTTTTGTTGGATATGCTTCTTTGCTATAAAACTAGTCCATTGTTCCTGTGCAAGTGTAGAATACAATCTTGGTGTTTGCCCCCTCGCCATTCCCTCTCACTGACTTAAATGATTCACTTATGCTCAGGATATTTCATTCCCATCTATCTACCATATCTTAAATTGTCTCAACTATGCAGTCTAGTCTGTAATTTAGTAGTTTGTTTGTACTTTTCACCATTGATTTTACTATTACTATAATATCATAAGATTTAATTTTCATCACTAATCAACTACCAGAAACAATAAAAAGTTAATGTCATTTTGTGTAAGTTGGAGTTTTAGTTACTCGAGAAAGAACATTAAGGAACTCGTAGATATTGGCAAAACAACAATTATTGTTAACTTGAGGTAATTGAGTCGTGGTAAAAACATGATAGACTTGGACAGGGAAAGTCGATTTTGTTATCTATTCGTCTAATAGGACTTAATGACTACATTTCGTAGCATTTTAATTTCAGACTATTTTTCCTCTTTAAGCAACTTCTGTTAAGATTTTGTAGCAATTATAGATGTGCACTTATCTAGGTTTTCACCAGATGTGTTCCATCAATCTAAACACATTAAACTAGTCGGGAGGAAGATTTTTCTCTCCCTTAGCTTGGGTACTAAACCCTCTCAAGGCAACCTATTTTGCTTGCTTGAGTTGTCATAAAATCTCTACTAGTGAGCATAACTAGAACTTGGTTTCTGGATTTGATATGTGCTAACGCCTTCAAAAGCACTCTAGAACCCAGAAGCATACTCTCAACAAGCCAGGTCAGGTTGTTCTTTGTTCATCCAACCAGGGGTGGGGTTAATGAGCCCACCTTGTTATCCTTCTCTCTTCTATATCCCTATGTAATGTGCACCTTGTGTTCTAACTTTAGGCAGTTGCAGTTTCCATTCCAGATAAGTTCTTTTCATTTAAGATCTTAATCAAGCTGTTTAAAAAATTAGATAGTGGAAAATCAGTGATGCACACATGAAGTATGATATTCATGACTGTGAGACCAGCCTCTATGGTGAGAACTTTGCATGGCAAGATCTTTGTAGATCGAATCAGAGATTGGATGGAGATCTGGAACAGAGATGAAAAGCTCCTCAAAAGTGGAATTCTGAAACGGGAAATATGTTTCTCTTATCTATTCTATAGAACTTCCCTTTTAACTCAGTATGTACGGTGATCACATGAAATTCCTTCAGCAGTTCTTCATTTCATACATAACTCACTCATCCCATGTTTACGCCATACCAAATTATATTTTAGTTATACTACTAATTCAATTCAAGCACCTAGAATAATAGGTCTTTTGGTAACATGATTCTTTAGTTTAACTCCACATGAATTTTATTCCCAATATCACTGAAGTTCTGTATATGCATTCCATTTTAGTTCTTGGCCTTGAACTACTGGATTTCACAATGTTCCTCCAAAATTGTAATTTAAAATTTCTCTCTGTTATTCTCATTGAATAAAACTAAATCATTGGTGCATAATGTTCACCAAGAGACTTACATTGGATATGCCCCTTAAGTTTATTCTTCATTAAAAAACTAAGGGCGAGACAAGAAGTGGAACATTAATATGCAAGCCTATTCTAATAAGAACTTTGATCTCAGACTAGTTACTGCTCTCTTTACATCTTTTTACCGATAGTTCACTACTTCACTGTGTTTGGCCAAAGGGATACTCTTCATTAAAGTCTCCGCTCACAAGAACCTTAATTTGGTATTACATATTTATTTCCATTTTCAAGAAACTGGATTTAATGAACTAGTTGGATATGGATTGTATGCATTTCGACTTTCAGTTCTTTTTTGTCTTTTCCTCTCTCTTTGCCACTAGTTGTTCTTTTCATGAAGCTCACCCGTTTCAGTTTTGTTAGATTCCACTGGTTTTTTCCTGATTAGAGTAGTCATCCTTGCCATGTCATCTAGAACAACATGCATTGACGTGTCTTCTAACCATCGGAATCAATATAGAAGGAAGGTAGACTTTGCATAGAACATCATTATTGGTCAAAATTAATGTTCCCATAATAAGTTATAATGATGTGTTCTACTTAAAGTCACTTGGGTTTCTAGTCCTTGTTTGGTTGGATTCCATATGTTTCAAGAGGAAGCTAGTCCCATAATTTGGTTTCTATTTATCTGATCTTTTCTTTATCATTTTATTTCGAAAGAGTTGTTGGAAAGTCATGAAGGACAAATTTTTCGAAGAAAAATATTTTTTCCAACTGAAGTTGCCATTTAGGACTGGATATTTATCATCAGTTGATGTGACCTAGATATTATTTTGAAAATACTGGTATTAGCAAACATTTTGCTAGCATTGACTAAATTTGTGGTTATGTCATCTGCTGAACTCTGCTTGTAGGTCCGTGTCCTATGTGTAAAATTCTCTTAAGCAGAATATAAGAAGTTCTGCAAGTAAAATATTGAGAAGTATATGGACATTTTTGTTTTGAAACACTGAAGTTTGTAACTTTGCACTCTTTTCTAGATTCTCAATATGCCTAAGAGTCATCAGTCTGTTCTGTTGATTGATGTTTATCATTGGAACTGAGCTCTCTAATACTAAACCTGGAACTTGGTGGAGTTCTGGTTGACACGTTCCCGTATTCTTCTGATTGTATTGATTCAAATTTTTTTGACAAAAAATGATTTTTCTTCAATTAATTCAGGGTTTCAGGAAAACAGATACGGATCGCTGGGAATTTGCAAACGAGGCCTTTCTCAAAGGCCAGAAGCATTTATTGAAGAACATAACTCGAAGAAAACAGCCTCAGGGTGTAGTACAAAGAAAACCTTGTGAAAAAACTTCTCAACTGAAGGAGTTGGATCATTCTCTCGCATCTGAAGAAGACAAAAGAGTTGAACTGTGGAAGGAAGTTGAGAATCTTAAGACGGATAAGAATGCTCTCATGCAGGAGTTGAAAAAACTATGGCAACACCAGCAGACCTCACAGAGTAAGTTATTACTCCTGAGAGAACAACTAAAAGGTATGGAGAAGAACCAACAACAGATGCTTTCTTTCATAGTGATGGCTATGCAAAATCCCGGATTTCTGGTCCAGTTATTACAGCCAAAAGAGAATAATTGGCGAATGCCTGAATCTGGAAAGAATGTACTAAGTGAAGTTACGGATGATTGTGAACCGGCTCCTTCTGATGGAATGATAGTTAGGTATCAGCCCCCAAAAGATGGAGACTTAGTGCCTGCATGTACCACACCATTTTTAAATTCTGAAGATGTAATGGAATTTGATCTTTCTACCGATGAAATGAGAGATCTTCTTGGGGATGTTGATCTTTTGTCAGGACCATTGGATGAAAAACACTCCACTTACGAAAATCATAGCCAGCTTATTCTTCCAGATATATCTGGTGATGATTATATGCTCGAGCAACTTCTTCTATCCTGTCCATCGACGGAAAATGAACAAGCTGCCAAGCTCCACGAGGACAACAGTGAATGTCAAAATAAGAACATGGGAACTTCAGAGTTTCAAAGCCTACTTGATAACTCTGAGACCATTGAAGTTTTAACTGAACAAATGGGAATTCTAAGTTCGGAAAGCAGCCAAAGATATTGAAGTTCACTTGAAGCCATTGCATAGGAAGATCATGTTTTTGGAAGATTTGCAATACATTTTAGTGTCTTTAAAAATGGCTGGACAAAACCATTTTTGGCTTGAATGAATCTAATCATGCTTGGTTATTGGCCAGGTGAGTACAAGTGATTCTATTCTGATTATTATTAAGATTGTACAGTTACTTCAATTATACTTCCTGAGTATATATGAACCTTGACAGTTTTATTAAAACTCCCTCCGTCCCGATTATATTGACTTCCTTTCCTCTTTCTCTTGTCTCAATTATACAGTCTTGTTTCTTTATTGAGAAGTATTTATTTTATTTGTTTACTAATTTACCCCTATTTATTACTTTCAATAATAATAGTTTTAATATTAGTAAGGATAAGTTGAAAATTTTCTTCACAAAAATTACATTTTCAATAACATTAAATATGTTTTCTTAATCTGTGTGAAAAGTCAAACGAGTTTATATAAATGGGACGGAGGGAGTAATGCATTAGTTGGATCCATATAGCAATTGTCTCAAAAGTTTGAAAGTTGAAGGAAAACCTCCCCGAGTACCTAGAATATACTGTAAATTCGAATCTTATCCTCGAAAAACTTTGGCCATGCCAAAAGAAGCAGTAGATGCAATGGCTCCAATTAGGAAAGTTTGTAGAGCACTCCTAATTGGCTTATTCCCAGTGAAGTGGCCTTTTGCATACCCAAACTGCAATTGATTAAATCGTCCAGAGGGCCTTCAATTACACATTTTTAAAAGGTTTGATACCTATTTACACTGTATTGAAAAGGTTTTGGACCTCCAAAAATAATTGATGTAGGATTCTTCAATTTCATTTTTGTCAAGGCTAAAAAAAAAAAAAAAAAAAAAAAAAATTATGGATAGAGAAAAAATTGGATGTAGGGTTAAAAAAATTGGATTCTTCAATTTTATTTGTTGTTGGATCCGAACAGAGGCTACATTTAGTACATATCCATTATACATCCTTTCGAGAGGGCAATCCTAGCATTAGAGACCGGGGAGGATCCTTTCAATATTATAATGAAATTAAAATGATCTATGGATAAAGTTTCTTTAACAATTATGATTTTAAATATCATATAATATCAATCATTTGATTTCAAATACATTCAATAAGATATTGACGATCGCGTGCTAAACAAAATTAATAAAATTTACTACTTAGGTTATCATGTAAGACGGCTTCTGCATATTCAACAAAAATGGTTTCGCTTATAATTAGCCATAAATGAACACAATTACTTATATTCGACTGTCAATGATTCTAACAGAATTTTTATCCACTATGTTCACCAAGAGTCCAAGACTGTCATTGAAAGAAATTTTGCCAACAAAAATTTTCGTCCACACCTGTATCAAGCACAGCACAGCAGTGAAGTGCTTTTCTTTGTGTGGATAAGTGACACGACCCCGTCTCGAATCACCCTAATGAATCCGAAACGTGACGTGTGCTGATAATGAATGTCAGTTAGATACTGGACCCATCACCAAGGTTACTGAAACTTTTCAAATTCTATAAGACTTCTCGCCCCATGATTTAAAAAAAAATTGACAGAGTTTCCTTTAAATATTTAATATAACCTCCTTGTAACAAAATCAACAACTCCTTAAACAACCACATTTAAAATACTGAATTTCCATATCCCTTCACATCATCATATCAAAAATCAAAAGAGCTTATGTCTGCCCATCTAGTTTCTACTACATATCATCCATTCCACTTACATTTGATACATCAACATATCATTCAAATCAACTAAGTACTTGACAAAAAAATAATTCGAGAGGGGATCGAGTTAAATATATATACATGGATCCCAAAAGGAGATGCTATAAATGATGAATACTTGAAACATACAACTAAATGATCTTGTGGCTCTTGGCAGGCTTTCCAACGTCCTCTCAAAATTCAAAAGTATCTTGATAGGGAAAAATGTTACGAAAATATGAGATTTTAACTCAGTGAGTGGAAGGTTTGAAAACTAGCAATATTGTTTTTGTTTATATCTCTTTATAAAGTCACTATTTATATTGCAACTGTAACTTTTGATTGACATAAGAAAATATTTTACTTATTCTGAAAAGAACGTCTAGTTGAAATGAGATCTTATAAATTCTGAAATCATGGCATAAATAGTAATAACTGTTTGATCATGCTCAAAATTCTGTTGAACTGTACTGAGAAGCTGAAATATTTTTCTATGAATAAATATATCATAATGCACTGGAAAGAATTACATCAAATGTACCCCAATGAACAGCTCTACTCAAATACAGAGTACTCTTGATGTACAAGGCAAAGCTATTCAAATCTGATAAGCTGATAATCTGATAAACTGTGTCATATGGGTACTTTCTTCACATCAGTGCAGAGAAGGTAATATCACCTGGGTACTTTCTGATGATTTTTCACCATAATAATTTACATGTAACAAATTCTTTTATTGAATAATGTACTAAATTTATAATTTGATTAACTTGAAATTTCAAAAGAAGGAAAATCTAAAATCATACTTCTAAACCGGTATTTGCAAAAAGTAGTAATTTTTGTAACTTGTCTACTTAATGGAAATCGTGAAACATTTAGAAAATTTATGCTCTTAAATGTTGAAATTTAACTTTAAGGAAAAAATAAGTTTCTCCACTCACAGAGATTGTGACTGAAACCTAATTTGGCTGATAAGCCTGACCAATCTCTGTGTCGCCTCCTAAAATTTAAATTAAAACATTGGATCAACTCAAATACTTACAATTATCGAATAAATGCCCAAAATAAAATAACATCCTACTTCAAAGGAATACTTATTGACATCAAAACCTCTTTCCAAAGAAAATAGTAATGAACTAAATCTTCAACTTAATTGCATGGGTAATTTAATCTCCAAATAAACATCAACAAATTAAACATTTAAGTATGCAATAATTTAACATAGGCTTCAATAACTTAATCTTGTCCAAATCTTGAATTTAATCCACCATTATTACAAACCCTAGCATGTAACCACAATGTATTCAACCAAACTTGAATATTTCGTTCAATGCCTTCAAATCAACTATAAATCCATCCAAAATCTAGCATTTAACTCAAAAATCAAAACCCTAAAATAAACATCATATCTCAAATAAATGGGTCTTGTCTTACCTCTTGAAGATGAAGAATACAAGTAGAAGAGAATGATGGTTGAGTGAAAATCCCCCTTTCCTTTTTCTTCCTTGCTTTTTCTTTCTTTCTTTTTTTTTTTTCCTTCACTATCGAGTCCTCACTCTCTCTGTGGTAATGTTTTGTGTTTGGTTTGTGTGTGTGAGTGTGGCTTATATTTGTCTACCAAATCCAAGACATGAATTTAGTTGAAATTTACTTGTTTGGTCCCCCAAATATAATTCCAATAAATCCCTAACTCTAGATGGTAATAATTTAATTTAAACAATCCTCAAAATTCCTTACTAAATTAAATTGGTCCCCACTTGGTCTAAATTGGTCAAAAATAAATGGTGACTTGATAAATAATTATTTGACTAGTAAAATTAAAAGTGGGTTGTAACAATCTTACCTCCTTAAAGAATTTCGTCCTCGAAATTCAATCAACTACCATCTTAGAAGGTCAGGATACTTGGCTAGGATTTGATCTTCCCTTTCCAATGTAGCTTCATCCACTGGATGATTCTTCCAAAGAACCTTGACCAATGTAATAATCTTGTCGTGCTAAATTTGTTCCTTTCGTTCAAGTATCCCTTCTGGTTCCTCCTCGTAAGTAAAATTCTCTTTAATTTCCACTGGCTGTGGCTCGAGAATATGAGATGAATCTAGAATGTACTTACGAAGCATGGACACATGAAATACATCATGAATTCTAGACAGTTCTGCTGGCAAGGCTAATTGATAAGCAACTGGACCAATCCGTTTAACAATCTCATAAGGTCCAATATATCTCGGAATCAATTTTCCTCGCTTTCCAAATCTCAACACACCTTTCCAAGGAGACAATTTAAGGAAAACTCTATCTCCAACAGCAAATTCAAGATCTTTCCTGCGTCTGTATGCATAACTTTTTTGTCTATCTTGAGCTGTTTTTAACTTCTCTTTAATCACCTTCACCATTTCTATGGCTATCTGGATAAATTATGGTCCTTCTAATCTCCTCTCGCCTACTTCACCCCAACAAACTGGCGTTCTACATTTCCTGCCATACAGCGCTTCAAAAGGAGCGCTCTCTATACTCGAATGATAACTGTTATTATAAGCAAACTCCATCAAACGCAAATGAGAATCCCAACTTCCTTTGAACTCTAGAACACAAGCTCATAGCATATCTTCTAAGGTCTGTATGGTCCTCTCAGATTGACTATCTGTTTGTGTACTGAACTGTAGTTTAGTACCCAAAGTATCTTGCAAACTAGGCCAAAACTTAGAAGTAAATCGAGGATCTCTGTTTGATACAATAGACACTGGAGTCCCACACAAACTGACTATCTCATCCACATACAACTTTGCTAGTTTATTCAGAGAAAAAGTAGCTTTGATCGGCAAGAATCTTGAACTTTTGGTCAAATGATCAACAATCACCCAAACACCATCATGTCCATTCTAAGTGCGAGGAAGACCAGATAAGAAATCCATAGTAATATGCTCCCATTTCCACTCAGGAATAGGCAGTGGCTGAAGAAGTCCAGCTATTTTCTGGGGATCGGGTTTCACTTGTTGGCAGACAAAACATGTCGATACAAACTCAATAATTTCTCTTTTCATACCACACCACCAATAATGCTCCTTCAGGGTATGATACATTTTAGTGCTACCTGGATGCATAGCATAACCTGAACTGTACGCTTCTTCCAAGATCTCTTTCTTCAATTCTAGAATATCAGGAACACATAGCCTATTTTCCATAAATAATGTACCATCTCTGATTTCATAGTCTGTTCGCAAGCCAACAGTGACTTCTGCTTCCAAAGTTTTCAATGCCAAATCCTGAAATTGAGCTTCTCTAACTTTGTTTATCAGAGTAGGCCTCACTTGAAAGTGAGATAAGAGTGCCCCTGTAGTAGTTGTGGACAACTGAGTATGTAAAGTTCTAAATTCACCCATTAGAGCAGCACACATCGCACTAGATTTGGTGGAACGGCTACTGACCTTCCTACTCAAAGCGTCAGCAACTACATTAACTTTCCCCGGATGATAATCAATTTTGCAATCATAATCTTTGATAAGTTCTAACCACTGCCTTTGTCTCTATCTCAAATTCAATTCTTTTTTATCAAAGATATACTTCAAGCTCTTGTGGTCCGTGAAAATCTAACATTTTTCACCATACAAATAATGTCTCCAAATTTTTAGTGCCAAAACCACTGCTGCCAATTCTAAATCATGAGTAGGTAGTTTAGTTCATGCTTCTTCAATTGTCTAGAAGCATAAGCTATAACCTTTCCATTCTGCATTAAAACACAGCCCAAACCTTGGCGTGATGCATCGTTGTAGACTACAAACTCTTCACCTGGAGAAGTAAGAGTAAGTATAGGAGAGAAAACCAATCTACTTTTCAACTCTTGGAAGCTCTTCTCACATTCCTGAGTCCATAAGAATTTTGAATCCTTTCGAGTCAAGCTATTTAAAGGAAGAGCAATTTTGGAAAATCCTTCCATAAATCGACGATAATAACCAGCTAGCCCAAGAAAATTTCACACTTTTGTCACATTAGAAGGGCGTTCCCATTTCATCACAACTTCTGTATTGATCAGATCTACATAAATACCTTCTGCTGATATCACGTGACCCAGAAATACAACTTTATCGAGCAAAAACTCACATTTGCTGAATTTCGCATACAATTGCTTGTCCCGCAAGGTCTGTAATATAATTTTCAGATGCCCTGCATGTTCATCCTTGCTACGGGAATAAACGAAAATATCATCAATGAAAACAATCACAAATCTATCCAGATAAGGATGCAAAATTCTATTCATCAAATTCATAAATGCAGCTGGGGCATTAGTAAGCCCAAATGGCATCACCAAAAACTCATAATGACCATATCGAGTCCTAAAAGCTGTCTTTGGTATATTGACATCTTTGATCTTCAGCTGATGATACCCTGATCGCAAATCAATTTTAGAAAATACTGCAGCACCTCGAAGTTGGTCAAACAAATCATCAATGCGAGGTAACGGGTACTTGTTACGAATTGTAACTTTACTCAACTGTCTGTAGTCAATACACAGTCTCATCGTACCATCTTTCTTCTTCACAAATAAGACTGACGCTCCCCATGGGGAAACATTGGGTCTAATGAAACCCTTATCAACTAATTCCTCCAGTTGTACCTTCAGTTCTTTTAACTCCGTTGGAGCCATTCTGTATGGTGCTTGTGAAATAGGTGTCGTCCGCAATAGAGAACTCAACCTCTCTATCTGGTGGTAGTCTTGGAAGATCCTCTGGGAATACATCTGGAAAGTCTCGCACGACAGGGATATCCTCGAGTTTCGGATTAGTGAGTCGAGTGTCAATCACATTAGCTAAATATGCATGACAACCCTTTTTGAGCAATTTACGTGCATCCAAAGCGGATATAACACATGATGGTAAGATTCTGCGTTCTCCAACAAGAACAAATTCAAGTTCTTCTGGCTTTCTGAACAAAACTTCCTTGCGAAAGTAGTCGACTGTAGCACGATGTTCAGAGAGAAAATCCATCCCCAAAATAACATTGAAATCATGCATATCAAGAGGAATTAAATCTTCCCTCAATTGATGGTCATTCACCATAATCATACAATCTCTATACACATCACTAGCTAAAAGTGATACCCCTACAGGTGTTGTTACAACTAATTCATTATCTAAAGACTCTGACTTCTTCTCAGCATGACTAGCAAGTGCATAAGAAATAAAAGAATGTGTAGCACCAGAATCAATTAATGTACGAGCATCTTTACGAAAAATAGATAACATACCAATAACCACATCTGGTGACTCATCTGCCTCTTTCTGGGTCATAGCAAATACCTTACCCTGAGTCCTGTTACGCCCCGTCTGAGCTCCCGATCTAGCAGTACTACCTCTAGCAACATTAGACTGAGCACCGCCAGTCGACCCTACTGAGATGTCCCTCTGACTCTGACTCTGCCCTGCATTGCTAACAACTGTCTGAGGAAATAATATATGTGATCTGGTACTCTACTGAGATTTGATTGGGCAATCCTTCCTCATGTGTCCCGTCTGACCACACTGATAACAGACTCCAACTCCCTTAAGGCACTCTCCTGGATGAAACTTCCCACAAGACTGACACTTTGGAAAACTATGATAATCAGAACTTTGACTAGGCCTCGATCCCTGAGATCTCTACATAGAGCCTTGTGGATGTATATGACTCCCACCAGTCTGCTGTATAGAACTCTGACCCTGACCTGACATCTTACTGAATCCCGAACTTTGAGACTTTGATTTAAAATTTGTAGAATTTGTAGCACCTGGCCAAAACCCTTTTCCGTTCTTCTTAGAATCGCTTCTACCAATGACCCAAAGTTTTGATGCCCATGAACTGTCACATAAGGCCTAATATTTGATCGCAACCCTTGCTCAAATCGCCTACATTTCTCTTTCATCAGTAATTAAGTTACTGGTATATTTGGACAACTCTACAAACCTCAGATGATACTCGGTAACAGACATAGACCCTTGAACTAGTCTAAAAAACTCATCACGTTTTGCATCGCGATAAAATGGGGGGTAGTAGGTCTCATTGAAAGCATCTGTGAACATGGCCTAAGTAATAACATTAGGGTCTGGATTGACAAAACACTTAAAATGACTAGAATTGGATGATCCTCAATTGGGATTATCATCACATATTTATACTAAACTGTTAAATAGTTACAACCCATAATTATGGGTGATTACAAGGCATAATTACAAGAATATTACAGAAGATTTCTAGGTAAATGTACAGCAAATTCTGTAGCAGATTTGTAGAGATTGCAAGCAATAATTATGGTAAATGGCAGCAGATTCTTAGGGCAGATTTCTAGGGTAATTGACAGCAAGCATAATTATGGCAGCAGATTCGTAGGGCAGATTTTTAGTGCAATTGACAGCAAAATGGGATTCTCTTTAACATCCCCTCTCAAATTGATGCTGGAGAATCAAGAAGCATCAATTTGCTAACCAAAAAATGATGTCTGGGTCTTGACAAACCATTTGTAAGTATATCTGCAAGTTGAAGTTCTGTAGAGATGTGAGGAAGACGAATGGTATTTCGTGCAAATTCATCACGAAGAGAGTGACAGTCAACTTCAATATGTTTTGTCCGCTCATGAAAAACTGGATTTTCAGTTATGCGAATGGCAATCGTGTTATCAACATGTAGCGAGGTTGGGATGTGCTGGTCAAAACCAAGTTCAGATAACAATCCACGAAGCCAAAGTATCTCTGAGCATGCAGATGACATAGCACGATATTCTGCTTCGATTGATGATTTTGAAACCCTATCCTGTTTTTTGCATTTCCAAGAAATTAAGGTTTGGCCGAGATACATGCACCATCCTGTCGTTGAACGACGAGTGTTAAGACAACCAGCCTAGTCAGCATCAGAATAAGCTGACAACATAAGAGCATTGCCTATAGGAAAAAATAAACCACGAGTTGGAGTCCCGATGAGATACCGAATTATACGTTTCACTGTAGCCAAGTGAAGGTGTCGAGGTGCAGTCATAAATTGACTCATCAAATTTACAGCAAAGGAGATGTCTGGTCGAGTGATAGTCAAGTAAACAAGACTACCTACCAACCTTCTATAGAATAAAGGATCAGGAAGAAGTTCACCATCATTTTGGTGATATTTCACATTGACTTCTAGAGGAGTATCCACAGGATTTGAGTTCTGAAGTCCAGGAAGATGGATAAGGTCCGAGAGATACTTTTGTTGATTCAAGAAAATCCCTTTAGCTGAGTGATGTACCTCTAAACCCAAGAAATATGTAAGAGGTCCCAAATCCTTCATATGAAAAGAACTATGAAGCTTTGTTTGTAACTGATGAATCATGTTTTCATCCGTTCCTGTAATGATGATATCATCAACATAAACCAACAATATAGTAATTCTTGTGGAAGATCGATGAAGAAACATAGATGCATCGTAGGCACTCTGAAGAAATCCAATTGAAATCAGAGTATGGCGAAATTTATCAAACCATGCTCAAGGGGCTTGTTTAAGCCCGTAGAGAGAGCGTTTTAACCTGGCTATGGAATTTGGAGAGGGAGCATGAACGCCTTGTGGGAGCCGCATATACACTTCTTCCTTAAGGTCCCCATGTAGAAACGCATTCTTAACATCCATCTGATATAAAGGCCATGATTGTGAAGCAGATATAGCTAGAATGGTCCGAACAGTTGTCATCTTTGCAACTGGAGCAAAGGTTTCATCATAGTTTATGCCATATTCCTGTCGGTTCCCCATAGAAACTAGTCTTGCTTTGTACCAATCCAAAGATCCGTCAGATTTTAACTTGATGTTGTAGACCCATTTGCAACCAATAGGTTTCACAGAAGGCGGACATGGAACAATTTCCCAGGTATCATTCTTTCTAAGGGCATCTAACTCATCTTGCATAGCCTGTAGCCAACAGTCCTGCTTAACAGCTTGAGAATAAGAGTTAGGAATAACAACAGAAGACAACATAGTAAGTAAGGAAGTGTGAGAAAAACCATAACGATCAGGTGGACGAGAAGGATGAGTAGATCGACAAGGAGCGAGTACCTGAGGTGGATCCTGTGTCGGTGGTGAAGTAGCAGGCCCTGTACTTGAAGGATTATGTCGTTCACACCTACTATACACAAATTGGGGTTGAAATCTAGTTGGGGATGAAGTTTGGGGCTCAAAAAAATTTGGAAGATGAGATTCAGAAGCAAAATGGGATTCTCTAATCATGGGCTCTAAAAATTGTTGAAAGAAAATTTGTTTGTCCAAAAAAATGACATTACGAGATACACGGATCCTTTTAATCTCTGGATCATAGCATAAATATCCTTTTTGATGGGCTGCATATCCAAGAAAGATACATTTGGCAGATTGAGCTGAGAATTTGGTGCGCTCGGAAGAAGGAAGATGAACACAACACACACATCCAAAAGGATGAAGATGAGCATAGGACATAAAACCTGAAATATGGGGATTCATGTGATAATGAAACAGAGGGCAACCGATTGATTAAGTGGACTGCTGTAGATAAGGCTTCTGGCCAAAATGTAGCAAGGACAGAGGACTCGATAAGTAAGGAGCGAACCACATCTAAGAGATGCCGATTTTTTCTTTCAGCAACTCCATTTTGTTGTGGGGTATGGGGGCAACTCCGTTGAGATATAATGCCTTTTTGTTGTAAAAAAACTTGAAATGTGTTAGACATGTATTCTCCACCAGAATCAGAACGAAGGATTTTAATAGAGGTAGTGAACTGATTTTCAACATATGCTGCAAAATTTTGAAAAGCTTTGAATACTTCAGATTTAGCTCTTAAAAAATAAATCCACGTGAACTTGCTATAGTCATCAATGAATGTGACAAAATATTTGTAATGATCTCGAGATACAACCGGTGCAATACCCCAAACATCACTATGGATGATTTCAAAACAATGCGTAGAAAGTGAGTCACTAATAGGAAAAGGAAGAGTTTTACTTTTAGCCAGTTTACAACTAGAACAATCAAAAATTGCAAGAGAAGGAGATACTTTTGAAGCATTTGGTAACACACCAGAGGTCAATAAAAACTGTAAAATTTTGGAATTAGGATGACCTAATTTATTGTGCCACAATTTTACATTATTTTGATCCACTTTAGAAGAAGAAAAAAAAGATACTATATCATCCCCAATCGGTAAGGTAAGTGGAAATAATCTTCCACGCTTAGGGCCCTTCGCTATCACCTTCCCCAACACCTGATCCTGCACAACACAACCAAAATGAGAGAATGAGATCTTACAATTTTGATCAACCAATTGTCCAACAGACAAAAGATTAGTAGTCAAAGATGGAGAGTAAAAAACATGGCGGAAAGGTAAAGGATGTGATAAATCACCAATTCCTTCAATAGGTAGTTTGTGACCATTGGCTGTATTTATTTGAAGAGTACCATCAGATTTTTTTAAATTTGAGAGATGAGTAGAAGAGAAAGTCATGTGATTGGAGGCACCTGAGTCAAAATACCATAGAGAAGGAAATGTTTTGTTACCCGAAACACCAAGTGCAGAAAAAGCATTAAGAATCATTTGATTGATCATTTCTTGAGTGATTGGTGAAGAAGAGGATGACTGTATAGACATGGATGTAGGCTGTGCAAGAGAACTAGAAGCACCAACAGAATGAGATTCCCCAGTAGTTGCTTGAAAAGCTCGTGGTTGACGATTTTGTGGCCTTTTGCGACATTCTGTGAGCATGTGACCTGAGATTTTGCAATAGTTACAAAATTTCTTTTGACATTGAGCAGCAATGTGGCCGAACTGCTTACAGTTGTAACATTGAATTTTGCTCATATCTCGTCCCTGAGAATGAGCTTTGGCTGCATATGCAACATTTCTAAGATTGGAATGAGTTTGTTCTTCCATGTGGGATTGTGTGGCCAGCCGTTGTTTTTCCCGCAATAGTTCATTGAAAAAAATATCCAATGATGGGGAAGGAGTTCGGCTCATTAAACTAGATCGGACCATCTCAAAATCAGAACGAAGATGCATCAAAAATTGATCTCTTTGACTTGTTGCATGAATGGCTTGAATATCAGTCAAGGCATCAGAGGTGATGGAGGCATATATAATGTCTGTGTATTCATTCCAGAGGGCCATAAAACCAGAAAAATAATCCTGAATAGACAAAGGCCCTTGAATATATTGAGCAAGTCCGTGTTGCAAGTGGAATCGACAAACTGAATTTTCTTGTTGATAGAGTCGGTGAAGATGGTCCCACGTCTTTGGCAGTTTTGTAAGGTCGCAAATTCAAAATGAATTTAGGCTCAATGGAACCTAAAATCCAACTGATGATCTGTGCATCTTTGATTACCCATTTAGAAAGTTGAGCAGCATCGGTTGGTTTAGGAGTAGTCCCATCAATATGACCCCATAGTTCTTTACCAGTAACATACATCTAGATCTGAAATGCCCAAGAAGCATAGTTTTTGCCTGTAAACCAGACGAAAGGAATGCTGTCAGTTTTTTCCATGAGGAAATGCTAGGCTGTTGGAGCTTCAAAATATCAAGATAAAAAACTCTCAAACAAAATCTGGAAATAAAATTTCTGTTATGGCTCTGATACCATGAAAAAACACTTAAAATGACTAGAATTGGATGATCCTCAATTGGGATTATCATCACATATTTATACTAAACCGTTACATAGTTACAGCCCATAATTATGGGTGATTACAAGGCATAATTACAAGAATATTACAGCAGATTTCTAGGTAAATATACAGCAAATTCTATAGCAAATTTGTAGAGATTACAAGCATAATTGTGGTAAATGGCAGCAGATTCTTAGGGTAGATTTCTAGGGACATAGCAACAGATTTCTAGTGTAATTGACATCAAGCATAATTATGGCAGCAGATTCATAGGGCAGATTTCTAGTGTAATTGACAGCAAAATTGGATTCTCTTTAACATGGGTACCTACATCGATATGATGCTCACCAATCTGCAGCTCGTCCCCTCAACAGAATAGCAGCAAGACGTAACTTGTTGCCTTCAGGAACCTCCATTACATTAAATATACTCTCCAAAGATTTCATCCAAATCTCAGCATCAGCTGGGTTGGATGTACCCATAAAATTTTTTGCTCCAATTTTCATAGCTTTCTCAATGAGATTATCCTTTTCTTTGTGAGGTAGGAGGGAAGCAATAGTTGCAACTGTCGTGTCAGTAACAGGGCCAGGCTGTTCCAGCATTTGTGCCTCATGCTATACCGGAGGATGTACCTCGGGATGCGCCTGAGGTTGGTGAACTGATTCTGCGGCCCCACCGGCCTCCCCTACATGTCCTCCATCAGGAGCATTCCGAGTCTGAGAAATTGGATTTGGTTGCCTGCGAGTTCTACCACCACGGGCCATGACTCTCTACAATGGTTGACAGAAAAAGATCAATACATATGCAATACGACCCAACAGACTCTATAACCATGCTCTGGTACCACTTGACACGACCCCGTCTCGAATCACCCTAATGGACCCGAGACGTGGTGTGCACCGATGATGAATGCCAGCTAGATGCTGGACCCACCACTAAGGCTACTGAAACTTTTCAAATTCTATAAGACTTCTCGTAATACCCCATGATTTAAAAAAAAAAAATTTGACAAAGTTTCTTTTAAATATTGGATATAACCTCCCTGTAACAAAATCAACAACTCCTCAAACAACTACATGTAAAATACTGGGAATCCATATCCCTTCACATCATCATATCAAAAATCAAAAGAGAGTACACCTGCTCATCTAGTTTCTACTACATATCATCCATTCCACTTACATTTGATACATAAACCTATCATTCAAATCAACTAAGTACTTGACAAAATAATAACTCGAGAGGGGACCGAGTTAAATATATATACATGGATCCCAAAAGAAGATGCTATAAATGATGAATACTTGAAACATACAACTAAATGATCTTGTGGCTCTTTGGCAGGCTTTTCAATGTCCTCTCAAAATTCAAAAGTATCTTGGTAGGGAAAAATGTTACGAAAATATGAGATTTTAACTTAGTGAGTGGAGGATTTGAAAGCTAGCAATGTTGTTCTCGTTTATATCTCTTTATAAAGTCACTATTTGTATTGCAACTGTAACTTTTAATTGACATAAGAAAATGTTTTACTTATTCTGAAAAGAACGTCTAGTTGAAATAAGATCTTATAAATTCTGAAATCATGGCATAAATAGTAATAACTGTTTGATCATGCTCAAAATTCTGTTGAACTGTACTGAGAAGCTGAAATATTTTTCTATGAATAAATATATCATAATGCACTGGAAAGAATCAAATCAAATGTACCCCAATGAAGAGCTCTACTCAAGTATAGAGTACTCTCCATGTACAAGGCAAAGTCATTCAAATCTGATAAGTTGATAATCTGATAAACTGTGTCATATGCGTATAAATTGTCCCAAAGGCTAAAGCACCCTAGTACACGGCCCAAAGCCTATATGTGCACAAGAGTGGGTCCCAAAGATCTCTAATAATCTGATAATCTGGTCATACACTGTTGAAACAAATTCACATCAGTGCAGAGCGGGTAATATCATTTGGGTACTTTCTGATGGTTTTTCACAATAATAATTTACATGTAACAAATTCTTTTATAGAATAATGTACTAAATATATAATTTGATTAACTTGAAATTTTAAAAGAAGAAAAATCTAAAATTATGCTTCTAAACTGGTATTTGCAAAAAGTAGTAATTTTTATAACTTGTCTACTTAATGGAAATCGTGAAACATATAAAACATTTATGCTATTAAATGTTGAAATTTAACTTCAAGGAAAAAATAAGTTTCTCCACTCACAGAGATTGTGACTGAAACCTAATTTGGCTGATAAGCCTGGTCAATCTCTGTGTCGCCTCCTGAAATTTAAATTAAAACTTTGGATCAACTCAAATACTTACAATTATCGAATAAATGCCTAAAATAAAATAACATCCTACACAATAGACATAAATTTCATATACCTCCAACATTACATCCAACCAACATTCTCTTATGTGAAATATAGCTTTATTATGGCTAATATATTCTCCATTTAGCCCATACTTCAAAGGAATACTTATTGACATCAAAACCCCTTTCCAAAGAAACTAGTAATGAACTAAATCTTCAACTTAATTGCATGGGTAATTTAATCTCCAAATAAACATCACCAAATTAAGCATTTAAGCATGAAATAATTTAACATAGACTCCAATAACTTAATCTTGAATTTAATCCACTATTATTACAAACCCTAGCATGTAACCACAATATATTCAACCAAGCTTGAATATTTCGTTCAATGCCTTCAAATCAACTATAAATTCATCAAAAATCTAGCATTTAACTCAAAAATCAAAACCCTAAAATTAACACCATATCTCAAATAAATGGGTCTTGTCTTACCTCTTGAAGATGAAGAATACAAGTAGAAGAGAATGATGGTTGAGTGAAAATCCCCCATTCCTTTTTCTTCCTTCCTTTTTCCTTCTTTTTTTTCTTCACTGTCGAGTCCTCACTCTCTCTGTGGTAATGTTTTGTCTTAGGTTTGTGTGTGTGAGTAGGGGTGGGCGTGGGTTGGGTTGGATCAGTTTTTTGCTCAAACCGAACCCAACCCACTATAGTCGGGTTGATAAAAAATCAACCATTCCCAACCCAAGCATGAGTTCAAACCCAACCCAATCCAATCAAGTTTTGGTCGGGTTGGGATGGGTTGGGTGGTTTGAGCTTTGGTTCAATTAGCAAAAAATCTTGAAATTTAAAAAATTAAGCCCATAAATCAACTATTAACTCAAATAAATTATGTACAATACAATAAACTCAAATATAATAAATTGAATACTTGCTAATAAAACTAAAATATGTTCAAACCATATTTGAATTTCATCCAAATTATTAAATGTGCTTGAGATTCTTGAAATTTAAATGGTTCTATTATTTAAAAAAATTTGTTGGGTTCGGGTTGGGTCGGGTGAAACAACCCAACCCAAGCCGACCATATATATATATATATTTTGTAGAACCGAACCCAACCCGATTTTTACCAAATCGATTGTGTTGGATTGAGTTGAGCGATTTTAGCGGGTTGGGTGGGTTAATGCCCACCTCTTGTGACTTTGGCTTATATTTGTCAACCAAATCCAAGACATGAATTTAGTTGAAATTTACTTGTTTGTTCCCCTAATTATATATTTCCAATAAATCCCTAACTCTAGATGATAATAATTTAATCTAAATAATCCTCAAAATTTCCTACTAAATTAAATTGGTCCCCACTTGGACTAAATTGGTCAAAAATAAATGTTGACTTGATAAAATAACTAGTTTCACACCCGTGCGATGCACGGATATATTTCATTATAATGTACTAACATGGAACAATGAGAAAAAATCAAAATTTATCAGCCTAAAAATATATCAAATAAAAATAAAATAAAATAAGATACAATATCAGAACTTGTCTCCTTCGATATAAAATGCTTCTCATAAGGTGCTAATTCTCCTTCTAAAGATGAGTCTTTTTCATTGCCTTCCACTTTAGAACATGTATTTGGGTCAACTGGTTGGTTCACAACTTCACGATCCGCATTTTCACTTCTAGCTGTTAAGCTAGAATGATGCACTTCTTATGTTAAACTTTGTACTTTCTGCTTTTCACCACTTTCTGAAACAGGAAACTTTTATATCAACTTTCACATGCTTCAACAATATTACGCAAGTCTCACATAATCCATTGATGAGCAATGTCAATACACTATCTAATTTGTAGAAAATGAAATGGCAAAATTAATAGAAGACTACCATTATTTAAAGACTTAATACTATTAAACATAATTTTTAAGGAGCAAGTTAGCAAATAAAGTAGCTTACCATCCATGAACGGTGAACCACTGGTGAAAAGGCATCAAGATTTATACAAAAGAGTAGCTTTAGAAGAGAAAAGGAAGGGAGACAAAGTATGAGACCACTTTAGCTCTCAAGGGAAAACTACAATGCCATCACAAGGAACCACATCCAGTAACACCCCCATCATCAAACAAATGAACATGGCCATGGCAATTCAAAAAAGCTACCAGACAATCGTAAAACCGGTTCATTAATATGGGTTATAGGAGCAATTTGTGGTTTTAGAATTTACAATACAAGCTAAGAATAAATCCTATTCTGTGATAGAGTTTTGTAGCTCAAATTGCAACCTTACTACTCTAAATGATCACAAACAAATAAAAATCAATGTCATAAACACACCACGTAATTTCCAAGACAAATCCTTTCTGACTCTCCCTTCCAACTATATACTCAAGGTTTAACACAAATTGCATAGCCATATCACCCAGATATCACATAAATTTGCAAGTCCGTTTCAATGTCACTGTTTTTAAATTCTTTTCATTGATGTGCTACTCATCTTCACCTTAATTTCCAGATCCTGGCTCTAGTACACACACACTACACTCTTTTAACTTCCTCCCCCTCCCCCAGTTCATCGTTCACCTCAACTTCAACAGCATGTGCATCATCTTTATTCGTTGCATTAATCTCATATAAATCATTATTTCTTCGCACTTTGCATCCAAATCCTTTGGCATTCTCAGGATTCTGACTTATTTGGTTAAGTTCACTCCCCCCATTCACAGAATCATCATTGCATTTCTTCTTCAAATCAACTTTTTTTGTCAATTTTACTGCGATTCTTGAACAACTCTTCCTGAGAAGCCATCGGGCTCTCATATGCCATACATAAACACTTGGATTTTCTTTTCCCCTTTACATTCCACTGATGCTCATGTGTAGAAGAATTCATTTCAACCATTCCCGATATCTTTTTTTGCAATCAAGAACTTCCTCTGCTGGATCTTCTTCACCAGTAAAGGTGACGCCACTTGACTACTGCTTATAGAGTTGGAGTCTCTGGCAGTTGATTCTTGGGAGCGGGCGCTTTTTGCAGACTTGATACATGGGGATTTAGATGATTTAGAATCTGGAAACGATAAGTTGGGGTTGAAATTTTCTAATTGTTTTGAGATTTCACTAAATTTTGATCAGTTCCATTCTGAAGCACGCGTAATTGCTCCGGCGGTTATAGAACCTGAATCCATTAGAAAACTCGCCGGTTAACACATGAAAAATAGGATTACAGAGAGGGAAACAAAAAAAAGGAACTGATATTGGGTTTTCTTTTTTCACGATTAGAGTTTTGTTTACAAAAAACTGCTAGTAAACACATTTGAACTTAGTGGGTGGTTAAATAGGACTGCTGAAAAAAAAAAAAAATTAAAAAAATTAGTCAATTCTAACTTAGTGGGTGGTTAAATAAAACTGGTGAATTTTTTTTTTTAAAAATTGAGTCAATTGAGATTCTGGAAGGAAAAAAGATTCCAGAATCTCAGTTGACTTTATATATTATATAGATTATTTGACTTGTAAAATTAAAAGTGAGGTGTAACAATAAGCCTCCGTTTGGTATACAATTTTTCAAATCAATTTTTAACCATACTTATTTTCTCTATCTACTTTTCAACTACACGTCTTACTTTAAAATTATAAATAAATCAATTTATAAATCATTATAATAAAGAGTTTTCCATTTCTTGAGTCATCGATATTTGTTCTTTCTTTTTAATGATTCTTGAAGAAAGAATTAGAGAGATGTATTTTATACATATAAAAGATAAAGAGATTGTATTTTTGTTGAATATAAAAAAAGGTGGTATCATGTGTTGGTAGATATTACAAATCTGAAGACTGGAATTCAGAATTCCTTGAAATTGATATTTTTGGTTAATTAATTATTCCATAAGGACTTCACTATTGCTAGAACTTATAATTATCATCTTTTTTTTTTTTTTTTTTTATTGGGTCTAATAATTTTATTATTACCCAACCTAATCTCTGCCCACAGGCCACAGCCCGAGCCTAATTGATTGTATGATTTGTAATTTATCCATCCATTCGAATGTTCCATCTATCGTCTGTGTGCAATTGTGCTCTCATCTCACTGCCTGTACCGGCCTAGCCGCCGCCGTCAGTCTCCTTGACCTCCGCCTCTGGTATGTATGATCTATCTGTTCTTACCAGTTACTTCCTGGGTTAATTTCTTGATTACTTCATTTCAGTATTGTTTTTCTGCGCTTCATGCGCAGGAGAACAATCTGCGCTTTGCCAAGCTAACCTTGTCAAATTCAATGTTGTCATCCGTCGATTCAGCGGCTGACAACAATGAATATTTTGTTTTTTATTTATTTATTTTTTCTCTCTCCCTCCTGGAATCATTTTTTGACTTGCTTTAATAAATTTGTTTCAATATATTGTACCAAATAATTTTTTAACTACACATATTTTCTCAAATTTTTAACAACATATTTTATCTAATAAAAATCATATTATTTGTAAATAGAAGTTTTTTTATTAAAATTTTGTCTTTATTAAAATTTATGGTGTTGTTATAAAAATCAAACAAAATTTAATACATGTATGTATATTATAATTTATTACAATAGAATCGTTGTTTGTTAAAAAAATTTGTTTAAAAACAAACAACGTGATATTTTTAAAGTAAAATATGTGGTTGAGAAGTGAAAAAAATGTGATTAGCCTCTGTTTGATAATTTTTTTCATAAACAAAGATTAATGTGATGTGTTCGAGTTAAAATACGTAGTTGAAAAGTAATTTGAGAAAACGTATGTGATTTGAAAAAATGTATTATAAACTTATTTTTAAACAATTTTACCAAGCTGGCACATTATTTACGGTGTTATTATAAATATCAAACGAAATTTAATACACGTATTTATATTAAGATTTATTATGATAAATAAAAGACAAAAATAAAACTTTAAAAGATCATAAATAAATCATTTTATAAGTCACTACAGTTTTACTAAACGGAGGCTTATTTATATTTTTTAAGCAAAAAGTAATAGTTAAAAATTGGAGAGAAAAAATATATGCAATTAAAAAGTGTTTTAAAAAAATTACGTAATTTATAAACTGGTTTATAAATCGTTTATTTAATTTACCAAACAAAAAATTATAAACTGATTTATAAATCGTTTATTTAATTTACCAAACAAAAAAATATATAAATTAGACAAAATATATATATATATATATATATATATATATATGTATGTATGTATGTATGTATGTATGTATGTATGTATGTATATAAAATTCAATGTTGTCAGCCGTTGAAACCATCGGCTGACAACATTGGAAAGGCAAGCTTGCTTTCCTTGGTCTTCATGTGCTTTGCTAAGGCAAAGCGCAGATTGTTCTCCTGCGCTTCATGCTCAGGATAACAAGATTGTACTTCATTTACTTAATTACTTCTTTTCGAATTGAATGATTTTATAGATTATTATGTTAGTAAATTGATTATAATAAATTATAATGATTTCTAATTTGTAATTGAATTTCACCTGCTTGCAACCTGCTGTCCTGCCCATTAGGATTATATTGAGTATTGTCTGGATGATCTTGGTTTTGAGAATTACTACGTGTTGTTTGGTTTTAGTATGATTTTATTGTGTTAGAGTGAATGTGGTTGAGTGCTGGTTAATTTTGTTGTGAATTTTATTGTGGGTTTTAGTTAAATACGCTTGACAATCAATAACTTTAATAATATAGACTTTTCTATTGAAAAGTCAAAATTACCCTTAATGAATAAATTGCAAGGTATATCATTTCTTTATTCTGGTTGGTTTAACTCAGAACTAATTATTTGGACTTTTCGTAATTCATTAATTCTTTCAATTGTTCTAAATACTCTTTATATTTTGATAATTTTTCAAAGATTTTGGGATGATCCTTCTTAGTTATATATTCTAATACTATTCCTTCCGATACTTTTTCTTCTATATCCTTATGTTTGAGTGATATATTATAAACTATATTTATATTTTTGGCAGTTTCAACAGAGTTAAATCTTATATTATTTATGCAAGCGTAATCAATATTTTTATATATTTCTTCTAATTTGGACTGGGTAACAGAATATATGCCTTGATATTTTTCAGTAATAGTTAATAAAAACGAAATATCTTTTTTATCCAAATACAATTAATCACAATCACTAGAAGTAGATGCTTGTGAAGTGTTCATAAATTCAAACGATCAGATTGATTAGGATTATGTCTAACTATTTTATTTTCTTGATCTAAGTTTCGTAAAACTAAACATGGGAATCTAATTTCAGTATTTTCTTGTAACCAAATTAGATGTTGTTGTTATTCGTATTGATGATATCTGATGGTATTTAATATTTTCTCCCACTTTTCTTGATTATTTTCTTGTTTTAATTCTCTGAGAAGTTTTTCTATCTCTCTGGATCTTAAATCAAAAGTATTATCTTTAACAATTCTAAGTCTCTCTATATCTTCTCTATCACCATTGTTCATAATTAAAAATAACAACCATGTAGAAGCATATGATTAAAAGCATGTAATCAAAGTATGTAAATAGCAGTAAGTAAGCTTACAGTAATCAAATAGAAATAAGCAGGTTTTCCCTCCAGTGTCGTCCTATAGCTGCCTTGCATGTACTCAATCAAACCTTTGAATCAAATGAATATTAGATGTTTTTTAATAAATGGGTCCACAACTGCTTCCGCAAAAAAAATTTCAATCAAGGTTGCATTTCTCACTCTAGAGAACTAGCTGTGTTTCCACAGACGCTATCTCACAGTATTCAGAGTCTCTGTTTTCACACATATCTTGACTCCTTTCAGAAAGACCTTATTTAGAACTTTTTCAAAACTACATTTTTTAAAAACAAGTTTCAAAACTGAAATAAAGCTCAAATATTATCCCAAAATGCCACAACACATCAAAAGGTTGTCGGGATTTCTGCTAAACAACAGATTCTTCAAAGAAGAAAACTCATTTTGGAAAATATCAATACTGTCGGGGATCATGAGAAATTTAATGAAAACCTCTTTTAAGAAAGTTTTGATAAAAGCTCAAACATCATTTCATTCATAGATTGACATTGTACATACTGCAAACTATATACAGACATCTTTGGTACTCACCTTATGAAGTTTAGAACTCCATAAGTGATTACCTTATTACAAGCTTTGATATCTTCAAACTATCTACTAATATTTTTCTTGAATACAAGTGGTGTAAACAAGTTTTGAATAAAAGAGTACAAGTGCATGACTCAGATATTTCAGGATGCCTCTTCACTGAATCTCTTCCCCCTTTTATAGAGGTCCTGAATTATTTTCCTTCTCTCATTTTTCGTGACAAGAAAGGACCATCTTCTGCAATAAATTTCTTGTTGAATAGTCATAAACCACTTTTTTCGGTGCATTTATTTTTCTTGCTAGCTAGCTTCAATAATTCTTGACAAGTTATCTTCCGGATTGTGACAAAACACCACAACTTCTCTTTTATAAAGAGACTTTATTAAAGTAGTAAGTGAAGAGTTTTTGTCATGGTTCATTATCTTCTTATTGTTTAGTGACCACAGTTTTTCTTTAATAAATGACTTTATTAAAGTAGTGATAAATGATCACTATTTGGCAGCATTATTTTTCCATCCTTGAGTCAAAGAATTCTGCTGGGAATTCTGTACTATCGAGTGATGCATGACTCATATCTTCAACAAGACAGTGTTCACACCTATGCTCTGGATGGTCCCACATTATCTTGCATAGCTCTTTGAGCATAGTTTCACTTTCACTTACTTCATTGATAATAATTTTCTCAAGTATGTGGTCCAATTCACAAATATCCACTTCTTTAGATGACAATCTTGCATTGGAGTAGATTATATGATTATCTGAAGGATATAACCAAATTTTCTTCTTTTTCAGAAATAACTTGGCTTAAATTATCAAATATTTCTTTATATCCTTTAGCTTTTCTATAAGAAATCATGTTAACAATATCTTCATATCCATTCTTAACAACTTTTTGGCTAGTTGGTAAGAAGTGTTGGTTTGTGATCCCTATCTTGATACAATAAAATGATGGGATCATTGTTCCTTCATATTTATCCCATTCGTCTGTGGTTGAAAAGAACCGGATATATATGTCCGTACTTTTGATAACATCAGTAAATCTTCGGACTGCCTTTTTAACATCTATGGGAAGTTGTGAAATTTTCCTTAGATCTTTGCTTGGATATATGCAGAGTATATTCCCTAGTTCAAAGTAATTTTGAACCCACGGGCACTCCTAGATAGAAATTTATCTTGTTGTATTTTCCATAGTATGACAGTATATTGAAAATAACAATAAAAAAGAGAACTTCTTCATAGTTATCTTTGTTTGGTAATTTTTGTTCGTGGCAAAATTTTACCACATCTTTTGGATTTATTTGCTCAATACGGGTTTTGGAATCAATTTCATTCCTCTGTGAAGAGGTTTCCATAACCTTCTTGGTATCTTGATTATCCTTCTTGAATGAAGGCTTTGCATCTGTTTCCATATTTTCAGTACAAACATTAGGATTAATTTTTCCCTGTGAAGGGGTTCCTAATATTATCTTGTCTTTTCCTTTATCCTTGGAAAGAGCGCTAGTATTCATAAGACCCGGTGAAGGGTTACTAGACTTTGTACAAGTATTTTCTGTCGAATGGGCTATATTGGTACTGCCTAGAAGGGTTTCTTGTATATTTTGAATTTGCATCTGCAAGCAAGAGACTTTAAGTTCAAGTATCAGGACTTTTGTCTTTAATTCTTTCAGCTCCATCTTTGCTAAGATAATCAGGAAGAAAATTAGACTGTCCTTTAATATATTCAATATCAAACTTGAAATATGAAAACCATATCTAGATTCTGATAATGTATCTATTGGCAATAGATGGATCAACATTATTTTTTAAAAATGCTTTAACTTGTGTATTATCAGTTCTAATCAAGAACTTTTTTGGTAGCAAGTAATCTTCATATTTTTTCACCAATATGATATTGCAGATGCAATTCTCCTTCTTTTATAAATAATCCAAGAAATTATATCTCTATTTTTGCTATCTCAGCTTTCTTTTGAGAAAGTGTAATACCATGTTTTTTCATGATATAACAAAACTTTTCAAGATGTTCAATATGTTTGTTCATATCTTTTGAATGAATAAGTAAATCGTCTATGTAGACAATACAAAAATGAGTAATAGGTTTTCTTACCTCATACATTCTTCTTTGGAATATCAGTGGTGTATTTTTCAATCCAAATGACATTACATTCCGTTCAAATTGGCCTAAAGGATTAGGAGTGCTAAATGCAGTTAAAGATTTGCTATCTTCTGTGAGCATAATTTGCCAAAATCCTAATTTACAATTGAACTTTGGAAATATCTTCTTGTTTTTTACTTGTTTAATAAGAATATCCTTATTTGGTAAGTAATATCCATCAAATTTTGTAACTTCGTTTAGCCTTTTATAGTTAATCACCATTCTGGTTTTTCCTCTTTTTATTTCACTATGTTTCCTAACCATAAATGCTGGACTACTATGTGGACTTTTACTAGGCCTAATTAGTTTGGCTTCTAGTAATTCTTTTATTTGGATTTTAAATTTTTCTTGGTCTTCAACACTGTATTTCATCGGTTTAACTCTTACTATAGTATCTGATTTTATAAGCTCTATCTTGGCTTTAACTGTATCTGTATTCCATTTTTCTAATGAGTTTTCAGAATAATTTTTAGAAATTTCTTTTCTAAATTTTTCTAGCTTATCTTCTATTGTCATTTTTAGAACATTAATTGGTTTAAATTTTTCTGTACTCCAACATCTACCACGCTGGGTTGGGGAGCTCTGATGATTAATTTCTTTGTAAGCTATGCTTACGACTCTTGTAATTTTAGATGTAAATATTTTATCTGCACAAGGTGTTGTGAACATATATTTATCAATAAATTGAGTAAAAGGTGCATATTTTAATAGAAAATTTTGTCCTAATGAAATATCACATCCAATACATATATATATTATCAACAAATACTTCTCTAAGAGATATTAGAAAAGGTATTTGTGTAGCATATTTGCTATATATTATCTTGTTTCCTCCTGCTGTTGTGGCAGTTACAACTTTCTTTGAATCATATTTCCAATATTCAGATGGTAGTACATTTGGTAAGCAAAGGCTTATAGTACTTCATGTATCTAAATAAACATGAAATTTTATTTTACAATAATTTTTTAAATTGAGTATAATTTCAATATATGGACTCATGGGATTGATATTTATTATCCTTTTCATAGTAACAATGATCTCATATTTTCATCCATCCTTGGTATAATAACTGAATTTCCTTCAAGTGTTATTTTTATATATCTTTAACATATTTTGTAAGGGCTTACTTTTCCAAGAAAGCTCATTCCTAGTAATATAGATGTTTGGCTAAGTCCATAATTATCATCTTTATATATGATTATTTCTATTTTATGTTCACCTTGATTCTCTCCTATAATTATAAGAGGGAAATTCAGATATCTTTTTATTTCAAGGTTATGTCATAAGTAATCTTTAAAGACATATTTTTGTGGTAACTCATAATCTTGTAGGTGGCTAACAAATTTAGCATCTACATGATTTTTATATGCTCCTGAATCTATAAGGACAAGAAGATCATTCTTGATCCCTTCTTGGTTGATATATCTAGTCCTGATATAATATTGTGAGCTTGCTGGTTCATCAATACTTTGGTTTTAAGTCGTTCTATATTAACATTTCCTCTATGTGGGAATCTTGCAATGATATTTTCTCTTTATAGCCTCATACTACATTTTCTTATTATTCTTCATTCAGAATTAATTTCCTTAGCTTGTTTGTGAAAATCAAGCATTATTTGTTCTGGTATTGTAACTTCATGTTCCTTATATTTTCTAGGTGGAATATACTGTGCCAATTCATCAAAATCTTTGTGTATTATTATGTTATCTGTTATTTTCCTTAAATTGCTATGATGGCTAGTACTAAAAGCAAATATTGATTTTATGCTTAGACTAATAGCCTTACTTTTATGTAAAATTTTCAAGTTTCCAATTCTATAATAGAGATTGAAACTTTGGTCTATATTTTCATCTGTTATTGAGATTGCATAATTTGATTTTACTGTAAATATTATCTTTTGATAAATTAGATTTCCTACAACAGTTCCTAATAGAGCATCTATAGAATCTTGTAGAATTCTGTTATCCATGTAATAAATTTCAAATAGGTATATTCATACATTCTCTAAAGAATCCTTTAATCATAACTTGGATTCCTCAAATTTCAATACATTTTAACTTCTTCCTAATATTTTCTGGGATATTGGATAATTTTTGTTTTATCCATTTTTTAGTAATTATTGGGATTCTGGTTTTTCCCACTACATCTTCTATGTTAATTGGGATTTCTTTATAATTCATACTTACAATTGTTTTGTTCATCCTAGGGAGTATTCCTAAGAATTCTTGATGAAATACATCTTTTTCTTGTAAGTTTAAGATTCTTTTAGTTATCTATATGTAATTTCTTGACAAATTCCTTCTACCGAGTCTTCTACTTCCTCAATTGTTTCAATATCTGATCTTTGTACTTCTTGAATTTCATTCATATATATATATTTTCTTCAGATTCTTCATCTGATGATGATGTTTTTAACTCATAAATACTACTACATTCACTGCCTAAATCCTCAAAATACTCAATTGGTTCTATATCACTATCATCTATAAATTCTTCATAAACTTCGAGAGTTTTTATATTCTGTTTATCTTTTCTCTTAGGACATTGGGGGGCTATGTGTCCTTCTTCATTAAAAATGAAGCATCTACATTTTTTGATATATTTATTTTTGGGCTTTTCAGACCAATTTCTTTTTTTGAAATATTTTTTATACGACTTGAAGTTTCTTTTCTTAAACTTTTTAAAGTTTTTGAATCTTCTTTTATGTTTTTTATGTGGCTTATATTTCTTCTTATGATATTCAAATTGTTCTGTTTGACCTATATCTTTGTAACAACATAAAGAGTTCTTCCTTATCTTATATGCTTTTTTTATTTTCTAGCGTTTCTCTGCACCAAATACTTATCATTCTTTTTGTAAATTCAATTCTACTCCAAGACTATCTATATATATTCCCTCTTCATCTCCTTCAGGTAATATTTTATTATATTCTTTTAATAACTTAGTTCCCCATGGGAATGGTAATTTTGTGAAGTAAGATCTTAAGATTGGCTTATTATCTGTATAATCTCATTGGCTGATTGTATAGTATAATTCTTGAAATTTACATGTATATCTTTCTGATTCGCACATATCGCATATTCTTAAATTTTTCATTTCAATCATTCCTTCATTATATTCATCTTGTTTTCTAGCTTCTTCATCAATTGTGTATCTATCTCCTAAGAATTCTGTTATGGGGGTTCTTTCCAACGTATTTAATATATCTCTTATACTCTGATCATTTAGATTATTTCTATTATCTAATGCATCAGTTGTATTTTCTCCACATTTTATTCTTCTTTTTGTATTTACATGTAATTTTCTCCACCATTCTGATACTATACCTCTAAATGTATGTTCTATAAATCCAAAGACTGTATTTGTGTCCCATTTATTAAATTGTATTGCTAAATCAGTATTTTTTGTCCATGTTTCAATAGTTTTAATTGTATCTACACAGTCTAAATCTAACCATATTCCTGTTGTGTAAATTGGTTCATTATATGATTTTGTTGGATTAACTTCTTTTATGGATTGTTTTCTAATATTTCCACTATATCTATTATGAGTTTTCCTATATCTTTGGAATCCTTTTCTTCTAGGTATGTAAGTTCCATATGGATTACTTGTATCTTCATCACTACTAAATTCTTCTTTTACGTTACTAGCAGATGTGTTTGTATTCATTTTAGTATTTTCTACTTGTTTTGCTAATTCTTCTAATTGATTTTTATATTCATCATATTCTTCTCCTGTAGATTCTAAGAATTTTATTTCTAATTCTTCTACATCTGTTATCATAAATTGTTTTATTTCAGGTATTTTTCATTTCCTTTATTTTTATCTTTAATTTTTCTTCTGTAATCTTGAGGAGGATTAATTATTATTTTATCTTTTCCTTTTAGATTTTTATCTAATATAGCGTTTCCTATTTGTAAATTATAGTCTAAAATTTTCAATTTCTTATTCATTTCTTCAAATCATTCGTTCACATTATTTTTTGGTAAATAAGAATAACTTGATTTTTTATGTTTTTCTACATTTTTTAGAAATTCTTCAATTATATTTTCTTCTTCTAATAAATTCATTATGATTTTTTGGTTCGTAACAGGCTCTGATACCAAATTCACCAGGGTGCGCATAATACACTCTCTATTTTCTTAGAAAATTATATGCGGAATTATAATCGTCTTATGATTTTTGTAAAAAATATTTCTTCTTGTCTTATTTCGTTTATTTCTATTAATCTCATATATTCAATATGTTGTTTAACCAATCTTTTAAGTTCTTCGTATAATTCTATTACTTTGGTACTTGATTCTCCTTCAATAGTAACTAATTCTGTATATTCTTCTATGTGGACTCCTAATTAAATCTTTCCTTTATTCCTCAAGTATGTGGGGGTCGTAAACAGGTATAAATTTAATTAGGTAACTAACTAATTTTATTATTTTGTTTTCAAAAATTATTTGGGGACTAAATTGAAATTGTTTTATAGTTAGATGGCTTTTTTCGAAAATGAGGGTATTTTGGGAAGAATAAATGGTTGAAATCTATTTTTAAAAGATTATAGTTTCAAAGTCTATTTAACAAAAGTTTATAGTTATTGAATCTATTTATGGATATTCTCCAATTTTATTCGTGGAGTCAGTATGATTATTGTAAACTTTAAATGGATGTTGTTAAACTTTTCATATTATATGATTTATACGCAGTGGTGCATTTGTATATTAATTACCTATTATTCAACGGCCACGTTATTGCAGCTGTTGACGATTGATAGTCAGCGGTCGCCGTAGCTTGATCTGCCCCTGTGTGCATAATATATGCTTGTGGAATGAATGTTTACTTCTGATTTTTTTTTTTTTTTTTTTAATTTGACTTGTGTCTATTAATACATATATATGTAGATCTGAATATCAAACACGAAATAATAGAGATATATTAGTTATTTTTGATGATATTGGTCAAAGATGAAGCGGAAAATGAAGAAAAATATATTTGAAAATATGAAATGTCCAGGAAATAAATTATATCCGGGTGATTTTGACTGTGTCATAATTAAATGGTTATCGATTATGCACGCATATTTTTGCATGCCAAAGGGGAGCTTAGAGATTGTCATTCTTTTTGAGAGTTTGAATATGACCTCTAAAACACTTTTGTAGCTTTGTCAATTTTCTTCTGGTCTTGATGAACATATTAGCGTTGAATTATTAATATTCTGAATTGTCAATGTCAAAATTGCCGTTGTTGTTGATGAATTTACAATTTGTTATACTTTTCGTCAAAGTTTTTAACCCCTCCTTTCATCATTGCATTTTAATTTTCCATAGAGTTTTAATTGTTTATTATCATATATACATCCTTTGAGGCGTTGTACACGTCAATGCAAGAACTTGCTAAAAAAATTCACTTTTGTTACTATATCAACTCCGAGAAGTATTTTTCCAGCCACAACATGTACAATATGCATTGATGAGGGAAATCTTCCTTCAACAATAATTTTTATCCTCAACTTTTGTTTTCATCGATCGTAATAAAAGTTTATTCTCAGTTTTTGTTTTTATATTCAACCAACTTCTAAAGAAGTTGAGCTAGAATGTTCCCTTTGATATGTAGGACAATCCTATTATAAATAGGATAATACTTATTTATTTTTAATTAGGATTTTTGTTTCCTTTTAGGTTAGAGTTTTAGGATTTTAGTATTGTTTCCCTATATTATTTTGCCTATATAAACAAAGGTTTTATATAATTTTCAATTAACCAATTTTTTATAATAAAATTATTCACTACATATTTTCAAGGTTTTCAATTTTTGTCTTTGTTTCAAGAATTTCAATTATGCTTCTGAACCACTTTTTATGAAGTCTCTAAAGAAGCCTTCTGTGCTGCAGGCAACAATGAAAGATAATTTGACGAAAAGCAGTACTCGTGGCACGAAAGGCAAAACAAAATTCAAAATGGTAAGTTTTTTATTTTTTTTTATTTTTTTTATTACACCTGTTGCTGTAGGAGTTGGGCATGAATTTTCCCTTTTATAAAGAGGCTAAGAAAGCCTTCTGTGCTGTAGGCAGCAAAGAAAGATAATCTGAGCAAAGCTAGAACTTGGGTCACCAAAGGCATTGCAATTGACAAAAATCAGTCTAACTCATCTTCTTTTAAGGGAAAAAAAGAACTCTCTTAAGGCCATTGGGAAGGGAAAAGAAATTACGGTGAATCCATCTTCACAACATGTTCCAAATAAAAGCTGCGAGTTAAATTTACTGGATTCGGACGATGATGAGCTTCTTGCAAGAAGCGATGGAATTTCTGGAAGGGTTTCACGACTGTAGACTTTGCTGCAGAAAGTTCCGATATAAAAGGAATCAAGAGTGGGGTGTTTACACAAATACCCTTATTTTTGGACCATTTACAAAAATACACTTTTGAGATTTTAAGAAGTACTAAAAATACTTTGTAAATCTTAGGTGCCGCTTTTTTAATGTTTTTATCACTTTTTTAATAAATTTGTCACTTTTTTAAAAAGGAACACAATGTTACTTATTTTTTTTAAAAAAATGTTATGTATGTTACTTTCTTAATAAAACATAAATTAAAATCCTAGAATAAATTCATGACTTATTAATTTTATTAAAAATATTATAATAACTGTACCATTTTGTAAAAAACGTGACACAATACCACCTTTTTTTTAAAAAAAAAGTGACACAATGTCACTTTTTATTATTTTATCTTTTAACTAAAAAGTGATAATTTATCACTTTTTTCTACTTGAAGGTCAATTTTTCATTCTTTGCAATATTCATCATTGACTAACAAATTACACAAGTTCACAAATACTAGTAGATACATTACACATTCTTCGTACACAAACACAATGTCATCTTTTTTACCTTTTTTTTTTAACTAAAACGTGACTACTTTTTTTTTTTTTTTTTGAATGTCATTTTTTTTCGAGTGTTTATCATTGACTAACAAGTTACACAAGTACTAATATACATTACAAAATGTCACTTTTTTTAAAAATAAAAAATAAAAAAATGACCAAATGTAACTTATTATCATTTTTTGTTTTAACGCGCGTTCTCCATTAATTAAAAAAGTGACGTTTTGTCACTTTTTGATACTTGATTATTACTTTTTCAATTTTTGCATGCAATATCCATCATTGACTACATGCGCCGTAACTTAACAATTTGCACAAGTCTACAAACACTAATAAATATTTTACTCATTCTCCATATACATACACACCATAATTTTGCCACTTTTTTAACAATTATTTCACCTTTTTTTCTAAAAAATAAAAGCGACACGATGTCACTTATTTTTTAAAAAGTGATATGTATGTGACTTTCCCAATCAAACACAAATTAAGAATTTATAATAAATTGATGACTTTTTAATTTTAATTTTTAATTTTTTTTGTATATGTAGTCTCTTTGTTATTATGTTGCTATCACGTAAACATAGTAAACAATTTCATTTTAGGAATTAGGAACAAAATATCTGATAAATTGAAAGTGATAAAAGTTCAAACATGTTACAAAACTCAATAAAGTAACAACACTTATTTATTTTTATTTTTTAAAAAGTGACACTATCAAAAAAAAATTATTTTTTTTTAAAGTCACATAATGCCACTTTTTAAAAAAAATTGACACAACATCATTTTTTATCACTTTTCTTTTAATTAAAAAGTAACACTTTGTAACTTTTGTTTGAAAAATGCGACATTTTAGCATTTTCTTTTAACCAAAGTCAGCTTGCGGAGAAACCAATCAGGACTTAACTTTTTTTCGTATTCACCAACCCTTCAACTAGCCGACAATCAGAGTTTGTTTGGCAATGTAATTTTTAGAAAATTTTGTGATTTTTTACAAAAAAGGTCGCATCTCGCCACCTTTCCACTTGAGGTTGGTGAATGCAAGGGACTTGTTGAAATTTCAAAGGTGAAAAAGTGACACAATTTCATTTTTTTACAAAAAAATCGCATCTCGCCACTTTTCCACGTGAGGTTGGTGAATGCAAGGGCTTATCGAAATTTCAAAGGTAAAAAAGTGACACAATAACACTTTTTTACAAAAAAGTTGCATTTCGCCACCTTTTCATGTGAGGTTGGTAAATGCAATGGGCTTTATTGAAATTTCAAAGGTGAAAAATGACACAATGTCACTTTTTTACAAAAAAGTTGCATCCGCCACCTTTCCATGGGGTGTTAGCGAATGCAAGGGGCTTGTTGAAATTTCAAAGGTGAAAAAGTGACACAAAGTCACTTTTTTACAAAAAAAAAGTCGCATCTCGCCACCTTTCCATGTGAGGTTGGTGAATGCATGGGGCTTGTCGAAATTTCAAAGGTGAAAAAGTGACACAATGTCACTTTTTTACAAAAAAAAAATCGCATCTCGCCACCTTTTCACATGAGGTTGGTGAATGCAAGGGGCTTGTCGAAATTTCAAAGGTGAAAAAGTGACACAATATCATTTTTTTTACAAAAATGTCGCATCTCGCCACCTTTCCACGTGAGGTTAGTGAATGCAAGGGGCTTGAGAGATTTCGTGTGTGAAAAAGTGACAACGTTACTTTTTTACAAACAAGTCGCATCCCTCCACCTTTTCATGTGAGGTTGATAAATGCAAGGGGCTTGTTGAAAGTTCAAACGTGAAAATGTCACTTTTTCACAAAAAAAATCGCATCCCGTCGCCTTTTCATGTGAGGTTGGTGCATGCAAGGGGCTTGTTGAAATTTCAAAGGTGAAAAAGTAACACAACGTTACTTTTTTACAAAAAAAAAAAAAAAAAAAAAAGTCGCATCTCGCCATCTTTCCACGTGAGGTTGGTGAATGCAAGTAGCTTGTTGAAATTTCAAAGGTGAAAAAGTGACACAAAGTCACTTTTTTATAAAAAAAAGGTCGCATCTCGCTACCTTTCCACGTGAGGTTGGTGAATGCAAGAGGCTTGTCGAAATTTCAAAGATGAAAAAGTGACACAATATCATTTTTTTACAAAAAAGTTGCATATCGCCACCTTTCCACGTGAGGTTGGAAAATGCAAGGAGCTTGTCGAAATCTCAAAGCTGAAAAATGACACAATGTCACTTTTTTACAAAAAAATTGCATCTCGCCACCTTTACACGTGAGGTTGGTAAATGCAAGGGGCTTGTCGAAATTTCAAAGCTGAGAAAGTGACACAATGTCACTTTTTTACAAAAAAAGTTGCATCTCGCCACCTTTTCATGTGAGGATGGTGAATGCAAGGGGCTTGTTGAGACAATATTAATTTTTCTTTTAATTAAAAAGTAAAATGACAAGAGATTTACAAGCAAATCTATAGTCTAGTGAATTCATAAGAGAACCGAGGAAAACATTGACTAGATGCCTCCCCAGCTTACTTTCTTTCAGCTCCTTGGCTATGCAGAGAGCATTATCACATTTGACTTGCAATTCATCTCTTTCTTTCTTTATCTTTTTTCAACAATTCAATGACAGAATACATTCCCTCTACCAAATCCTCTACTATCTTGTATATTTGGCAATTTGTTGCTCCATATCTAATTTTGTTCCTAGGCCACCCAAAGCTCATCCAAGAGTTCCTTTAGATGGAATTTCACCTTCTCAGCTTCATTCTTACCTCTTGCTAATGCTTCTTCAATTTCATAATGCTTTTTGGAAATCTTAATTGTAGCGACCAAGAATTTTTACACATTAAATAATTATTTTAAATTATGAAAAAACGTGCCGCTGCGATCTCACCTGTTTTTAATTTGAAGTCACGACGTATTCGTCTAGCCGAGTCGAAAAATATCGAGTCCATTCGATTTTAATTAAATTCCGAATTTCTAAAATTATATTATTTTAACTATTTGTTTAAATTATTCTTTTCAAAATCATTTTTAAATTCCAAAATTTGTTAATCTCATTTTATCATATCCATTTTTCGACTCAGTTGAATTCACGCGTATTATTTTTCGAGTTCCGTTCCTTGATTATCAAAATTTCAACATCCTAAACACTACCCATACCTCCACCAACTACATCATTTCCCACAATATCCTACATCAACCCATACCATTACCAACTTCCTCCAACCACATCCAATTCCATACCCTAGCCCTCACTTCACCTCAACCCATTCCATTATACATCATCAAGCTTCCTCTCTCTCAACACAATCACAATTCTAATTTCCAGCAACCAGCCTCCACTCCATTTCTCTCGACACACCCCCCACAACTCTGTTCCAGCAGCCACAACCCCCACCGCCATGTTCAACCAGCATCACCGACCGCCACTTCCATCTCCATCGCCTAAGATCAACAGCCATCGTGCACCATCCCCGTCGAGCATCACCTTCACCCACCACAAGAAAAATCGGCCACTGCTTTCCACAATAATCCTCATCATCAAAAATCACCATCCAACCACCAAATGCAGTAGCCACTACCACTCACCCGCCAAAACCAGCTGCACCACGCCAACAAGCTTCTAACCACAATTTTACAATCTGCAAACCTCAAACTTCACACACACGAGTTCAACCACGCACCACTGTCAAATTGTTCCCATTGTCAAGCAATATTGCAGCCACCACCTCTACCACCTCGAACGCACAACCACTGGTTAACACAAAGCAGCCACCACCACCGGCCACTGACTCAATTTCACCAACACAATCGGCCAAACCAACCTCCTTCACCTCCTCCACTGCCCAACACCAAATCCCCATCAATCAACCAAAATCAAACCCAAAACCCAGAAATAGAAGCCCAAATACTTACATCCCTCACCGCCAGATGTGTCACCGAAAAAGCAGCACCAAAATGCACAACCCAAGCCTCGTTTTGTTGCCTCGGTTTTCGCACCAATCTCGCACCCAAACCCCTACAAATCTGAACTTCTCCTTGGCCGCCTCTCACCGCCAACCTGTGGCAGCGTTTCGCCGGCAAATCGCCGGACTTGCGAGGTGCAACCGTTGCACCTCCTTTCCCCCCTCCTCTGCGTTCCGATCGGGTGAGATAGAGAGAGAGTGAGTTTTGTTTGTTTTTATAATTTTGTTTTTTGGAAATTGCACTTTTAGTCCCCAAGTTTTAAAGTTATGTATTTCAGCCCTTATAGTTTTAAACTAATCATTTCAATCCTTTAGTTTTTAAATAGTTTTAAACATTCCCCTCATTTTAAAATCAATTATTTCAATCCCAACAGTTTAATATTTGTTTTGAGCTTCAACCCAAATTTTGAAAAGTTCCATTTTAGCCCCCAAAGTTCCAAATGTTTCATTTCGGCCCATGAGTTCAAATATTTTAAAATTCTATCCTTTAAATTAAAAATCTGATTATTTCAGCCTAAATATTTTAATAGCGTTTTATTCGAGTCCTGAAAGTTTTGAAAAACTTCACTTTAGTCCCCAAGTTCAAAGGTATTCATTTTAGTCCTCCAACTTTCAAATCATCAATTTCAGTCCCTAAATTTTAATTTATCATTTTCAAAGCATAAATTTCAAAAGACTAATTTAACTTATTTTTTTCTAATTGGCTAGACGAGACATACGGAGATTTAAAATACTGAAGTCATTCCCGCTCAACTACACTCGTTAAGTTTAAGGTAGACTCGCCCCTATTAATTGATTTAAATTATGATTGCATGTGAATGCGTATGTTATGTGACTTATGTGAAAGTCATTTTTATGAAAAGAGACGAGAATATATTTCTTCGGAAATATTTATGTTGTTAGACTTGTCATAACTTATATGTTTTTATGCATGAGAAAGAAAGAAGAGAATATCTTGCAAGATAAATGATGATGTTATGCATAATTTATGTGTCTTGTGTGCACGAGAAGAAAGAGCAACTCATACCTATGATTTTAAAGAGCCTATGATTTTTCAAAGAGAAGCCATGTGCTTTAATGCACGAGAAGAGCAACCCACACCCTATGATTTCTAAAGAGTCTGCATTTATGTGTTCAGTTATAATGTAGATTAATTAATTGGCGATGAGTCTACTGAGTATTTCTATGAAATGCTCATATCTATTTTAACAATATTTGCAGATTTCGGAGAGGGTGACAAGTGATGGATAATTGTGGCAATAGTCGTTAAATAATTAAGAATCTTATTTTGATGATCCATATTTCTAAACTTTGGTTATTTTTGAGATTTTCAATTATTTGAGAAATTATGGCATTCCCGAATGTTTTGTATTATAAATGGCTCGATTCGTTACTTTAAGTTGTTTCATAAATGTTTTTGAATTTTATCGACCATTACAGTTTATTTAACGTAGCCAAAAATGAATTTCAGTTATTTCTTGCGCTAAAAAATTATTTTAAAAGTTAGACCAGATGATGACGTGGTGAACCGGATATTTAGAACTCGGGGCGCTACATTAATTTAGCAGAATGCTCCGTTTCTTCAACTATATTCCTTTACACAAAAGAATATTACAGATCTTAGAATACTTTCGTTGTTGCAGCTCCATCCAATGCCCATATCCCATCTCAAATATAGTAGTTTCTCCACATGCATTCCATGACTAAAATCAAGGTAAAGAAACTTCAAGTTCACCACAGGATGTGTATAAGAAAATAATCAAGATGAAAAGAAGGCAATATACTTCTCTCTTTGATGGTTTTTAGGCTCTATGAATGCTATGAATAACATGAATTCAAGCTACTCAAAAGACTTGTGGAACAACTGATTGCCTTGTATACATCCATAAACTTGTAATAGTTAATGAAAAAAATAATGAAGGTCAATGTGTTTTGCGTAGCCTGTGCTTTGTGCATAATAAAGTTGAGAATTTGAAACAAAAGCATAATTGCCATTAGAAGATCAATTTTAGAATATTTCAACCAAATATAATATCTAATTTGCTACAAGAAAAACTCAATCTTATTAACGAATCAGTATCAGAAAATAAGATCATTAGTGAACAATAAGAACAAAAAGTTTTAATACAAATTTTTTTTTGAGAACCGGATATCATCTAGCTTAATGTATTTCTTGATATCCACCTCGCAATTGTGGTAGTGAAGTCTATTACTAAATCCTGAAACACCATCTAATACATGTTAAACCTTTTTCATGCTCGTCTAAATCATATTCTCACCGAAGAATTAATCTAAATGAAGGATCAATAAGAAGCCAGAAAGTTAAATTAGGATTGAACTACTTGTACTGTTGATATGTTGATAAATAAACCTTTTAGTGTCTCAAATATAATGTGGTTCCAAAAGAAATGAAAAATAATAACAATAATCAGCACTAAAATGGCAAAAATGAGCATTGGCAGAAATATTCAAACACTAAATTCCATTGATTAATCAACCACTAATCACTTAACAATTTAAAATTCATTTCCCCAAAACAATTACAAATTAGTGCGAGAAAGAAGAACTTTCGAAGAACAATAAGAATAGTAATAAGTTAATAAAAACAGTATACCTTCTTCATGGCTTCTTTGTGAACCTAAATCATCAATTGAAGCACGAAGGAGAGGACCCACCTTTCCTTCCTGTTTGAAGACCCGCTCGGAGACGAATAGATCTCAGAGAGAGAGAGAGAGAGAGTGGCCAAAAAGGGCGTGAGCTAGCAGGGAGAAATGGGGTTCAGTTGGGGTTTGGAGTTTTGATTATACCGTAAATATTACGGTGTTTAAAAAATTTAAGTAGTTTGAGGGTATAATTCAAAGTCCTTATTTTTTTGGGGTAGTTAGCGTAATTTCCCCTATATATTTTCAAAGAACACTTGATTCGGTAACTTCTTTAGTGCATATTTGGTACGTAAATTAGACAGAATTTAAGTTTATTTTAATCTTTAATGATTTTCATTCCACCTCTAAATGAGTAACGTTCTGTCTTATTACTTAGTTTTCTATAAGAGCATAATAATGATATAATGACTCTTAAAACGAACTCTTAATCACTGTAGGCGCAGATTTTGGAACAAGAAGCAGTAATTAGAAAGCTATTCAAGTCTTCAGAGGAGAGAAGGGCTTTGGTAATTGAATTCCCAAATGACTTTCTGGTTCGCGGCAAGTCTCCTATTTTCAAAATTGATTGAATCAAAGACTCATCCTTGATGATTTTATTATCAATTTAGATGAAGATTGTTGTTAGTTTTTACTAATAAATATCCTTAAATTGTCCTACAATTAAATTGTTTGAAGTTTAGTATGAGATTGAGAATAAGCAATCCTTGTTCCAGTCAAAATCAGTATTCTGCCTGTTCTTTTCCCGTGACAGCATAATTAACATCATCATTAATATGCCCTTCAACGAAACAATGTACGCACCCTTCGCTTTGTACATGCTTGATGTGCAGTCACATGACCGTTGATTAGTCATGCGGGTTACTCCCCAGTTGGGTGGCCTTGATACTGAGTAAATTATTGGGTTTACATGCAAAATGTAGGTATAAATTTTGGATTCGCGTTCAAATTATTATTTTGGTTATATATATATATATATAAAAGCCCCTGTTTGATAGAAATTAAAATCAAGAAAGTGGAAAATCACATCTCGACTCAACTAGACATGTGGTACATAGTAGACAAATAATGGGATTGGGTTAGGGATGGCAAAACGGCTCGTCGGCTCGGGCCGCTCGGGCTCGGCTCGTTGCTCGAGATTTCGAGCCAAAGCTCGAGCCGAGCTTTTTTTTTGAGAGACGGGCTTTGGCTCGACTCGGCTCGAGCAAAAAAAAGCTCACTAAAAAAGCTCGATGGGAGCTTGAACAATGAATTTCGACCACGAGTTCGGCTCAACTTGCTATATATACACATTTTCAATAAAAAATTTATGAATTTTTGCTATAAAAATAAGAAAAAAAGTAAAATCTCGGGACTTGGCTCGGCTCAGCTCGGCTCGGAAAAAGCTCGAGCTAAAGCTCGAGTCGAGCCTTATTTTTGGGGACGAGCTTTAGCTCGGGTCGGGCCAAAAAAAGCTCGAGCCAAGTTCGAACCTTGATCTTCGGCTCACGAGCCAGCTCGACTCGACTCGTTGACATCCCTAGATTGGGTTCATTTTCCTTGTCAGTTAACATTTCAAGTTAAAACTCCAATTCCCCACAAGTAACTTCAGAACTAGGCTCCAAACTCAACCTTTTGGACCAACAAGATTTGTCTCGATTGCAACAAACGAAAGTGTTGATCATGCTAGTTTAATTCAAGGTTGGCTCTCAAAAATAATTGTATACACAAAGAGGTGGTCCTGGTTGCAATTGAAGAGTTATCTCTATATGTATCATGCGATCCTTCCTCGTTTGTGGAAGGAGACAAATAAATTATCTACTTCATTCGAGAGAGTTGAGATATGATTTCCTTCCATACATTTTTGACACATGCATGTCACAATATTTTCTTAACAAATGGAAATGTCATAGGTATAATGTGTTGAGAGATGTCAAAAAAATGTATTGACATATTCTCATTTGCTAAGAAGAGATGATGTATCGAGTTGTCAAAATTGGAGAGGAAAATAAAGGGATATCAAGTTCGAGCCGGCTTATTTGAGCTCCATTTGAGAGGGGTGCCGTTGAGAGTACAAAATTTTCTTCTTGATTGTAAAAGAAGACAAGATATATATAGCGAATAAGAAAAGTCGAGATAATGTTATACTTCATTTGAAGTGAATAATTTTTTGAAAGTGAGAAGTATTAAGTTAATTTTCTACTTCGACTAACAACAATCATTAAAACAAATGTCATTTAAAGTTTTACGCCTAGATATAATGAAACTATGTATTCCATGTGAAAAGCATTTCTTTGTATATAAGTTTTGCCCTCTTTTATTTTTTAATGTTAAAAGTAGAACACTAGTCTTTTGCACTTTCTGCACACACATCAAATGAATAATGGGGAATGATTGTGTTTAAGATTAATTGACATAAATAAGCTGTAAATTATTCTCTCCTTAAAAAAATAATTTTAAACTTCTTCATAAGGTATTTTGACATGATATTTGAAAAGCCCCACTCAAATCTTTCGATAATAAATTAAAATTTCCCCTGCTTGATTTTCTAACTTAAACGCAGGGGTCGTCTTGCAAATATAAATAAAGTTTAAATGAAACCCCTATCGATTATAAATTTATATTAGAACGATATTTCGTAAAACATCTAGTCTCTTAATAATACGTTTTAACATTCAACATGATATTTGTAAGGACAATAAATCTTGCAATGATACTTATAAAACTTTCTCGCGTTTGATTTTTAAATTTACGCATAATCATACGCATGATCATCGCCGCTTTAAAAAAAATACAAAATTACAAATGGATAAATTTCTCTCTTCTTGATAAATTAAATGGATTGACAATTAATTATAAAGATTTTCGTAAAACCTAATCTAAAAATTCTAGAACCTGCATTAATGATCAGTTAATATTTTCATTTGTAGTATAAAGATTGATTTACTCTATAGGTATTGGCTACATCTTTCAACAAATTAAATTCATAGGAATAAAGTTGTCGTGTTTTCAAAGTTTATGGGGTAGAAAAAATACAGTAGAAACCCACCCTTTTTTAGGACAATTATGACTTACATATATATCATAATAATACTAAAAATATTCTTTTCCCTTTCTACTTCTTATTATTATATATATAAAGAAAAGAAAATACACATAGATCTGTTTTCCTTTATAGTCAATTAATTAATAGTAATTCTTTATTTGAGTGAAGGTTTTCTAGTGAAACGCCAGCTGTTTTGGGTTAGGCATGTTAACATTTCTGCATAACACAGATCATTATATTTGTCAGCCTTAATTGTATTATTTTTTCATAAGATTTATAGTTAGCTGTCCTTTAATTCTGTTAGGCAAAGGACAAAACGTTTCTGTTATTTAGGAGTGCAAAGTTCATTGAACATGTGTCCATATTTTAGAGGTAGACAGAGGATCATTTAGTCAGAATAATAGTGTAGTGATCGAGAATTTATTATTAAATTTATTAAAACTTGTCACTACGACTTCACCCAATTTCTAATGAAAGCGTGTTCGTCTAGCCATATAAATTGTTTTAAAATTTTAAAAAAGAAATTTATTCGTTAAAATCTTTAAGTTCAATTTTGCGATTTTAAACTTGTCCAAAAATCATTATTTCGTTTTCAGCTTGAAATTTTCTTTATTTCAAATTTGATATATTTTGAGTCCAAATTATTGATCATCTTTAAATTTATATTTCCTACTATATTAAAAGGCCCAAGACCTCATTTACTGTTCATAAGCCGATTTCCTACTTTTCTTAGCTGTCTGACTTCAGCTCAGCTATGATATTATCCCTCCCTTCAGTTTTCCTCAGCTCAGCTTTGATATTTTTCCTGCCTTAAGCTGATGTATGATATTTATGGAAGCTGCCTTCAGCCAATCTATGATATTTATGGAAGCCGAATGCGCCATCTCTCTCATTCCATCCTCGTAAACATTCCTGCATATATCCACCTTCATATTTTATCCTGCTTCCTACAGTAATTCCTGCAATAATCTTATGGTCTTCACCTTCATACATATTTTTTCCTGCTTCCTACAATAATCCTTGCAATAATCTTATGGTCTTCACCTTCATACATATTTTATCCTGCTTCACCCTCTCCAAATTAGTTCCTGCTATTCCTACATTTCTGCTACTACACATTCCTAGTATTTTATCCCGGCTCACTGTCTTCAAATTAATTCGTACGATGTTAAGGTCTTTACCTTCGTCTTTGAAGCGTCCTTTGGTTGATGATACCATAGTTGCTGATGATGTTAGAAATCCCAAAAAAAGAAAGTCTACTCGACATCGGTTTTTCAGTGACGCCAGTGCTGGTAGGTCTTGCACCTCTCCCGATCGAAGTGGCAGCACCTTTGCTAATGCTAATCATTCTACCGTCTCTTCAATCTTTTCTGGTTAGTCCTACGTGTTTCCTATTATTTATATATTTTCTACAGCATGGAAATATTTGAATTCAGGTCGTTATTATGATCTTAGAAATTCTGAGCTCCTTTTGTAGCATTCGAACCTAGGAAAGTAAATGCTCATCCTTTCTGAATTATATAACCAACCTACTGTCTTCAATACATTATGGTCAGTGCAAATTTTTCAATTCTGGTCCTTATCGTGATCTTCAAAATTCAGAGCTCCTTCTCTAGCATTTGAACCAAGGAAAATAAGTGCTCATCCTATCTGAATTAATACAATCAAACTACTGTATTTGTATATTTTGAATGTTATTGGCATTTCTCCTGTCATTCTTTGTCGTCAGCATTTTTTTTTTTGCACTCTAGCATATGCTCCAATTACTGCCCATGTATTACCTCTGCCCATGGTGTGCCTCTACTGTGGAGCCAGAAATTTTCATAAAGAAAGCAAAGGTTTTTGCTGTGCAGATGGTCAAGTGAAATTGAAATGCCATGACCCTTCTGAGGAGTTTACAAATTTGTTTCTGTCAAGTTCTGAACAAAGCAAGGAATTCCTCAAATATATACGCAGTTATAACTCGAATTTCTCCATGACGTCATTCGGAGTGCATTGTGATAAGAGTTTATTTGAGAATTACCGCGGTATCTACACATTCCGCGTTCAAGGCCAGGTGTATCACTTTATAAATCAGATTGCTGGATGCACTGAAAATCCTTCTTGCCTGCAGCTATATTTCTTTGACACCGACAATGAAATACATAATAGGCTTCAGGTTGGAAACATGCTATGCAAGAGGACTCTAACACAGCTAATACATGCTTTAGATGCAAATCCATACATTAAGTTCTTTCGTAGTCTGGGTACTTATACAGATCTAAGAAATAAGTCTATTGTAATTCGAGGTGATCCCAATGTTGACCAGACACAACACAATGTACCAACAGTTTCCCAAGTTGCTGTAATATGTATGGAAGACTATGATTCATCTACAATTTGTGCACGTGATATAGTTGTGCAATGCCATGATGGAACCTCAAAAAAAGTTCATCACTATTTTGGCTGTTATGATCCTCTACAGTATCCACTATTGTTCCCATACGGTGAATCAGGCTGGCATCGTGGGATTAAAGTAATTGATAAAAATAAGAGAACTAACCTTTTTTGTGATAATCATGATATCATGGATGCTGAAAACTTTTTTTCAACAGAAAATCTCATCGATGCAGAAACAACAGGTACTTTCTGTATGACCTACTTAGTAAGATTTAGTCATATGTCCTAATGTCCTACTTTTTCCTTTTAAAACCTTTCATTCTTATTATTATAGTTTTTACTCGAAGACGTGGGAGGGCAAATGTTTCGTGTAGAGATTATTACTGTTACAAACTACAAATAAGGCTCCTTCAAAATTCTATTCTATTGCACTCTGGTAGGCTGTTACAACAATATGTTGTTGATATGTACGTGAAGATCGAAACATCAAGACTAGACTACTTCCGCCAAAATCAAATCGCGCTAAGAGCTGAATTATATCAGGGTATTGTTGATAGTGTAGACATGGGCGAGACAAGAGGCAAAAAAGTTGGTTGTAGAATTGTTCTCCCACGAAGTTTCATAGGTAGTCCAAGAGACCTGAGAACACGCTATATGGATGCTATGAGTGTAGTTCAGAAATATGGAAAGCCTGATATATTCTTAACCATGACTTGTAATCCAAATTGGCCTGAGATAGCAGAACAACTCCAAGAAAATGATGTTGTCCAAAATCGTCCTAATCTTGTTGATAGGATTTTTAGAGCAAAACTTGAGGAGCTAAAACAAGATCTTTTGAAGAAACATGTGATTGGTCCTATTGATACACATATATATGTCATAGAGTTCCAAAAGAGAGGCCTCCCACATGCTCACTTCTTGCTTATATTCGAAACAAATGTAAAAATCAGAACATCATCTCAAGTTGACAAAATTGTAAGTGCTGAAATCCCCATACATTCAGAATACCCATATCTAAATACTCTCGTAAAAAAACACATGATGCATGGGCCTTGTGGTGCTCTAAATCCTAAGAATGTTTGTATAAAAAATGATTGTCGATGCGAATTCAACTTTCCAAAGAAGTTCACTGACAGCACTGTTATAGGAAAAAATTCTTATCCTAGCTATAAACGTTCTCATGATGGTACTTCTGTAAAGACTAGAAATCAGTTGTTAAATAATCAGTGGGTTGTCCCGTATAATCCGTATTTATTAGCAAAGTTTAATTGTCATATTAATGTTGAAGTTTGTTCTTCCGTTGAAGCTATGAAATACATGTACAAGTACATCTATAAGGGTCATGACAAGATTAGTTTTTCCGTGTCTGATACAAATGATAATGATCTTTGCGATGAGATCAAGATGTACCAATCAGCTCGCTGGGTTTCGCCTCCAGAAGCAGTGTGGAGAATTTATGCTTTCCCATTATACAGTATGAGTCCTGCTGTAATTTCATTACAGCTTCATTTAGAAAATGGACATTGTATTGGATATAAAGAATTTGATGATTTAGACAGGATAGTTTCTACAGATTATTAGAAGCAGACTATGTTAACTCAATATTTTCAAAAGAACAGAACCAGTGAATTTGCTCGGACTATATTATACAAAAATTTCCCGAAACATTTTGTTTGGGATACACAGGTGTAGCGACCGAGAATTTTCCATGACTTATTTAAATAAGTATTATTTTTTTTAAAATGTGTCGCTATGACTTTGTCCATTTATTTTTTTAAAAAAAGGTGATCGTCTAGCCAATGAAGTAAAAAAAAAATTAATTATTTCAAATTTATCTCATTCGATTTTCAAATGTTATTCAAAAGTCTTCCCTTTTCATTATTTATCTTTAAGTCCAACTTCAATTTTAAGAAGTTTCCAAATGAATCCTTAATGATAAATTTTAGTCCAAACTTTAAATATTTAAATCCAAAATATTTTATTTTCAATTTAAATTCATTCTCAAATTTTTATTTACTTTTAAAATCCCCAATTCACATTCATTTTAATCCCAAAATTTCCTCCCCAACTTCCATTTTCATATTCAGCACATTTTTTTCCCTTCCCCATTATCACTCTTCAATACATCTTGATCAACCTCAAAATCCTCCCCAATAACTCAAGATCATCCACAACATTTCTCTGCAAAAATCCTGGGTATGTATCCCCTCTCCATCCACCAGTTTCTCTCCCTAATTCTCTCTCACTCAATCACCAAATCAGCATATAATTCACTAGCTAAATCCTCCCAAATTCACACAATTTTCCTTCCCCATCATCTGCTCAATCACGTTAACCCTGCAACTTATTTGAATTCTCCTCAATCTTTTCCCTCAATCCAGCCTTCTGCATAAATCGAGCTCTTCACAATTTCCTCACATTTTTATTTCTTCTCTTCCTAGAAATTATCTCCTTCCAGTTTCATGCTGTCCAATTATGGATGATTATTAATTCCCAAAATCCTTCCCCTTTAATCCGCCATTTCCCCTTGTAACTCCCTTTAATCTCACCATCTTTCCATAATCTTGATCATAAGCAAATCAATACATATACACTCCTATTCCTCACCCATACGAACCCATGTGAACAGAAAGAAACTCTAGGTATGAATCTCTCTGTCTCAAACTGATCAAATTTGGTTTCATCATCTCAACCTTAACATTTCCAGATTACTGCCTCCACCACCTAGTGCCCAGCCGAATTCCGATTTCATAACCCACACCCACACTCCCAATCGAGCCACAATTTACCACAAACCAATTTCTAACCTCCATCAACCTTAATCAACAGATTGCAACTCCAATATGCAATTTAACTTTCACAACCAAACTGTTCTCATCACTATTGCCAGAAGCTAACCAATCTTCGCACCTCAAACCCGTAACACTGATGCACAATTCAGATTCAAAAACCACCGAGAACCGCCACCAACAATCGCCTCACGGCTACCCCTCCCATATTCACTTCATTTTCCCTCAAACCATAATCCAAAACCAAGAATATAAAATGCCCCAAGATACTTACCTCAACCCTTGAACCATTTCCGCCGGATCCTCACCGGAGAAACGCCCAAAACCCGAACTCTTAAGCCTCGGTTTCGCACAAAATTCCACCAAAAAAAAAAAAAAAAAAACTTCCTCCAGCCACCACCCCACTGCTACCTTGCCCGCCGCCGCTCGACCGCAGCGTTTAACCGGCAAATCGCCGACAGTGGTTGCCGGAACGAGGGGCAATTCGCCCGTCGCGCTCTCTCTCTCCCCCTTTCCTCTGTTTTGGACGAAAATGAAGAGAGAGAGTAGAATTTGTTATATTATTTTTATTTTTTTGAAATTGCTTTTAAGCCCCAAGCTTTGCAAATGTGTCTATTTCAATCCCTACAGTTATAAACGTTTTAAATCCTTCTTTAAGTTTCAAAAGTCATTAATTTAAACCCTGAAATTTTAGATTCTCTTTAAGTCAGCCCTGAAATGTTTAAAATGTTTTAAGTTCAGCTCACATTTTTAAAAGTTATTTATTTTAGTCCTTATTAATTTAAAAAGATATATCTTCAGCCCTAAATTTCAAAAGTTATTATTTAAGCCGCTTAGTTTTAAAAAGTATCCATTTCAGCCCCTTTCATTTTAAACATTTTAATTCAGTTCCCAAGTTTTCGGTATTTAAACATTCAGCCCACTAGTTTTCGAAAAAGCCCACCTCAGCCCCTACATTTTAAAATCCATGCTTTTCTTTAAAATTTCAATTTAATCCCCCAAACTTTGTTTATTCACTTTAAATATTTCAAAATACTAAATTTATTTAATTTTCTTTTGGCTAGGCGATACATTTGGTGATTTAGAAGATTGACGTGATATTGTTGCTCTACTTTCAAACTCGCAAATTTAAGGTAGACTCGCCTCCACTAATTAGTTTAAATTATAATTTGCATGCCTTATGTGAAATTACGTGATTTATATGCTTTGATTCATGAGATGAGACGAGAATATCTCTTATGAGATAAGAATGAGAAATGATGTTATGCATAACTTACATGTTTTAAATGCATGAGACGAGACTACCCACATCCTATAATTTTTAAAGAGCCTTTGATTTTATTAAAATAGCCTATGATGATGATGTCACTATATGATTGCATAAGTATGTGTTAAATTATTCTGTAAATTAATTATTGGCGATGAGTCTACTGAGTATTTCTTTCGAAATGCTCATTCCAATTTTAACAGCTTTTGCAGATCTCGGAGATGGCGGCGAATGAAAGGGGCAGTGTTGGCAAATTGAATAAATGATGAAAATTTTTAGTAAATTTTACGAATATTACTTATTGGATTATTTATCGTTAATTTCATTTAAACAATTAAGACACAAGTTTTATGAATTGTTCTATATTTAAATTAATTAAGTTTCTGCTGAAGGCTTCAAATAATGAATGTGGTGTTTTGAATTAAATTGATTTTCCGCAATAAAGTCAATTTTAAAGGACGAAGTGGCATCCCGGGCTCCGCGGAATTCGAGGCGTTACAACAGGGCAAGATTTGGTATCCACAAAAACAAAATACCTATAATAGGACAGATTGTTCATGTTGGTATAGCTGAAGGAGAGAGGTATTACCTAAGAAAGCTCCTTAACCATATTCGAGGATCAAAATCATATGATGATTTGAAAAACTGTAATGGAATTCAAGTAATTTCCTTTCATGAAGCAGCTTTATTGAATGGTTTACTGAATGAAGACACAGATTGCTTTTTATGTATGGAAGAGGCTTGTCAGTATCAAATGCCGCCTGCCCTTAGACAATTATTTGCAACCATTTTAGAACTTTGTGATCCGCATGATCCAAAAAAACTTTAGAATTCTTTCAAACATCATATGTTTGAAGATTTGTTACATTCAAACACTCCTTTGGGCTTCGCTGAGGAAACAGCTGTACATGACATAGATGATAGCTTACAGTGTTATGGAAAGTCTATGAGTGATTTCAATTTTATTGATGTTGACCTTCTAAATAAAAGCACGCATATGGTCCCAAAGATTATTTCAGATGAACTTCATGTTCCTATCAGTCATTCAGATAGGTCCAATCAGCAGATGCTTAATGATGGACAGATGTTTGCGTATAATAGTATCTTAGAAAAAGTTTTCACTAAAATAAATGGTGTTTTTTTTATAGATGGACCAGGTGGAACTGGTAAAACATTTCTATACAAAACACTTCTGACAGCAGTACGAAGTAAAGGACTAATTGGACTTGCAACGGCATCTTCTGGAGTTGCAGCTGCTCTTCTTCCACGAGGTCGAACTGCTCACAATAGATTCAGAATTCCAATATCTGTTACTGGTGAAACATCTTGTGCGGTTAGTAAGCAATCTGATTTAGCTGAGTTATGTCGAACTGCTAGGCTAATCATATGAGATGAAGCAACAATGGTTAATAGATTTGTTGTTGAATGCCTAGATAGGATGCTTAAAGATATCTGTGAATCTGACCTACCATTCGGTGGAAAAGTAATGGTACTGGGAGGTGATTTCCGTCAGGTATTGCCTATAGTAAAAAAGGGTGGAAAAGATGATATATTAAATGCAACTCTAACAAATTCATATCTATGGCCTAATATTCAAAAGATTAAACTGATAGAAAATGTACGAGCAAAACTTGATAAACCTTTCTGTGAGTTGTTGTTGAGAATCGGAAATGGAACAGAAACATTACACACATGTGGTATGATAAAACTCCCTACGGAATTTATTATACCATATGTAAATGATGTTGATTCAGTAAATGCTTTAATTGATGCACTTTTCCCAAATTTAGAGAATTACATTGATCATGTTGATATTATGATTAATCGAGTGATCTTAAGTCCAAAAAATGAACACGTGGACTTCATCAACAGTATGCTTCTTGACAAATTCCCAGGAACCCCCATGAAATACTATAGTTTTGATGAACCAATAGAAACCAATGACATTAGCTTCAATGAAGATTTTCTAAGTTCTTTTACTCCAAATGGTGTTCCACCACATGAGCTGGTTCTGAAGCTTAACTGTCCTATCATTTTGTTAAGAAACATTAATCCAGCCGAAGGACTATGTAATGGAACTCGGCTTATATGTAAACAATTTGACAAAAACATCATTGATGCAGAGATTGCTAATGGAGAGTATCGTGGGAATCGAGTGTTCTTGCCTCGCATACCATTTGTCCCTTCAGAGGCAGAGGGAACACCTTTTCGCTTTAAGAGAACTCAATTTCTAGTTCGTCCATGTTTTTCCATGAGTATAAATAAAGCGCATGGACAGACACTGAATTTCGTTGGTCTATACCTACCCGACCCCATTTTCTCCCATGACCAACTATATGTAGCTTTGTCAAGAGCAAAAACAAGTAATTCTATAAAAGTTCTGCTCAAACCAACAGATGGCAGAAAAATGCACTGCCAATGTACTAGAAATGTTGTCTTCATGGAAGTGTTTCAATCTCTCAATGTTGTCTAAATTTGTCAGCGCTTAACAAATATCTTTTTGATTCTACATCTTCAGGTACTATATTCCACAAATAGTATGATAACTTATTTTATCAAACTCTTAAATTGCTTCTAGATCTGACAGTCAACAATATTCAAATGTAATAGAAAACTTAAGCATGCAACATCATCAGATTGTGAGATATAAACCTTTCATTTAACCTTAACTTCTATTTAGGAGTAATATAACAGATACAGCCTAAAGCTTTGTAAACTGAATTGTTCAGATATGTTTATAATCTTCTGGAAGGAAATCTTCAACACCTAAGTTGAAATAATGCATTGTGGTCCATTACAATAAGGTGTTTTTTCTATCACAACATTGTTCTCCTTCATATATAACTTATGATTTATCCTAGAAAAATATCTTTAATCCTCCTAAATGTGTTTCAAGTTTTTTTCAGCTATTTCATAATTTAGCCATCAAACAAATCCACGTAACAGCAAAATATGGACCATTCAGCATTACCATAGAGAAGAACCACCTCATTACAAATCAACAGTATTCAGATTAGCATTGAAATGGCCCAGACTCCAGCTCATAAATTATAAACCTTTCATTTAACATTATTTTCTATTTAGGGATCAATATAATAGATCAAGCTTCAAGTTTGTCATATTACTCTAATGTGGTTATAACATTTCCTATATTTTTTTAAATGCTTTGCCTTTGGAGATCCTACTGAGAAAGTTTCTGAAATGCTTTTATTTATTTCTTTTAATAGGAGCTCTAGCCATTCTCATGTGATCTATCAGATAAAAGATGTCATTTTTCCAAACCTCTTTCTCACTCTTAGTTCAATTTAATTTTTGCTATTACAATTTTTCTTTGTGTCATGGACCTGTATCCTGGTCTCTCTTGTTATACAAAAGGTTTAACATTACTATTCCCTACCATAGAAATGTTGGGCATGTGCAATGTTTGTATGTGGAAAATATATATGTCATGGATTATGAAAAAATGCCATGGATCTATGGAAACGACTTTTACATAATTTCTTTTGTAATGGAAGCAGGGGATATTGGAATCTCTAGATTTTTGTTGATTTTGAATATCTAGGGCCAGAATCCTGATCAGAGCATGAAGATGGTGACTTACATGATGTTTAGATTCAAGAGTAGTATTGCAGAGGTCAGTACTGTGGTTGGGTAGACCAACAATACACTGAAAAATACTCACTCACTCAAAATCTATTAATGGGAAAATTCTTTAGCTAAATATGGACAACAGTACAGTATAAATTTCGTAGCTCTTTAAATATTCAAAATCTGTTAGAATTGGACTTCAAACAAATCGTGTGAGTTGACAAGCCATTACATTTCTATGAATTTGTGGAACTTCCCTGTACAATTTAAGAAAATTCTTCAATGGTTATAACTTATATAGACGATTTTGGTAACTAATTGGCGTCTTTGGCTATGAATCATGGAATGGTAAATGTATTAACTGTTTGTCTTAATGTCTGCAAGAAACTTCTTCTTCCTTGTTTTTCCTTTCCTATTTCATTCCCTCCACCAGAAAGTTTTTATCATTGACCACACCAAATGTTTTGAGCCTCTTTTTTGGTTTTTCTTTGCACTATTTGAAGTTTTCATCATCTGATATATGGAAGCAAGAAATAGATTAATCGAGAAAATGACTGAAACAATGTATTTTTCTAGCACCACTTTCACTCTCCATCTCGATTCCTATCCTGCGATGAATCAAAATGTTGGGCATTTGAAACTCCTACCTGCTGGCTTCTTCAATTATGGGCAATTCTGGCATATTTTTTTTCCCAATTTTGACTTTGTGTTTCTGTAGTATATTTAGTAGGATTTGTGTTTTCGTGTTAGGTAAATTTGGGAGCATTGTTTTTGTGCTTCAGTATGTGACACTAAGCAGGAGTCAGTGTAATGTTCGGCCATATTGAAATCATGCTTTCTTCCCTTCAATGATTTTAGAGTTTTTTCAGTGTACGGATAATGAGTTTCTTTTGTAGGTATTGTAATCAGAATGTTTACAAAGATATTTTGCTCTACCTCATTTTGATAAATACTTTCAAGTGCATCAGGTTGGACAATGAATTTTATGAATATATCATGTTCATGTTCAAAATAAACTAAATTTACAAAAAATTCTAATTAATTTGTGCCTCTGTTTAAATAGTCACATTTTCACTTCTTTGCATAGTAGGGTAGCTGAATTTGACGTAATGCTTTACCGTATGACATCTCTTTCCAAGTTTTCTTCTATGAAATCATTTATTTCACTTGTTCACTTCTACTTTTGTACTTTTTCTGCAACAGTTCAGATTGTTAAATGAGATTGTAGAGATAAGAGATATAAGAGTGCTCAAGTCTGATTCTTGTGCATTTAATATTGCTTAGTTTCTATTTCTGAGTTGGATTTTGCATGCAATGATGGTTTTAAAAAAATATCAATTTCACAGGAGCAACCTAAAAAAAAAGGAAATGTCTGAGAAGTATTTTTCAAGGATTATCTTGTATAACTAATAAAGCTGATGTCAGTTACTGTAAGCATTCCTGTAATTGCAGGTAATGATGCTGGAAATGTTGAACACTTCTCAGAAGTATTCTTCGAAACAAATACATCTGCTGTCCTTGCTGCTCACATTTTTCGTCGGAAGGAGGTACTTTATAAAAATCACTACATTTTTTTATTCTATAGTTTTTTTTTTTCAGTTTTATAACTTTTTACTTTTACCTTGGTATTTCATTTAACACAACTTTAAGTCATATAAAATATATGCTGCTCATAATTTTAAAGCAATATTTACTTCATGTGCATACATTCAAGTATATTTTCGAACAAAAAAATCAATAGTCACTTCCAACTTTGACTAATGTCCAACTACAAATATGTAATTTTCCTAAAAGTATTATTTTTTTGCACATATTTTTCTTCTCCTTGGACTTTCAAGTTCGTCCCCAAAAATCTATCAAACTTGACATTTGTAGAATGCAATGGAGAATTTAGATAAAGACCCACCTATTTTTCCTCTTAGGTGAGGACTTGTGGTTTCCTTTATTGGAGTTCTTCTTCTCTGCTATGATTGTATTTATAATGTTAGTATTTCTTGGACTAAGATATGTTTAATATTAATTCTTTGAGAAGGAAAGGGAAATAATTTCTTCACTAAAGGTTGGAGATAAATAGATAAATGTTGCTATACATTTTGTAACGAAAAATGTTGCTAATTCTACTATGAGCTCCCATGGATTCTCTTCGAAAACCAGGGGGGCGAGGGACCCGACTGTAATTAGCTTTCAAGGCACTTTTTACCGTGGTTTGCAAATTTGTTGATAGTGTAATCAGGGGCGGACCCAAGAATTTGGTCGAGTGGGTGCGAGATATTGTAAAATGGATGAATCAATCAATAATATGCTGAAAATTTGAAGAAGAAGAAGAAGAAAAAAAAAACCCAAAAAATGAACAAAAAAAGAGAAGAAAATGGGAGCCAGTGGGTGCGACTGCACCCACTGGCTCCTTCACAGGTCCGCCCCTGAGTGTAATCACCTAATGGCTTAGCTATGTTTAGAATTCACATATAAGCATGAAATACTATTCATTGATGCAATGTTTATAAATATAAATACCTCAGTATTTTTTTAGTTTTAGATCTTGCACATTTGATTTTCTTTTCTTAAGCAGCTTTTAATCTTCTTGCGTAGGTAACTTTTACTGGTACAAACACTTAATTTTTATTTATTTTTTGGTACTTGCAATCATTGATATACCATCAATCTGAAAAAGAATATTATAGAAATTGGTTTGTGAAGCCCCAAATTAATTTTCTATTTTTATGCATTTATCTATTTTTTCGCCATATTTTGCTTTTTCAAACAAATAAAATAATATTTTATCCACCAGCTTTAAATATAAATTTGAACTTTTATTTTTAAGGGATAATTGAACATTATGAAAAATAAGTATTCTTATCTGAAATATCATTTTTAATTTAATGTAGAAAAAAATAAAATAAACTAACTACTATAATAAAAAAAAACTTTATAGTTAGTAGTTGATATAAAAATATCTGCTACTTCTAATTGTAGGCATTTATTCTTCTTATATACTTGTTCTCAATTTAGATCAAGCATGAAATGTTTTAAACCAATCATACAACACAGACAGTTGAATACTTCATATTTTCACACTTTTTCAAATTCTTACTCAATCATATAGTCTTGCATATTTACAAGAAAAGGATTGCAATGCTGTCCATTGGCCTGTGAATTATTCTATTGCCCTTGCCTTCTTTCAACCAACTAAACTTCTTGCCATCACATTTTTAATATTGCATTTGCTTCTCTACATTGCTCCTTCTAAAGTCTCTTAAGAACTTGTCAACCTTGAGCTAAATATGAAAACGTGATCATTGTATAGATCCTAAAAACATAGTTTTCAAGGTATCTTTTGAGTACAATTATCCAAACAATTATTCTTTCTTAGATATGACAATATGCACACACTACTACAATAACCCATATTTATAATGGTGAGATACAGTATTCATTTCTGTAACTGTGTCTTGTATAGATAGTATTGAGTCATTTCCTATCTCTAACTTATAAACTCAGATTATATTTTATTTTCTAAGAAATCAAACCAACTAAATATTAAGATGTCTCATTAATAAAATTATAAAGATTAAAGAAAATTTTGTGATTCCCTAAGTAAATATTTGCACGAATTTTTACTTATCTTATTGTATTATCAACTTGTTTTGTTGTTATAGACAAAAAAATTGATTTCTACTTGTGAAAGGAAAAAACCAGACATGGGAAGAGAAGCCAAAGTGACAGGCTGTCTAATACCAGAACTACTATTGTTACTGCCAGAGGTGTTGCTACTACTGAAAACTCTGCAGGTTCCAGGCAGAAGGAAGAAGAGAGCAGCATTGCTGCTGAAATGAGATTGCTGCTACCTAAAACTGGGTAAGAAGGAGGTTCCTGTAAGCATTTATTTATTCCTTTGGGTAAGATTGCTTCTGATTTATTTTTCTACAAAAATTATTTATGAAGGAATCAATAGGGATGGTAATCTTAGAATTCCAGTGATAAAAAAATAGACTTCAATCTAATGATAGATTCTTATGCTCCAAAAACCTTTTCAAACATGTTAAAAGATTATCTTTTCCATTTATTGTTCATTTTGTTCCATTTCGCCAAATTCTGACAACCATATCAGTGAACCAGGGCACTATGAACTCCAAATTTGGAGGATCTAACCAAAAAACTTTCATATATTTGTATTTTTCCCAGAAGTTGAAGGAACTTCTTTGAAAGGATCTTATGAATTTAATTTTTTTTTTTCCTTATCAAAAAATATGACTACACTACCTAAGCAGATAAAGAAATTGAATCTATTATCATAACATATTCAGGCAATGAAGAGACCAAATCTGTTATCAAAGCAGCTTCCCAAACATTATCTGAACATTCTGCTCATTTTATTCCGCCTGAACAAATTCTCAGAATCATATCAGTTCACCAGGACACTCTCAACTTTAAATTTGGAGGATCTAACCAAAAAACTTTCGTATATTTATATTTTTTCCACATGTAGAATGAACTTCTTTGAAAGGACCTTATGAATTTTTTTTGTTTTATATATATATTTTTTTTCCTTATCAAAAAATTTTACAACACTAGCTAGGCCAATAAAGAGACTCAACTTACTATCATAGCATGTTCAGCCAATGAAGAGACCAAATCTACTTTCAAAGCATCTTCCCCATCATTATCTACTTCACTGACATACCCTTAACTCTAAACTATACTTCAAGGATAGCAACTTATATTATCATCAAATTATTTATTACAAGTAGCCTTAATCCAATCCTTAAGTCCAATAATGTCCTCTTTCTTTTACTTCCAAGTAAGAGAAAGGCATATTATTCTTAAAAAAGACTCATATTTATTATTTTGCCTTTATTGTTCATTTCTAATGTTCATTTCCAAATTCTTTTAACAGCAGTATATTTTATTTTTCTTTCAGCAACGTATTGGTTCTCCTACTGGTTCAATGGACATTTCATTTCTGGTATAGTAGCTGATTTCTTCTTCACATGAAAGCATTCCTGATAGTCTTCATCTATGTCAATGATGCGAAAGAACTATAGTCTTCATCTATGTTAATGATACGAGAGGCCCCACTTAGTATCAACTGAATATCCTCAACTGTAGCTTTGATATGAGTAGGTGGCACTCTAACTGTAACTTATAGTATTAAGTATGTTTTCAGTCGTGTTAAAGTGTCCTTAAGAGCTTTGATATCAACATCACTAAAAATAGCTGTTTGCACTTTGTTTTACTGTATGAATTTACATAGCAGTTTTTTATATGGAGACACAAATGACGTTCAAAATGATGATAAAAATATAATAAAAATTTTGATCAGTGGATTGCAAACATAATTTTAAGTAACCTGAGAATACATGAGCCACAGATGTTGATATTTTTCGTTGGATTTTTTTCCAACCTTGGGGATTGTTTTTTCGAGAACTACAATCTTGCATCTGGTGATCATTGTACAGATCCTAAAAACATAGTTTTCAAGGTATCTTTGGAGTATAATTATCCAAAAAATTATTCTTTCTTAGATATGACTATATGCACACACTAATACAATAACCCACATTTATAATGGTGAGATGCAGTATTCATTTCTGTAACTGTGTCTTGTATAGATAGTATTTAGTCATTTCCTATCTCTAACTTATAAACTCGGATTATATTTTATTTTCTAAGAAATCAAACCAACTAAATATTCAGATGTCTCATTAATAAAATTATAAAGACTAAAGAAAATTCTGTGATTCCCTAAGTAAATATTTGCACGAATTTTTACTTACCTTATTGTATTATCAACTTGTTTTGTTGTTATAGACAAAAAAATTGATTTCTACTTGTGAAAGGAAAAATCCAGACACAGGAAGAGAAGCCAGAGTGACAGGCTGCCTAATACCAGAACTACTATTGTTACTGCCAGAGGTGTTGCTACTACTGAAAACTCTGCAGCTTGCAGGCAAAAGGAGAAAGAGAGCAGCATTGCTGTTGAAATGAGATTGTTGCTACCTAAAACTGGGTAAGAAGGAGGTGCCTGTGCTGGTGGCTACTGTAATCAAGGCTGCAAAATTGCTGCTGCTGCCTGTTGCTACTGGTTCAAGGCTGAAGATCATGTTTATGGTAATTTGCTATTTATACCAGAAATAAGTAGACTGCAAAGCTGATTTCAGCTAATTGCTACTGCTGATAACCAATGTTGCTGGAGATATAATTACTACAGTGTGTTTGCTATTGCTGATCACTGCTACTGGTTCAGGAGGCAATTTGCTGAGAAAAAGGGATCTTACTGCTACTAAAGAAGATAGCTTAAAGTCCACTATAAAAAAACACCTTCATATTTTGGTTTACCAAACCATTCAAATTCTGCTACCTTCACAAAACATGGATAGTTTTTCATTCCAGTAAGCATTGATTTATTCCTTTGGGTAAGATTGGTTCTGATTTATTTTTCTATAAAAATTATTTACAAAGGAATCAACAAGGATGGTAATCTTAGAATTCCAGTGATAAAAAGGTAGACTTCAATCTAATGGTAGATTCTTATGCTCCAAAAGCCTTTTCAAACATGTTAAAAGATTGTCTTTTCCATTTATTGTTCATTTTGTTCCATTTCGCCAAATTCTGACAACCATACCAGTGAACCAGGGCACTATGAACTCCAAATTTGGAGGATCTAACCAAAAAACTTTCATATATTTTTATTTTTCCCAAAAGTTGAAAGAACTTCTTTGAAAGGACCTTATGACTTTAATTTTTTTTTTCCTTATCAAAAAATATGACTACACTACTTAGGCAGATAAAGAGACTGAATCTATTATCATAACATATTCAGCCAATGAAGAGACCAAATCTGTTATCAAAGCAGCTTCCCAAACATTATCTGAACATTCTGGTCATTTCATTCCACCTGAACAAATTCTCACAATCATATCAGTTCACCAAGACACTCTCAACTACAAATTTGGAGGATCTAACCAAGAAACTTTCGTATATTTATATTTTTTCCACATGTAGAATGAACTTCTTTGAAAGGACCTTATGAATTTTATATATATATATATATATATATATATTTTCCTTATCAAAAAATTTTACAACACTAGCTAGGCCAATAATGAGACTCAACTTACTATCATAGCATATTTAGCCAATGAAGAGACCAAATCTACTGTCAAAGCATCTTCCCCATCATTATCTACTTCACTGACATACCCTAAACTCTAAACTATACTTCAAGGATAGCAACTTATATTATCATCAACTTATTTATTACAAGTGGCATTAATCCAATCCTTAAGTCCAATAATGTCCTCTTTCTTTTACTTCCAAGTAAGAGAAAGGCATATTATTCTAAAAAAATACTCATATTTATTATTTTGCCTTTATTGTTCATTTCTAATGTTCATTTCCAAATTCTTTTAACAGCAGTATATTTTATTTTTCTTTCACCAACGTATTGGTTCTCCTACTGGTTCAATGGACATTTCAATTCTGGTATAGTAGCTGATTTCTTCTTCACATGAAAGCATTTCTGATAGCCTACACAATAACAATCCCCATCAACATGAAACAATTATTTGCACAAACAAAACCATTCAAATTCTGCTAGCTTCAGAAAACATGAATAATTTTTCGTTTCAATGAGCATTGGTTTATTCCTTTCACTAAGACCACTTTTGCTTTCCTTTTCTATATAAGTTAATTATGAACTAATCAATAAGGATATTTCCCATATTCAAGAAGAACTATCTCTCATCAAGTCTCATTGAAGGCAGAAGGAGGAACAGACCAGCATTGCTACTGAAACAAAATTGCTGCCAACTGAAACCAGGTAAGAAGGAGGTGCCTGTGCTGGTGACTACTGTAATAAAGGCTGCAAAATTACTGCTACTACTGGTTCAGGGCTGAAGAACCTGTTGATGATAATCTGCAATTGATACCAGAAATTACCAGAAAGAAGGAGACTAGGAAGCTGATTTCAGCTAATTGCTACTGCTAATAACCAATTTTTCTGAAAATATAATTACTGCAGTGTTTAATATTGCTGATCACTGCTACTGGTTCAGGACACAATCTGCTGAGGAAAAGTAATCTTACTGCTGCTAAAGAAGATAGCTTAAAGTCCACTATAAAGAAAGACCTTAAAAACATGGATAGTTTTTCATTCCAGTGAGCATTGATTTATTCCTTTTGGTAAGATTACTTCTGATTTCCTTTTCTATAAAAATTATTTATAAAGGAATCAACAGGGATCATAATCTATCAGTGCACCAGAACACTATCAATTCAAATTTGGAGGATCTAACCAAAAAACTTTCATATATTTATATTTTCCACAAGTTGAAGAAACTTCTTTGAAAGGACCTTATGAATTTAATTGTTTTTTTTTCCCTTATCAAAAAATTTGACAGCACTACCTAGGCATAGCCTAAACTATAAACTATACTTGAAGGACTGTAGCTTATATTACCATCAACTTATTTATTACAACTTACATATGTGATAGTCTCAAAATTTGGACTTCTTCACCAAATTTTAGTTTGATAATTTAGTACATTTTTATAAAAAACATTCAAACTTTCATTAAAGTTTTAGTCCCATTAAATATGTGATTATAATTAATTTCTCACTTTAGCCTAAAATTTTATCAACTAATTTACCTAAACAAAACAGGCGCTTAACTCTTTCCTCTTTTTAAAGACTTATTATTTTCACCTTCAAATAAATTAAATAAACTAATTCATAAACCATTTCATTACGACTATGAGCCATTTAATACTATATTTTTTCCTTTCCAGAACTTTAAAAAAATACATTACATACACCATATTAACTAATGCCTAAATAACACCATACTCGTTTTCCTTTCTTCATCTCAAGTATTACATAATCAACTTTTCACAACCAACTTTACATAATCAATATACGAATCCCTTTTAAACTATTAGATTATTATAATTATTTTCCGAAATCATACACATTCTCAATAAAAAAAAAATTAATTTATGAAATAAAAAAAACCCAAATTATACAAATATCGCACCAATTACATAAATAAGTTTCTTATTTTTTTTTAATCTTCCTTACAAAACCAAATTACAACCAGCCAAATTTTACACAAAAATTAACCATTATGAAATTAGACAAAAGATAAACATGTCTTTTCAATATAAGCAAACATAGCATAAATGAGGATCACCTTTTGAAAAGTTACAAAAGTAAGAGGAGTAAACAGAAATATAAAAATATCTCTGACTACTTTCTACCTATCCACATATTATCTTCTTCCAACAACCCACCGGCAGAAAACAAAGGTTCACATCAGTTTCTTTCAAAAAAACCAAAACATTTGTTTCCATATTCAAGTTCACACTACTTATCTTCCTACCAGAGTCCACAATAACCAACTACGACTTCCTCTTATATAATCAACCGTGCTCATGGACATCAGACAGAGTTCAATTCCAAATATTGCACAAGGTGACAACAATTGGTCTTGCAAAGCAGTTGTGCTGGAGAAAATGAGCCCAAGAACGGCTCAACGAGTGACAACTAGATATCAACATGTTTGGTTGATGGATACACAGGTATTCAGCAAAGCCCTATCATCTTTCGACCTCTCACGGTACACGCATACTCTTTAGATTCTTCTTTTATATTCATCACCTTGAATTCCTTCTTTGCTGAAAATACATGTAGTCGAACAAGGTCCAGGCCACAATTTTCGGCGATGTAAACATTAGAGCACTACAAAAAACCTTGATTCCGCTGAAAACATATACTATATCCAAAGCTCAAGTCAAGCAGGTAGCTCAATCGATGCAGTCTACTATAGGAACCACACAATGGATACTAAGTGGTTCACCACGCATCACAGAAATTGAAGAAGACTACAGTTCCTTGGCAAAAGTCCATTACAATTTTACTCCATTTCATGAGTTACATCCACTCATCGGTTCTGCCACAGAAATAGGTAATCCATTGCCTCCTCATCCCATCTTCTGTATATCAGCAGTTTCATACTATGTACACGTACAAAAATAATAATTTTCCCGTCTCTTAAATAGTACACAATAAAACTGGGATCTTCAATCATAATTAATCCAGCGCTACAGAAACTTCAACATTTTACTGAATGGTATTGTAAACTTTCATTTCCACAAATACACACAGTATTCAACTATTCATATAGTATGTGTCTACAATGTTCTCTCACAAAACAAATTTCGAGTTCTTCTACTTATTACACACATTTCTACTCTCACGGTTCACACATTTTCTGAAATACTTCTAAAGACCATCACATCAAAGGATTATGTCTTCGTAAAATCAAGTCCAAATTCATCCACTCAAATCAATGATATCATAGAAATCGAACACATATCAAAAAACCCGTCTTCAGTAAGTCTACTGATCTCAATCTGCTTCCTATTTTAAACAATCACCCAACCATTTTCAGATTGCCTTACATATTATTGTTCATATAGTACACCGAAGGAGATTAGTTCTGGCTTCTTGCAACTATATCCTTAAAGAATTCCGCAATTCATCAATACTGTATAGCATGCAGCATATGCACAAAAGGATCTTCTGCTGATTTAGGAGAGATGTACACATGTAACTATTATACCAACGAAAAGGCCATTTCTGTACCAAGGTAAAAAACAATCATTTAATTCCCATTTTCTATAGCATTCTCAAACACATATACTTCCAAACTTTTAAAATTTTTAAATCAAAACATTTTTTGCTCCATGTTCTACCTTACAAAGAGCAAGATGTGATGTTGAACTACATGATAGTACTGGAATCCTATCAGCGTCTATGATTGGTCCAGTAGCAGAGCAATTCCTAGGAGTCACCGCTACCAAACTTGTAAAGGTACATCAAAATATTATCATTCATTTTTTTCATTAACATTCTTCCTTTCACATTCATATTTATTCCTGCCCATACAATCACAATATGACCTTTCTCTAAAACCAATATATTAAATGCTTCTTGTAGGAATCCAATGCATCAGCTACCGTTTACCATTCCAAGTACACTGATGTTCAACACTCAATATATGTAAAAGGTGGAAGCCCAGACCCAAGGACAGGAGATACAAGATATAATATTATGCACATAACAGAAAACAATGACATCACACCTCCATCACCAAAAGTTCCAGCCTGCAGTTCCGATAAAAATTCTCAAAAAACCTCTCCAGTACAAACTAATGACCAGAAAAACAATCATCCTTCTACCAAAAGAGCCCTACATTTTGTTGCTGAGACTGAGAAACATCCTAAAAAAATTAAGGAATCTAATACTACTCAACACACTGGAAACAAAGGGTCTGGAACTACTACTACAACTGACAACCTTTGAAAATTCCTTAAATCTTTTGTCTTGTAAAAAAAACAGTGTTCCTTTTTGTTTGTCCTGTTGAACTATCATTTTGTTAAAGTATGAGATTAAACTTAAATAGAAAAGTTTATACCTCATGCTTATACAACTGTCCTTGTTCAGCAAAATCAACAGTTTATATTAAATAAATAAAATCCTAGCACTGTTTATGTATTACCTCATTGTATTTGCCTTGCACATGTTTTTCATCATCACTAATAACATTTAAATTTTTTCTCTCTAAAACAATACCTGAAAAAACTCATCTTTCAATTTTAAATTTCCCAAATTTACTAATTTTTCCAAATAAATAATTCATAACTACAAATTGTCTTATGAGTTATACACAAAACTTGGTAATTGTGTTATAACTAATTTCTTTAATTGGTAGAATCATTCGTCAAAATTCAGTTCCAAGTAAAAAAAAATTGGATAAATGATAAATCTCTATGACAAGTTATTATTCGAACTTAACTTCAACAACTTGCCAGAATAATAACTTCATAGAAAAATCAAAATTTCTCTTGTAGTAATTTTTTGTTTTTTATTTTTTTCTCTCTCTCTTCATTATTTTTCTGCGTCATGATTAGAATAAACAGTAGTTCACTATTATTTTATTCATTTCCCATACATGCTGGTTTAACTACGACTCGTGAGAAATTCCTTTTTCGTCATATACCTTTGTCTTGCTTGTTATTGTTATATTCATAGTTCTGCCTATACACTATTGAATTTGAGGCATCACTATTAAACAAACAAGTTACTGAACATACCAATCCACATTCTAACTACTCTGCTGAAAAAATTGCTTCCACACACGAATAACATGATTAACCGAATAAGTCCCCATAATTAAACTTAAATATTTCGCCTCTCATCAGATTTTTTTTTTTTTTTTGCCCTTCTTTCTATCTTACATAAGTATATCGATAGCTTCATTCCATATTTTAAAATACATTACACAACTACAAACACAACATAAACACACATAATCAAACTTAAGTGCTGACATTCAACAGGAATCACTACAAACAGAACATCCTATCACTTATTAAAACACCTTTCCCACTACAAGCATAACACAAACTGAACAACACATCTATTGTTGTCCTTCATCACTGCCGGATATAGACTTTCATGGTTCAGAAACCTTTCCTCGAAGATACATACCAAACCTCTGAAGTTTACTTCCCGACATGGTCTGGAGATACTCATAGATTATTTTCCTGCCAACAGCCTCTGCATCAACCCTGCCTTCACTCTCCTTTTTAAACTTGTCCGACAATACAAATAGATCATGCACAGGGAAAAACAAGATATGCTCGATCTTGAAAATAGGACAGTTAACAAGGCATCGTACTTCTTCTTCCACAGATCATGTGCTATGTTAAATGCACCTGCATAAGACAACGGATCCAGCAGGATATCCATTAACGCCTCATATTCTTCACTGTGGACCTGAATACGTGCCTCAGCTAGCTCCTCTAATTTCCCCTTGCTACAAAATATACATTTCAGATCGAGTTGCACATCGATTTCAGTCTCTTCAAGACACATCATTTGCTCCCCTACGCGAAGAAGAAACTTCCCTCCAGAAGAACATCGTATACTCACCGAAGACCTCGCTTCTGCAGATTCATCTCCTACTTCCACCTTAAACCAATTAGGAAGTGATGTTAAAAGCACAAGCCTATTGCAAGCCTCAAATGCATCCATACTAAACATAGTCACCTTAGGTAAATTCATAACTGCATGTTCACGAATAACTCTATCGACAGCAGCCCGACCTGAACTCCACGGAAGCATTGACGACGGTAGAATTGTAGAATCCAAACAGTTTGCCATATTCGCATTCACAGTACAGAATTTGCGGGACACAACTACATTTCCCCTCTATCACCATATTCAACACCTTATATCTACTAAAACACAGCTCAAACAAAACTACACGTGCCAGCATAACCGGCCCCCCTTCCAAATGCATTTTCACAACCTCTGCACACCTGTATAATATACTGTTCCCAAATGACAAAATTTTACCTCTTTTTAGAAGAGAAAAAGTCTCCTGCATAAAGACAAACTCAATTTAAATATATAAATATATACAGTTTACCAGAGTAATACAACAAGCAAATTTACATTCACCAAAATTCACCGTCAATTCTACACATTTCCAATGCCACAAACATTCAGAAACCATTATGCATGCTGGCGCTTTCCACTCAGTCGTGCAGTTCACGTCTAGCCCTAGTTTATCCAAAAGTCACGTTCTGATTTCAATATCTGCACAGTTATAACTCCCAGCCTTTCAAATTCATAAAACTGAAAACGCCTGAAATCAAATCCATACGTTACAGTAATCATTTTCAACTATGCATAAATCATCTTCATCTTCCTCATATTTCTTCCTTGCCTTAACGCTGCAAAATTTTGGGTAAGCTTCCCCGTTTCATCTATTTTCTTCCATAACCCAAAGCATAACAACCCCTCATTCGACGGAAAAATCCAAACCAACGCCACCAACTCAGGCCGACCACTACCATGGTTGAAACACCACCACTGAATTCAAACATTTCAAAACTGCAGTGATTCCACGCAAATGAGCCACTACACACGAGCCAAGTTCCACCAAAACACCACCACCCCACTACCTCCTTAACCGTGGTAGCTGCCCAAACCCAATCAAAACCCAAAAATCAAAACCAGAAAAAAAAATCCAAGAAATAAGTAACCCAAACACTTACCTCGAACCCCAATTCGTTCAACCTCATATTGGCCGAAAATTTCCCAAACTCAAACCTCAGTCTCGAACCAAAATTTTCGCCCATTTTTCCTTCCGTTCTTCACCTCTCCGCCTACCCCATCACCGTCATGTGAAGGCGATGATACCGCCGGCCAATTGCTGGGTTGGCGCCTGCAACGACGCCGAATGGGAGATGGGCGACGGGCGACTCGGAGTCGCCCATCGCGCGACTCCTCCAATCTCTCTGTTGTTTAACAGAGAGATTGAGAATTTTGTTATATTAAATCTTTGATTTGGTGAAATTGCCCCTAAGTCCCAAGCTTCTGAATATTATAAAGCTCAGTCCCTCTAATTTAATGATGTTTCAAACCTTCAGCACCAAGTTTTGAAAGTTATTATTTAAGTCCTTCGGTTTTAAAAATATATATTTGAGTCAGTCCTCGTTGTTTTTCTGAAAATTTTAATTAAGTCTCAAATCTTTTATTTCAATTATACTAAAGATTTCAAATTAGTCCCCAATCTTTTATTTTCTTTTAAACACTCAATTTTTTTTCCAAGATTTCTAATTTAAATTTATTTCCTTTGGCTAGACAACGCGAACGGACATTTAGAGGCTTGAATTCTTTCCCGCTCGATTCGAACTCGTTAAGTGTTGAGGTAGACTCATTCTTAATAATTGATTTTAGTTATGATGTGCATGTGAAATGCGATTATGTGATTTATTCATATGTTAATATGAATTCAGACGAGACGAAGTTATGATGTTATATGCGTTATAACTTACGTGCATTATTGCATGTTGAGACGAGACGAGGCTACTTTTCCACACTTATATGTTATATGAATTGAGAATGTTATATGCGCTATAACTTACATGCATAATTGCATGTTGAGATGAGACGAGACTACTTTTACTCACTTATCAGATGTGTGATATGATGTATGCCAAGAAAGGGTTTAGCATGATTTGCATGTTTATGTGTAATATCATAGTTTAAAGTTAATTACTTTATAATGAGTTTACTGAGTATTTCTTTGGAATACTCACTCTGTTATTAACAATTTTTGTAGACTTCGGAAGCGGTGGCGAATGATGGACATGAATGGCAAAAGAATAAATAAATGTTTTACTTTAAAGTTTATCCTAGCTGTTCCACGATAATTTAAATTTATGTTTTACCAACTGTTGGAGAATTTCAAGTTCAGTACTGTTAATGGATTTGAATAATATTTTATTCAAGTTTTAAAATTTCAATTATTTTCTGTTCAATTTATCATTCTGGAAGTTAGTTTGAGATGATGAAGTGACGTTCCGAATATTTAGAACTCGGGACGTTACAAATAAGAAGCTGACGGTTGTACCCCCTGCTGTATGTATATAATTCTGAATTCTTTCGTAAATGAATTAAGAAATACATTCATCAAATTCTTTACTTGGCTTCTGAGAGCAGACCTAGGTCGTGAAGGTTTCAGGTATCTTTGCAATTTGAATTTTATGCTTGGCTTTAAGTTTACATCTTTCGTCATGTTTTTTAATACTTTGTCAAATATATACTTTTTCATGCATGTTGTTTTTTTACATGCATGTAAATTTTGTTGAATATTCGTTTGTATGTGTATACTCCACTTGGTTAGTTGACTAATTATATACATACTTGTTTTATATATGATCTAATTTTTAACCTCGATGAATTTGTTGCCTGATGAATCAATTCTCAATAAACCTACAAACTCAATACACAGACATGCAAGCACCATAGTTCATCAGTCCACATCTTTCTCACAATGGCTAGTGATTACGGAAAAAAACTGGCCTCTATGCTTCTTTTTTCAGTATTGTTTCTGGGAATGGTGAAATCCTCTCATTCGTGTCCTTCCTGCTACCCGGCACCACCAAGAAGATAGCCACCACAAGAACCAAGTGTAAATGCAGTAGATTTTTATAGATTTATCTTGTAGCTCTCCCATGTCATCAAAAATGGGCTTTAGCCATATGGCTTGACTTGTCTTCATTGCTGCTGTTATATATTTTGCTTCAACTGATGATTGTGCAACTGTTTCCTGCTTCTTTGATGCCCAAGAAAATATTCCTGAACCAAGTGTAAATGTATAGCCTAATGTGCTTTTCATATCATCCACTGATCCTGCCCAATCACTGTTTGTATATCCAAGAAGTCTTGATTCAGGCGTAGATTGATACCATATTCAAAAGTCTTTTGTTCCTTGCAGATATCTGAGTATTCGCTTTGCTGTTCCAAAGTGAACTTGACTTGGACTCTGCATAATTCTTGAAAGTAAGCTAGTTGCATACATAATATCTGGCCTTGTAGCTGTGAGATAGAGTAAACTTCCAATAAGACTTCGAGACTGTGAGTTGTCTGCTTTCGGAGCGCCATCTTCCTTTTTGAGTGATTTGTTTCTATCCAGAGGTGTTGTTATAGTCTTGCAACCTGCCATTTTGAACTTCTTTATGAGACTATATTTCTTTTGAGTAATGAAGATCCTATCTTCAGATTGAGTTATTTCAATCCCAAGAAAGTAGTGCATCGGTCCTAGATCAGTCATCTCGAATGTTTTCTTCATGTTTCCCTTGGATTTCTCGATCATCTTTTCATCATTTCCTGTGCAGATGAGATCATCAACATATAGAGAGATTATAAAAGTATTGTTTGTACCTTGATTTTTGATGTATAGATTTGGTTCACTTTGGCTCCTCCTGAATCCTTTCTCAGTGAAGTAGTTGTCAATTCTATTATACCACGCTCTGAGAGCTTGCTTTAATCCATACAATGTCTTCTTCAATTTGAGAACTTTATCTTCTTTACCTTGTATGACGTATCCTTGAGGTTTCTCCACATATATTTCCTCTTCAAGGAAGCCATTAAGAAATGCTGATTTTAAGTCTAGTTGGTAAATCTTCCACTTCTTCTGTGCGGCTAGTACAATTAGTGCCTTTATAGTATCAAGACGTGCAACTGGAGCTAATGTCTCATTGTAGTTGATGCCGAACTGTTGTGCATATCCTTTGGCAACTAATCTTGCTTTGTGCTTTTGAATTGAGCCATCATCCTTAAGCTTTGTCTTGTAGATCCACTTGACTCCAATAACTTCTTTGTCTTGAGGAAGATCTGTAAGCTCTCGATATCATTTTTCTCAATCATTCTTATTTCTTCATCCGTAGCTTTTCTCCATTCTAGTTGTCTTGAAGCTGCTTCAAAGCTCTCAGGTTTCACAATCATATATTTCTGATAATCTTTGTGTCTTCCTTGGCGATGATTCTGGTGAGTCAATTGGTCCTTCTACCGTTGTTTGTCGTGGTGACTCTGATTGGTTGTTCTCCTCAGTGTTACCTTCATGTGGTTGTGATAAGGTGCTGACAACCTTTCTTTCAACTTGGTTAGTCTTCTAGTTATAGACTGCATCTTCATTAAACTTTACATCCCGACTGATAATCAGCTTCTATGTTCTCAAGTTGTAGACGATATAGCCTTTTGATTGAGTACTATGGCGTCGGAAGATTCCCTTCTCAGTCTTTTCATCAAGCTTACCTCTTTTTTCTTGTGGTATATGTGTGTAGCAAATGCAGCCAAAAACTCTTAGATGGTTTGCTGATGGTTTTCGTTCGCTCCATGCTTTAACTGATGTCTTGTCTTGCACTGCTTTGGTTGGACATCTATTTAGTAGATAGATTACGGTGCTTACTGTTTCTTCCCAGAAAGTTTTTGGAAGACCTTTCTCCATTAGCATTGCTCTTGATGTCTCCATTATTGTTCTGTTCTTCCTTTCTAAAACTCCATTTTGTTCTGGTGCATATCCAACTGTGAGTTGATGCTCCATTCCTTCATCTTCACAAAACTTGTTGAACGCATGAGACGTATATTCTTTGCCTCTGTCACTTCTGATTTTCTTAATATTGTAGCCACTTTGCTTTTCGACATAGTTTTTAAATTTTTTTTTTTTGAAAATCTCAAAAACTTGGGTTTTCTCACGCATTGCTTGCATATCTCTATTGAATTGGAAAGCATCGATTCTCCTGCTTTCTTATTTGTGCAACTAATAGAGATTTGTCTTTCTTGTCATAAATTTTACAAGAATCTCATTTGAAATGCAAGGTGTATCCCTTCTCCATCATTTGACCTACGCTAAGTAGGTTTTGATCTATTACAGGAACTAAGAGAACTTCATTAATGTATTTCTTTCCCTTTTGTGTCAACAACAGTGCCTTTACTTGTTGCTTCCATAAACTTACCATTGCCAAATTTTATTTTTGTCTTAATTTTATCAAGACTGCAGAAAATACTTTCATATTTTGTCATATGATTGCTACAGCTACTATCTAGATACCACGTATTTAGTTTATCTTCAACTTCATCTTTTCCGGAAGTATAAAAGAGAATTCCTTCTGCATCTTTTTCTTCAGAAAAATGGGATTGATGATTTTGTTTAAAGTGACAATATCTTTCTTCATGTCCAAGTCTTTTACAGTTACGACACTGTGTCTTTCTTTTAAACCAAAAATCTTTCTCCGAACGATTTTTCCTTTGCAAATACCACATGGAGGATATTTGTCGTTATTACTCATTTTTTTCCTTGAGATTCTTTGTTTCTATAATTTTCTTTAAATCTTCTCCCACCATCTTTAAATTTCTGAGATCTTATATTAACCTTTGATTGAAAAGTATTATCTATTTCAATTTCATAACACCTTTCTATTCTCTTTTCATGAGCTTCTAGTGAACCCATTAATTCTGTAGCTCCTCAATAGCTGCAATAATTGGATCATATTTTTTTGTGCAAGTAATTAAAATTTTTACAACAATTTTCTTTTTAGGAATTTCATCTCCATAAGTTCTTAATTGATTTACAACTTCATCAACTCTTGAATAATAATCTTTTACGGTCTCAAAATCTTTCATTTTTAGATTTCCAAACTTTCGTCTTTCAAGAATTTCATCTCCATAAGTTCTTAATTGATTTACAACTTCATCAACTCTTGAATAATAATCTTTTGCGGTCTCAGAATCTTTCATTTTTAGATTTTTCAAACTTTCGTCTTAAAGTTTGAAGTCGGCTACTACGTATATTATCACTTTCGTAGAACTCCTCCTTCAATTTATCTCATGCTGCTTTTACCGTTTTAGCTCGCATAATTCTTGGAAAATATTCATCCGTGAGGATCATTTGTAGAGCTAGTAGTGCTAGAGAATCCTTTTGTTGATTCTCTTTAAGTTCCTTCTTTTGTGCAGCGGTTAGAGTGGAAATGTCTTCTGGGTCAGTATACCCGTTGCTAACGACATCCCATAAATTTTGCGCACAAAAGTAGGTCTTCATTTTAATGGACTAAAAATCATAGTTGCCTCCATTGAACGTATGTAGGAATTGATTAGTTGAAAGCGTCTGCCATAATATAAGTTTACGCCCAATAAAAAAAAATGAACGAGACTCTGATACCACTGATGATTTTTTGTTTTAGATAGGAGAAATAATTTGGCTTTTGATTAAATAGATTAGTGGGCTTTATGTAGGACAATTTTTAGGGATAGAAGTAGTAGGAAAAATTTAATGGAACAAGATAGTTGAAAGACAAAAATGATAATTTTATTAGAAAGAAGTTTTGCAAAGTAGTGGAAGGACTTTGCACAAGACTTACTTTCACACCTCTTACAAATGAACACAACACCACCTATTTATAGTTGCATAAGTAGGTGGAGATCAATCTTGATGTTTCTAGTTTTTATTTTTTTACTAATTATTCTAGAGAATTTTAGGATTATCTACATTATTTACTTGTTTCCCATTAATACTTACTGAATTCTAGAGATAGAAGACTCTAAAAATGAGTATCAATTTTATCTCTAGTAAAATCTAGAGATAGCTAGAAATGTGCACCAATTTTAACAATCAAGATATCATTTGGATTATGTAATTATTACTGAAGCCGTTAGATAATTTGATTGAGTAAAAAAAAGGACATGCAGTCACCTATATTATGTACTGTGAAGGAAGCAAGGGTTCGAAGATGTACGTGTAGATTAATTTTGTTTTGGTTGACCTTTCTTTCATTTATGCCGGGGTCTAGGTCCAGTATATTTTGGCATTCTCGAGCTCAAGAAAGGAATTAAGCATGACTCAACAGATTTTGTGGTCGATTCATGACATCTTGGAGTGGGATTATAAATCTGTAGTGTATGTATTAGTGGTAACGTGGCAGCTATTGTTCTTGATAACTAGGGTTTATTTGTTGTTTTTTATAACTATCTAGGGCCGGTTTGTCTCTTGTTCTAGGGTTTATCTGCGGATGTAGACTTGAGTGTCTTCTCTAATCTCAATGCTAGTACTTTTAGAAGGAGAAAAATTGTTGGGGAATTTGTTAAATACCTGTCTGTCAAAATAAAAGGGAAAGTAAATGTTGGGATGTAATAAAATCAATTTACTTGAGCAGCAAGCCCCTCATTATCTCAAAATTCATTTTTCAACTACCTATTCTATAAATAAAATAATTTGTACGTAAATTCAAAAAAATTTCCTCATCCTTTAATTACACATTCTTCAAAAAGTACCCATTATAAAATTCTTTTTTTTTGGGTTAAAAATGGGGCTCTTTTAAATTGACGTGTTATTTTGTTGAGAAAATTGTGTAACCTGCAAAAATTTGCTACCGACGCAGCAGAACTGCCTGTGTTTTTGAGGGATATGTAAGTAGTGGCTCTTGTCACTTTATCTATTGAAGGGGCCAGGTGAATAAGATTTTCCAAGAACTCGCATGATCTTTTGCCACTTTACTTAGCAACTTGGTTAGTTGGACTGATTATATACTTGTTTTATATGATCAATCCATGTGTAACCTCGATGAATTTGGCTGGGAGGACCCTACGTACTATGATGCCCTGAATCAATGCTCAATAAACCTATGAACTTGATGCAGACATGCGGGCACCTATATGTGCTGTGTGAAGGAAGCAAGGGGTTCGAAGCCGTATAGATTAGAATCCATATAATAAAAATAAAAAATCGTTTTGGTTCTACTTCTAGGTTTAATAAATAGATTACACGTGGGATAATATTTTTGCTTTAGTTTTATTTTTTTCCAAAAATAATAAGTGCATTTTGGAAGGAGAATGACATTAAATGTTTATATATATATAAACATTTAATATTTTTCTCTTCTCACTTCTACTTTTATTAGGATAAAGGATAATAAATATTATTTAAACGGATTTTTATTTTAGTTTTTTTTTTTTTCAAAAATTGCAAGTGCATTTTGGAGGAAAAATGACATTTAATGCTTCTCTCTCCTCACTTCTACTTTTATATATGTATGTATTTGTGTGTATATATATATATATATATATATATATATATATATATATATATATATATGTATATGTATGTATAGATAGATAGATTAGAATCCGGTTATTACTCCATTCAACCATCCACCACATTAATCCCACCATTATTGGTCATGGATCTCAAATTTCTATCTCATTTACACATAACAAATTAAAATCAATCTTCCATAAAACTGAATTCCTAAAATTCCTCTTCTACAACCCAAAACATTGTTTATCCATGATTCCATCATGAATCAACACACACGTGAAAACCCTTAATTTCTTGCAAAATCTTTTTATTTAATTTACCCAAATTTCTTTTTTTAGCTTCTAACATTCCATTTTTCTATTGTAATCCACTGCATCTAATCTCCAAAACAAAGATTCCCCCATTATCGGTTCTTCACTGCATATCATCTTTTCTTGAACATAGAATTCATAAATCAGTATTGAGAAGAAAATTATTATAAGAAATGGACAATCCTAAAGGTCGTATAACTTGTCTCGTGTCGAAAAGGGCATTTCCAAATGCCACTAACTACGTAAAAAACTTTTCTAAAGTCTTTTGCACCTGAAATTTGATTATTCTGAAACAAACATACGAAGATCTACTCGATCAAGAAGAACCTCAAGCAATTTTTCTCCTTTTTTGGATACTATATTTTATGAATAGTTCCACTCACGTAAGATTAATTTCATTTACTAGATTTTTTGAATTAATTTAATGCTATAGGAATGTGCAGTAGTTCAATTTGAGAATTTTATTGCATATCTTGTGTTTGATGAGATTTGTTGTGCAATTGAAATCGCAAGTGTACGATATCGTAATCAAGTAATAAAGTGGACCTTAGAGTCCGAATTATCGTTCCCACGAGGACTGCTATTAATTACCGAAATATTTCAGTTCTTAACTCTATTTGAACAAAGGAAAATCGTTTTAAGAATAAAAATCTAGAATTAAGAAATTGAACTAATGAATTAAAAAGAATTGTTAAATTGTTTTGTTTTCAAATAAGATTGTAAAGTAGTTGGGATTCACGAATTCACCTAGCTAATTAAATCAATTCCAATTCTAGTTTTATTTCCTATTTGTGTGTTCGGTCGAATTCACTAATTTAAATTGAGATTCCTCTCTCGAGTTTAAATCAATCCTACCTAAATAAGTCAACCTTGTATCTCTACAGCGGGTCCGAACATTCCTTAACTAGATGCATTACACACAATAATTCACACACGACTGCAATAATTACAAGAGTATATCTCTATCTCTCGTTCAATTACCGGATTTAATACCTATATCTATGTTATTAACTCACCTCTCGGATTATGGAAATAACACATGAAATCATGAATAAGTGGCCAGTTCATTCACGCATTAAACGCAATAATAAATCAACACATGCATTAAAGCGTTAAAACAAGGAATATGGCATTAAAATAATTAACTAGGCTACATCGTTCATCTCAACGTTAAAATTAGTTACACATCATCATGAAATAACAAAAATAGTAAAAATAAACGTTCCTTGAAAAACAATATAAATAATGGAAAGATTGCACCAATTATCAATTCTTCAATTGTTTTCAATTCACGCCCCTCTGCGATGTTGGAATCTCCAAGGATTTGCTGTTGAATTCTCAGTTGTGGCTCGTTCTTTGGAGAGGCAAAGGTCTGAATTTCGTGCCTCTTATGTTGTATATATAGGTTTTGGAGAAAACCTAGGTCAAAAAGCCCAAAGCCTGTCAAAAATCGCGAGAAAAATCTGATCTGCGGCCCAGTCGGACAAGCGCGCGATCGCGCAGGCGTAATGCCAGCGATCGCGTGGAAGACCTTATAACTCTCGGGTTATAATTTACAACCATCTCGCGATCGCTTGGTGTGTAACCAGCGATCGCGACTTCATCTTTCTTCCGGCTGTGCAAGTTAGTCCCTGACTTTTAATTACACCTTCAGTCCTCAACTTTCAATTGTTGCAATTTAGTCCCCAAACTTTATCTTCTTCTCGGTTTGACCATTCAAGCTCTTAATTCATTCAATTAGGTCCTCCAACCTCTGATTTAGTCACTTTGGGACCAAGCATGTTTCCCGGTTGTTGTCACAAACTCCTCACTTGTCCAATTTAGCTCCAATTAACATCCAATCGTGTCATTTTTCCATTAATTGCTTCATTCTTCTTCAATTGGGACATTTTCTGAAAAGTAAACAAATAAACATAAATTAAATAGAAAATATTCCCACACGACAATAATTATTCCTAATTTAGACATACAAATAAGTGTATAAAATACGCTTATCAAATACCCCCAAACTAGAATTATTGTTCGTCCTCAAACAATGTAAACTACACTACAAAAAATTCAAAGAAATAAGAGAACAAATATTTTTGTTGTGTCAACATGTTTACCATATGCCTCTATAGTCCAAACCAATTTAAGCTTCAGCAAGCGTCATGATCAACAATGCAAAATATTTTCTAGTTATATCCTGCCAGAGTTTCAAGTGTGTGTGTGAATAGCCAATGTCAAAGGCATACTTATGCAAAAGATATACTCAACACTGTGTGGCTCATTATGCATAATCCAGCCCGAATCCCATGTGGTCAATCTATGATTTCTAATAAAATTCCTTTCAAAGCTCATGGATGATCACCACTTTCTGCTTTTTCTCTCACATCCCAGGTTTTTATCTATGTGGGTTCTAAAAATATTCTTAGCTTTTTCCACACAAGGCAGTCAAAATCAGAAATATGCATGCACAACTAATCAAAAGAAAGCAGTCCCCAATTCTACAACCTCAACCACCACAGTTCAGTCAACAAGGCTTATACCATGCAATATTTTTTTTTATGGACGACTTTTTCTTTTAATTGTTCCTGTCTTTTACCATCTTTGTGCAGATTTTTCATACGGGCTTTCTATATGACCCCTGTAGCGAGCTTTCAGATCGGCAACTCCCAAACCAGACGGCTTTAGGGTACCAGGTTCAAAGAACCCCTCAGACGTACTTGCCCGAGTCATAAAGGCTTAAACAGAAAAGTTAAACATGTTATAATGTCTTATGTGTAAGTCCACTCTCCGTACTTGCTTTCTAATTGACCCCTGTAGCGAGTTTTAGGTCGATGACTCCCAAGCCAGTTGGCTTTAGGGCACCAGGTTTGAAAGACCCCTCGGACTTACTTACTCGAGTCAAAAAGGCATTTGAAGAGCAGAATAAGACCTTCAGCATTTTTCTGTTTTTATGCTGGAAATGGTTTATACCCGTTGACCAAACTGTAATGACTAAAGTGAAAAACCAAGAACCACAGACCTCCAACCCGTCAATACACACAAATTCCAACCATTTTACCCCCAAACTTGCCTTTTAGCATGATTGGTTCTAATTTAGGGATGGGATATCTTATGATCTAAGTTCAGGGATTTTCGAGTCATTCCTAAGTTCAAATTTCATAAAACTTTGCCCCACATGCATTAAACAACATCCCTCACACAAGAAATTATCCAACACTGGCTATGTGCGCAATAAGTATGAATCTAGCAAAACATAACTAGTTCAAAATAAGTTCATGCTTTCATGTTGTCCAATTTTCAAGTCTAAGCACAAATTGATTCATACTATATCCTAGGAAATAAATATGTTAACAAAGTTTTCAAATTTTTTTTTTTTTTTTATATATAAATAGCTCCTAAAGAATCGAATGAATATAAAATGAATGAATAATGCAATGAATTTTCACCCCCAAACTTGAAATGAACATTGTCCTCAATGTTTGTCAAAAAGATTCAACAAAATAAAACAAGACAAAGAAAAGAGAACGAGAACTTCCCAAGTTTAGAGGATGTATTTCTTTGAAGCTTCTTGTTGCACTGTCTTGGATGAATCGACCCTTTTCTTGCTTTTCCCGATTTGGTTTGAGGTGTCCTAATTGATGTTTACCTTGCAAATAAGTGATAAGTAACATTAGAAGTTATAAACATCAATAAGAAAAAACGGAAGTTCAGTACTACACCCCCAAACTAAAGTTAAAGCACAATTTTTTTTTTAATTTTCAACAATGGTAGACCACACATATTCAAGCCTTGATATAACCTAGAAAAACACGACTTTTTTCGAGCCATATTTTGATATGTTAAAGTTCACAGCATGGTCTACAACATATTAAAATTTTAGGTAATTTGGAGTTCTATAGGGTCATGTAAAACTATGGCAAAGTTGGTGACGTGAGTGGATTTTCAGGTGCAATGGTCTGCAGTGGCCTTGCAATGAGGCTGTCATGGTGCAAACATTGTTTTAATGGATTTCATGCCATGTAGTGTACTAATTCATGAACTAAACACACATACTAAATGATAACCATGTCACGAAGATAAATGCTCGAAAGAATCTCTAAAATTAGCACAAGAATGTCTTTGTGGCATTTCATCAAACACTATATGGGCAATGCAAAATTCAATGGATATGCATAGGGTTGGAGGCATGAATGAACCCAAAAAAAATTTCTCTACTAAACCACAAATCACAAACTCCAACAACTAGCTTAAGCCCCTTCTTCACAATTCACAATTCCAATTATTCGAAATCTAAAAGAAAATTTCATAAATTTGAGTAAAGTATGTTTCAAGTGAAGAATTACATACCGTTGATTGATTTGGATGCGGGAAATAGCAATGATATTGATACAACTAGGTGTTGATGACATGCACACAAAATGTAAGATCAAATATGAGGTAATTAGGGGAGAGAAAACGAGTTTATAATGTTTGAAATTGAAAACATGAGGCACAACACTTAAACTGCCGATTTTACTCTCAGTACAGCCACGCGATCGCCTGGCTAGAGTGCCAGCGATCGCGTGGTTCAAGGTTTAAAAATCTGATGATTTTTTAATGCAAAGTCGCGATCGCTAGAGCCTATAGGCCCACGATCGCGCAGTTCACGGCAGTAATGAAATTTTTTCCTATTTTTGAAATTCAAAATCATTTTTATCCCCCTAATCACTTCATGATCGATGCAATGATTTTTCAAATATTAACTTCATGATCCAAACTAGTGTGTGTGTGAGTTTGGAATGACGATAAAAACCTAGCCTAATGTAAACATGAAAAATAAAAAACATACTTAAATATGCAATAATAGACTATTATGCACAAGTGCTCTTAACATGGAACATGCAAAACACTCAAACACATTTCCTACCATGCATATATCTAAAAATTTTAATTCTAAAATAAATAATAAAAGCATAATAAGTAAAAGGGAAGAAAAGTTGGGTTGCCTCCCAACAAGCGCTCCGTTTTAAGTCTAAAGCTCGACTTTTTGCACTTCTTTATCATGGAGGTTTGAATGATCCTCTTGACCCCCTGCACAACTTGCAAGTACCTGCCTTGCACTTCTCGATCCGTTTCCTCACTTTCTTGAAGTCTAAAACCTCATTTTCCACTTTTTGTTGACTGAAATTTGGTTTTTTCTCATTCTTCAAGTTATTCCTATCCTTCTTATCTTCTAAAATCCCTCGTTGTAACATCGAAGCATTCACAAGTTTTATCCCTTGCTCCACATTCTCTTCGGGTTTCTGGATCACTCCCTCCACCTTGAAGCAACTTTCTTTTAGATCTTCAAGGTCTTGCCTTGGCTTAATACTGAAGGTGACTTGCTCTTTTTCGACCCTAAAAATGATTTCTCCCTTTTCAATGTCGATTAAGGCTCTTCCAGTAGCCAGGAAAGGCCTTCCAAGAATGAGGGGCATTTGAGTGTCCTCTTCCATGTCTAAAATCACAAAGTCGACTGGGAAGAAAAATTTGTCTACTTTTACTATCACATTCTCAACAATACCGTACGGGTACTGAATGGATCTATTGGCCAGTTTCAGTGTGATATTGGTTGGTTTAGGCTCCCCCAAACCAAGTTTCCTGTACACAGACAAGGGCATTAAATTGACACTGGCACCAAGATCACACAATACATTATCAAAATTAAATTTACCAATAGTACAAGGGATCGAGAAACTCCCTGGATCTGTTAGTTTCTATGGCAACTTCTTTTGGATAATGGCACTGCATTCTTCACTAAGAGCTACTGTTTCATTATCAACTAATTTCCTTTTATTTGACAGCATCTCTTTCATGAATTTCAAGTAGAGCGGCATTTGAGCCAATGCTTCAGCAAAAGGAATATTAATGTGCAGTTTCTTGAATATTTCCAAAAATTTTCCAAACTGCTGCTCCAACCGATGCTTTATCAATCTTTGTGGATAAGGAACTAGGAGCACATAAGCTTTTACTGGTGGTCGAATTCGAACTTCTTCTTCAACTTTTTCATGAACTTTAGGAATCGACCTCTGTTCTTTCTCACTTTCCTGTTCTTCCACCACATCTTTCTTCTGGTTCCTCTACTTTTCATATTCTTCTGTAGTCACTTCAGTTAGCTGAACCTCGCTTCTCGTTGTTATTGCATTAACATGCTCACGAGGGTTTATTTCAGTGTTGCTTGGCAACTGTCCTAGCTGTCTTGTTGAGCTGCTAGCTGCCAGCTCTCCCATTTGTTTCTTCAAATTTTTTATTTCAACAGCTTGATTCATTATCTCACCATTCTGACTCTTGACCAGCTGAATTAACTCTTCTATGTTCTCGAATATGTTTTTCTGAGATTGTTGCTGTTGCTGAAATCAGGCGGATGCTGAACATTTTGATTATTAGACCAGGAGAAGTTGGGGTGGTTCTTCCATTCTGGGTTGTAGGTTTGTGAATAAGGACCACTGTTGCCTGTTGCCCACGAAATTGACTTGTTCTGGATTTGATTGACTCTGTTGCATGGGACAGAAATTCGCAGTGTGATTTTCAAAACAAAAATCACATAGCGATGTTTGAACTGAGTTGTCTGTCTGCACACCCATTCTGTCAATTTTCTTCGTCAACGCATCCAATTTAGCATTTAATGATGTAATCTCATTAACAGCAATTACTCCCCCCAGACTTAGGTGTAGCTCTATCCGAGTACCACTGATAACTGTTCGCAACCATCTTCTCAAAAATCTCAGATGCTTCTTCATATGTCATATCCATTACAGATCCTCCAGCTGCTGAGTCGGCGTACTTCTTGTTTTCATTTGTCAGCCCATTGTAGAAAGTTTGAACTAGTATCCAATCAGCGATTCCATGTGTAGGACACTGTCTGATGAGCTCGTTGAACCTTTCCCAAGCCTCAAAAATTGATTCCCCAGGCTGTTGACTGAATGATAAAATCTCCCGCCTTAGCTTTTACATGCGGCCAGGTGGGAAAAATTTATTTACAAATTTCTGACTCATGATTTCAAAAGTGGTGATTGTATGTAGGGGCAAAGTGTAGAACCAAGCTTTAGCTTTGTCTGCCAAAGAGAATGAAAATAACTTCAATTTCACAGCATCATCTGAAACTCCATTCATGCGCTGCATTTCACACAATTCCAAAAAGGATCGAAGATGTGCATGAGGATCTTCAGTCGGCAATCCATGGAAAACACATGAGTTTTGGATTAGTGAGATCAAAGAGGTTTTGATCTCAAAGTTGTTAGCTTGGATTGCAGGAGGTACTATGCATGTTCCAATGTTCCCCACAGGAGGAATCATGTAGTCTCGCAAAACGCGCATTCCATGATTTTGTTCCTGTCCATTTACAGCTGCTGGTAGATTTTGTTGATTTCCCTGATTATCTTGAATTCTATCATCTGCCATGGCTAAGTCTGTTTGTTGATTCGCTTCCAACTGTTGTCTACGCCTCTGTCGAAAAGTGCGTTCAATTTCTGTATCAAAAGGAAACAAATCAAATGACTTAGTCCTTCTTAACATAAATTAAAGAAAACACTAATTAAAAACAAAAACTGAAAATAAAGATAAAAATAAAAATAAGCAAAATAAAGTTCAAAGTAGAATAAGAACTAATGGGTATCGATATTAATATAAAAACAGTCCCCGGCAACGGCGCCAAAAACTTGTTGTGCAATTGAAATCGCAAGTGTACGATATCGTAATCAAGTAATAAAGTGGACCTTAGAGTCCGAATTATCGTTCCCACGAGGACTGCTATTAATTACCGAAATATTTCAGTTCTTAACTCTATTTGAACAAAGGAAAATCGTTTTAAGAATAAAAATCTAGAATTAAGAAATGGAACTAATGAATTAAAAAGAATTGTTAAATTGTTTTGTTTTCAAATAAGATTGTAAAGTAGTTGGGATTCACAAATTCACCTAGCTAATTAAATCAATTCCAATTCTAGTTTTATTTCCTATTTGTGTGTTCGGTCGAATTCACTAATTTAAATTGAGATTCCTCTCTCGAGTTTAAATCAATCCTACCTAAATAAGTCAACCTTGTATCTCTACAGCGGGTCCGAACATTCCTTAACTAGATGCATTACAAACAAGAATTCACACAGGATTGCAATAATTACAAGAGTATATCTCTATCTCTCGTTCAATTACCGGATTTAATACCTAGATCTATGTTATTAACTCACCTCTCGGATTATGGAAATAACACATGAAATCATGAATAAGTGGCCAGTTCATTCACGCATTAAACGCAATAATAAATCAACACATGCATTAAAGCGTTAAAACAAGGAATATGGCATTAAAATAATTAACTAGGCTACATCGTTCATCTCAACGTTAAAATTAGTTACACATCATCATGAAATAACAAAAACAGTAAAAATAAACGTTCCTTGAAAAACAATATAAATAATGGAAAGATTGCACCAATTATCAATTCTTCAATTGTTTTCTATTCACGCCCCTCTGCGATGTTGGAATCTCCAAGGATTTGCTGTTGAATTCTCAGTTGTGGCTCGTTCTTTGGAGAGGCAAAGGTCTGAATTTCGTGCCTCTTATGTTGTATATATAGGTTTTGGAGAAAACCTAGGTCAAAAAGCCCAAAGCCTGTCAAAAATCGCGAGAAAAATCTGATCTGCGGCCCAGTCGGACAAGCGCGCGATCGCGCAGGCGTAATGCCAGCGATCGCGTGGAAGACCTTATAACTCTCGGGTTATAATTTACAACCATCTCGCGATCGCTTGGTGTGTAACCAGCGATCGCGACTTCATCTTTCTTCCGGCTGTGCAAGTTAGTCCCTGACTTTTAATTGCACCTTCAGTCCTCAACTTTCAATTGTTGCAATTTAGTCCCCAAACTTTATCTTCTTCTCGGTTTGACCATTCAAGCTCTTAATTCATTCAATTAGGTCCTCCAACCTCTGATTTAGTCACTTTGGGACCAAGCATGTTTCCCGGTTGTTGTCACAAACTCCTCACTTGTCCAATTTAGCTCCAATTAACATCCAATCGTGTCATTTTTCCATTAATTGCTTCATTCTTCTTCAATTGGGACATTTTCTGAAAAGTAAACAAATAAACATAAATTAAATAGAAAATATTCCCACACGACAATAATTATTCCTAATTTAGACATACAAATAAGTGTATAAAATACGCTTATCAAGATTCCTTGTACAAATACTTTAGATGTTTTTCATTCTTTGATTCATAAACTCTAGAGTATATTGTTTAAATAGAGTAGGCAAGACGAAATTGAATTGCCAAATATTTTATTAAATTGAATTGCCAAATATTTTATTAAAGAGGATTTACTAAAATATAATTATTTTCGGAGGATTTCATTTCTTGCACTGTACAGATATTTGAAACTGATGAATGGATCATTTAACACGAATTCTAACAGGTCATAAATATTGATAGGTCTCACGCCAGTCAATTATAAAAACATTAAACCTACAAGCTATATGGGGTTATGAAAGGAATGCAGATCTCGTCTCAAGGAATGTGAGGATAGCGATGAAGGGCTTAAATTTGGAACAAGTGTAGAAGTCAAACCAAGAAAAGAAAATCTACTAATTTGTTAACGATTTGTTTATTTTTATACCAATGTTTTCAAACTTGTGCATTACATTATCGTTTTTTACTCTAGTATTTGTGGATAAATTTGGTTTCCATGGAAATGATAGTGTGGAATGTTATTTTAGATGTTTAATTTTTGAATTGAAAACTGAGGCACTGTTGCTTATTTTTGATTAGTTATTGTTTTCAATAGTTTTCAAGTGTTAAAAATGCATGCTATTTCTTGATAACACCAATTCACAATTGCTAGGTTTTGAGATTTTGTGTATTATGTTCCAACTTTATGTTAATATACATAGAATGGAACAACGTTCTGTTTCGAGTTGAAGTACCAACAATGTATGATATATGTATATATGAAATGTAAAATATGTTTCAAGTGCAAGTGTCAACAGTGCAATGTACATACAAAGTAATGTCATATCACTCAAATCACTAATTTACTTGCAGATGAAATGTAATAGATTATCATATAAGTTTATTTTATTGATCACACTATGAAGTCAAGAGCTAGATTTAGGCTCATAATTCCAAACTAGATTAATGGCTTTTATAGTTTGAGTTAGGGGTGGACATGGTTCGGTTTGGTTCTGGTTCCATTGGAACCAAACCGAACCATGAACTGATGGTTTTTTTACCAATGGAACCAATCGGTTTTTATAAAGATATGAAACCAAACCGGAACCAAACCGCTCGATTCTGGTTTGGTTTGGTTTGGTTTGGTTTTGTTCCCAGTATATTACTTGAATTTTAAAATATAAAAGCAAATTATCATCACATACCATATCCACGACCATAAGTTAGTACTTAGTAATGATTAACAAAATTCATTTACCAAAGTCTAAACCAATACACAAATATCAAGTTACATCTCCATACAAAATATTATCTAATAAAAATGATTTAAAAATGTAGACGAATGAATCATTGATAGAGATTAATTATATCAAGCTACATGACTAAGTCTTCATTCTTACCTAGAAACTATTAGCATAAAACGAAAACGAAAAATAAATTAATGCACGAAACACAAGATGATGCCTATAATCTCATAATACCTCTTTGAACTACAAGTATCATATTTTAGGACGAGTTAATAAATGTCCAGATTTCATAAAAAATGTGAGGGATATGTAATGCATGAAATCTTCCACCGAGTAAAAGGAGATGTGAGAGCCACATTGAAATATTTTCAGTTACACAGTAAGCAAAACCTCTTACAAGCTACATACCAAAAATGGAAAAGGAAAAATAAGAGAGGATTAAAGAAAAATAAATTTAGATTTCTGACAGCATAAAAAAGCTAATACCTAGATTACCAAAAGATTAGATAAAGTTAATTTTTTAACTTTTAAAAATAGTTTTTAAAAAAATGATCTAAAAGTGGGCTTGGGATTCGGTTCTTGGTTTGGTTCTTGGTTCTAGAACAAGAACCGAAACCGGAACCAAAACCGTTTGGTTCTCCATACTAAGAACCAAACCATTAATTATTTTTTTTTTTTTGTAAAATCGAACCAAACCGCTCGGTTTGGTTTGGTTCCGGTTTAGTTTGGTTCGATCCGGTTATTTTGTCCACCCCTAGTTTGAGTCTGTCCAGTAAATCCATCTACTAGAAGCTTTCACACATTATGGATTGTAATCACATAACCAAGTGTGTATCTCTTCTATAGTTGGTTGATTCACTTTACATAATCAAGCAACGTTATGAATTACAAGTAGAAATTAACAAGAATTTTTCAACCACATTAGACATTTCATGACACAAATACTGGAATTTGAGTGGATGAACTCACACTTACCATAAATCCAATTGTCACAAATAATTACACAATTCAACATATTAATGTTCATACTAAGTTAATGAATATGTTTTAAAAAACTTATCAGGGACGGCGGAATAACCTTATAATCTGTAGTATATTACATAACATAAGATAAAGTGGTACACTCACCTCTCAAAATATGGTATATATTTTTTTTTTATTCGTTGTATCACATACAATTTTATGCAACAATAGATGTTCTAGAGGTAATGGTGATCGACTATTTTTACAGAAGTAATATATCTCGTCGCTAGGGTTGTCAAACGGGCCAAGCCAGGCGGGCTCGGCTCGTGAACTAAGGGCTTGATCCGGTTCATGAGCTGGCCCAAGCCAGAATTGAGACATCTTGTGTGGGAAATAAGCCGAACCGAGTCGGCTCGTCTCCCACAGAGCCGGCCCACGTCTGACTCGTGGGCTAGTGATCGTACGTGCCGACTCATCAACTCGATTTTTTTTAGACGGGTGACAGCTGGTTTGGACTACTAATACTAAAATAATTGAAAATATAAAAACTTAAACCCTCCTTCTTTAATCCGGGCTTGGGACCGGCTACATTTAATTTCTTCTAGGCAGAGCTAAAATTGTACATAAACAAAATATTACGTGTACAATTTTTTTATTTGAAATAAAGAATTAAAAATACAAAAAAAAAAGAAAAAGAAAAATGCATATATTATTTATAGAAAAATTGTAAGGATAATAATTAATAATACAAAATAATTTACTCACCAATATGATTGTTCTCCGAATTCCTAAGCCAGAATTCACTTATCCTATTTTCTAACATTTTCTCCGCAAATTGTCAATCATTCAAACGCATTAAGGCCTCCAGTGTGTCTTCTTTAAGCCTTAACCTATATTCAGATAACACTCTAGTACCTGCACTAAAAGCAACATCAGATGCTAAAGTTGATACTGGAGGTGCTAGTAGATCTCGTGCAATCATAGAAACAACTGGGTATTGATGCTCGTTTAGTCTCCACCACTTAAAAATGTCAAGATTATTTCTCTTATCCCTGTCTAACATGCTAAGAAGGTCGTGTGATAAATACTTAGTTAACTCGCTTGGAATTTCATCAGAACTATTATATGTACTGGAAGAACTAGAACCACTGGGATATGTACTAGAAGTTCCCTTCATAGTCATAAGATAAGAAAGTAAATCACTGTCTTGATTATGTATCACATTAGGGGTGGGAGCAGTTCTTCTAATATTTTTGCCTGACCTTTCGGCATTGATCTCGCACATTTGACATAAAACATTTTTCTAAATTTGTACATGTCAAGGGAGTCTCAAAAGTTAATTTCTTTGATATTGCATTTATGGCGTGTTTAGTTCACTCTAAATTTATTCCATGGTCCATAATTGTTGCTAATGGAAGCAAAGTGGGTACATCTTCCCAATATTTTCTAAACTTAGTCTTCATTACTACAATGATTTCATCAAAAATAGGAAATGATCATGCTGACATACCATTTTCTGCACAATTTGCATCAAAAGCTTGTTTTCTAGAAGATGCTATCCTAATGAAATTGCAAGCACACTTAATTTTTTTAATTGATGTTCTATAAGCTTAAGACTGTTTTGAACTATTAAATTAAAAATGTGACACAGACAATGAACATGAAACAAGACTCCATCAAATCCAGAATTCATGTGTTTAGCTAATCTATTTATTACCGCTTTATTAGCAGAAGCATTATCTAATGTAAAACTAAGAACTTTACTATCATAGTTAAATTCTTTAAGAATTGTAAGTAGTACATTGAAAATATTTGTTGCATTATGTGGGTAATCAATAACTTTAAATACCATAATTCTTTTATTCATTAACCAAGTATCATCAATGTAATGACAAGTGACAGCTACGTAACCTCTATGATTATTGTCAGTCCACAAGTCCGAAGTAAATGATAAGTTACCATTATATTTATTTAAAGCATCTATAAAACTTTGTTTTCTCTCGAAATATTTAGTAATGCAATCAACTCGTAAAGTATTTCTTGAAATGAGTTTGTACCTTGGTTGGAGATACTTTCAAATAAAATCTGTGAATTGTGAACTTGCTACAATTGAAAGTGGGAATTCATCACTCGATACGAGCATGACCATCCCTTCCCGACGCACTAGATCTTGGCTGAAGACCCAATTAGTTAGACTCGATTGACCAACCTGTAGAGTTGATTGGCTTTCTTCAATCGAGCCCGTTTTTGACATCCTTTACACTGTCTGTTGAGGTGTGTTGTGCCCCCACCCTTCTTTCACGAGAAAAGTCCACCGCAAGTTTTACATTGTGCTTTAAATAATGATTTCCCATCAGCGTATTTAACCGTTGTTTCAATCAAATCGAAAAATTTCTAGCAGTTAGATTTTTTCGTCCTTTTTTTATTTCTGTTGGAGCCTGCCGTCATGTTAGCGGAGCCGGATCCATATGCAGCAGTGACATCTTCATCAACAAAGTCATCCAAATTAAGAGAAGTTCTAGTATCTATATCTTCAATATCATTTTCCCAATCCACCAAATTTTCTGGAATTGAAATATCGTTGAGACCAAAAAATTCATCAACAAATTGGCTAGAAAAATAACCATCAAATTGTGAGTGTGCCAATAGAAATAATAGATTTGGAAATTTGGAGATGGAAATGAAATATAGAATTTGAGACAATATTGTATGTGAAATATTATAGAACTAGAAATTAGAATATAGCTAGAAGTAGAAAATTGCAATTGAGATTTGAGATAGTTGAGAGAGTTAGGATTGTGAAAAAAATAAAGACAAAAGGGGTATTTACAAGTAAAAATAAAAAATAAAAAATAATTACCAAATGGTCACAAGACCGTTTGGCTCGTGCTCACGAACCGGAACGACCGGCCCCTTCACGAGCCAAAAATGGGCCTGTTTTTCGGCCCATTTTACTGTGCGTTAGATTAATCCACGAACCGGTCCACAAATTTCATGACCCAAACTCGAACTGTCCAACACCCAAATTTTCTGTTCGGTCCAAACCCTGTCAATTTTTTCACGAGCTGAGCCGAACTTTTAATGAACCAAACCAAGCCGAACTCACGAACTCCTGAACTGTCCAGCCCGTTTGCCACGCCTACTCATCACACTAAAATAAGAACTCTTGCCACACATATTTGTTTATAGAAGAAAAAATCCAACATATGAATTTCAATATGATAAATGAACAATGTAACAAAAGAAACTACTTAAACAGTGAAAATAGCATATATATATTTTATGAAACGTGAATTTGAAGATAAATTCCAAATTAAATCAATCAAATTATTGAACATGACAATTAAATAAAAATCACAGATGCTGAAACAATACCATAGAATAAAAGTCGGAACTTCAAGACAATATGCATGGCGAGGGGCGGGAGAAAAAATAAAGTATTTTAGATTTTCTTGATTTTGTCCTATTTATTATATTCTAAGTAATTTGACTTCAATTTTCCATTATCACCAGAAGAAGAAATCATAGAATTTATCTTCTTTCTATTTTAATTGGATTCCATTGCCTAAATTTATATATGTGAACGTGATATAATTTTCAAATATTTAATATTAATCTAATAACTTAGGAATAAAAAAGACGAAATCTTTTTTGAAATGTCTTACTTTTATTGTTCTACGAGTGGAAATATTTTAGTTTTGGAAAGTTTCCTTTTCCCTAGTTGTTAATGTCTATTAGTTACATAAATTAGAGAAATTATAGGAGATAGTAATCTTAATTTATTTTAGTATATACATAAATATATAATATCAAGTATTTATAGTATATAAAACATCATGTAGTAAATTACTAAATTCTGAATTATTTTACTTTTGTTGGTTATATATGATTTTCCAACCATTCGAATTTCCCATCTAACGTCTGTGTGCAATCGTGCTCTCATCTCGCCGGCTGCGCATCTCTCTCTTCTCTGTCTGCTGCCAGGCTCCTCCACCTTCGCCTCTGGTATGTATGATGTATCTGTTCTTACATGTTACTTCTTGGGTTAATTTCTTGATTACTTCATTTGCTTAATTACTTCTTTTCTAATTGATTGATTTTATAGATTATTATGTTAGTATATTGATTATAATAAATTATAATGATTTCTAATTTGTAATTGAATTTCACCCCCCTGTAACCTGCCCAGTATGGTTATATTGAGTAGTGTAATTTGTGGATGATCTTGGTTTTGAGAATTACTATTTGTTGTTTGTCTCCAGTATGATTTTGTTGTGTGGAATAAATGTGGTTGGTTGGTAGTTAATTTTATTGTGAATTTTATCTGTGGAGCCAGTATTGTTATTGTAAACTTTAAATAGAATTATAGGCATTGTAAAACTTTGCATATTCCCTCCGTCCCATTTATATAGACTGGTTTGATTTTTCATACAGATTAACAAAACATATTTAATATTATTGAAAATGTAATTTTTGTAAATAAAATTCTCAACTTGCCCTTATTTTAATTTTTAAGTATCAAAACTATTAATTGGAAGTAATGAATATGAGTACATTAGTAAAGAATCAAAATAAATACTTTTAAATAAAAAAACATGTCCATATAATTGGGACAAGAGAAAAAGGAAAGACAATCTATATGAATGGGACGGAAAGATTATTATTCATATGCTATGGTGCATTTATATATTGAATTACCTATCATTGAACAGTCTCGTTATTGCAGTTGTTGGCGATCAATAGTCAGCAATCGCCCTAGTTCGATTTGCCCTTGTATGCATAATATATGCTTGTGGAATGAATGTTTAGTTTTGATTCTGATTTTTTTCCTTTTTTTTCGATTTATTTATTTATTTATTGGGCAGGGGGGGTAGAAAGTGATCAATTTTATGTATTCAACCATTGATTTTAATTGAATGTATGTATAGCTTTCTGTGGGTTTATATGCAAACTTTAGTAAGCAAGTTCTCTATTATTTGGCGGTTCACTTGAAGTTGTGATTTTCTAATTCTGTTTAGAAAATTTCTTAGAAGACCTAACTTAACCTGACCCATTTAATTAAAAAAAAAATTTAAATTAATTTACAAAAAGGGAAACCTTGAAATCATATTAAGATTATTTTTGCCCATGAAAAATGTTCTACACATTTCACGTTCCATGTGAGGAAATGTATTTGGCCAATATCCACCAGTCACATCAGTAAGTGGGCAATATAAGGAGAACAGCCCTGCTATTCCATTACTTCTGTCGCTCTCGCCTCTATCTTGTCGCTACTTGTCACCAAGTGACGCCCAGCCCACCACAACTGACCAATAAACGATTTCTGAATTTGAGAGTAAATATGACTTGTCATGTTCAATTAGTTGAATTTAAATTGCATATATTAATACATATATGTAGATCTGAATATCAGACATGAATTAATACATTTTTTATGATCTTGGTCAAAGATGAAACGGAAAAATGAAGAAATTTTTTTCAGAAAATATGAAAATGCCCAGAAAATAAATTTTATCCGGGTGATTTTGATTTTGTCATAATTAAATGGTTATCGATTATTAATGCATATTTTTGCATGCAAAAGGGGAGCTTAGAGGTTGTCATTCTTTTTGAGAGTATGAATATGACCTCTAAAACACTTTTGTGACTTATTAGTCAATTTTATTCTGGTCTTGATGAACATCAACCGGAGATTTTGGTTTATTGAAAATAAGTTATTGGATCTATCCACGTGATTAACTAATTTCACTTTCGTTTTGGTTTATTGAAAATTATTATAATGTTTAGATTTGTTTCTGCCTTTTTCCATTGATACGAGGGTCCATATATTTTTATCCCTTATTACTTGTTTTCCGATTGATTTCGAAGGAGAGCTTTTTAAGTATTTGAAAGGTTTCTTCTTCCTGTTCTTTAGATTTAAAATAGAGTTTCAGTAGTATATTAATCTAAAACTAAGTATTAGGAAACTTGTGTCGTATAATGATCTAATATGAACAATTTTTTAAATTATTCTCTTTGGACCTCATTCTTTTATTGTGTTGTTGGGTGATATGATATTAACAATTGTATAATTCATTCTCTTTTAATTTCATTTTTTAAAAAAAATATAATAACGGTATTAGGTAATATGAACTGTAGATACATATACTGTTATTCTATCCTTTTAACGTTCTTATTATTTGTGTTATTATTGTTTAAAATGCTATATAGACTAATATCTTCTGGTCTGCTGGTTTAATTTGCTTCTTTCTCTACATATTTTCAAGGTTTTCAACTTTATTTTAGTTTCAAGAATTTCAATTGTTGTTGAGAGAGCCTCATGTGTGCAGGCAATAATGAAAGATAATTTGACTAAAGCCCAGTACTCGTGGCACCAAAGGCAAAACAAAATTCACAATGGTAAGATCCCCCTCCTCCCTTACACCTGTAGGATTTGGGTTGTGTGCCTTTTTTGCTCATTTGGCATATTTTTAGATCTGTTAAATACCACGTAGGATTTCAATCCACTATGTGGCACATTCTGTTAGTTCATATTGATGGAGATATAGTGGATGATGGACGGGTAAGGAAATTGATAGATGAGTGAGCGATGTAACAATTTAGAGCAAAACAGAAAAATAGCCTAACCAAAGAAAAATAGCAGGAAACCAATTTTATTACTCAAAAAAAAAAGAACTGGGAAGGAAGAGGAAAAAAACGTAAGTGCTAAAGTATATCTCAGCAATGGTACAGACTACAATTTATAATGAAAAGTTCTCCTAAAATTTCTCAACTATCAAACTAGAAGAACCAATTGCTCCTAAACTTATTCAGCAAACAAAAGCTAAAATAACAAACTCCTAAATAATCTGAAGACTGAAACAACTTACAAAAAAAAAAAAAAAATTGACTCAAGAATTTCTAAAATATAATAGCAGCAAGTTTCACTAATTTGTAACACTCCCCCTTAATGAAACTTGTTGTCAACAATACCAAGCGCTCCACGAAATACTTCAAATTTGGCTTTGGCAAGTGCTTTAGTAAAGATATCAGCAACTTGGTCTTCGGTTCTTATTTTTCGCAGCTGAATGTCTTGTTTTAATACCTTCTCTGGAACAAAATGAAAATGAGTTTCAATGTGTTTTGTGCGTGCATGAAACACTGGATTTCCAGCAAGCTTTGTTGCACTTTCATTGTCACAATAAATGGAAACTGAGTAGTTGAATGGAGAGTACATTTCTTGAACGAGCCTCTTAAGCCAGACACACTCTTGAGTTGCCATAGTAGCTGCTATATATTCTGCTTCACAGCTTGAAAGAGCTACAGTGGATTGCTTTTTACTACACCATGAAACTGCAGCTGAACCTGTAGTAAAACAGAACCCTGTTGTGAGCGTCTATCATTCACATCACCAGCCCAATTTGCATCTACAAAACCACTCAGAGAAAATGACATATGTTGTTTGTACATTAATCCATAACTTAGAGTGCCTTTTACATAGCAAAGAATCTTGTTTGTTGCAGTTAAATGACCTTCACATGGTTTATCCATAAACTGAGAAATGACTCCACAGAATATACAATATCATGTCTTGTGATAGTTAAATAGAATAAACTACCAACAATTTGTCTGAAAAATGTTGCATCTCTCACTGGCTTTCCCTCATTTTTAGATAACTTTAGGCAGGGTTCCATAGGAGTGGTCATTTCTTTGGACACCCCATACGAAAACGTTTTAGTAAACTTCCTGCATATCCTTTTTGAGAGATAAAATAGCCATCCAATTTTTTAATTTCCAAGCCAAGAAAACAACTAGCTTCACCCAAACTCTTCATTTCAAAACGAACAGACAAAGCATCACGGAGACAAGTAATTTCAGTATTATTGTCTCCCGTAATGATCATATCATCCACATAGAGCAGAAGCATAGTACACACAGTGGGAGTTTTCTTGATAAATAAGCTTGGATCAGCATTTGAAGATTTAAAACCACAAAAAGCAAGGTATTGAGCAATCTTACCATACCAAGCACGTGGAGCTTGCTTAAGTCCGTACAAAGCCTTCTTGAATCGACATACGTGACCTGGGAACTCCTTAGAAACAAATCTATGTGGTTGTTCCATAAAAATATCACGATCTAGCTCTCCATACAGAAATGCATTTTTCACGTCTAATTGATACAATTTCCAGCCTTTATTTGCAGCCAAAGAAATAATTGTTCGAACAGTCACCATTTTAGCAACCGGACTGAAAGTCTCCTCATAATCTAGACCATATTGTTGTGAAAAACCACGAGCTACAAGATGCACTTTATACCTGTCAATAGTGCCATCAGTTTTTTTCTTTAACTTGTAAACCCATTTACAAGTAGCTAAATCAGCATACTTTGGCTTTGGAACAAATTCCCATGTGTCATTTTTGTGCAAAGCTAGTATTTCCTCCCACATTGCTTCTTCCCAATCAGAGATCCCTTTTGCTTCAATGTGAGACTTGGGCTCATTTTCACATGAGTCTCCCACTAGAAAACAAGACATTACAGAATAATGATTCAATTGAACTTCATAATTTGATAAAAAATCAGGTTGCTTTCTTTGTCTAGAAGACCTCCCAATTTCAGTCTCACTAGTCTTCTCTTGTTGAATATTTTCTCCATGTAGAGTAATATTGCTCTCCTTTTCACTGTTTACCTCATCATTAAAGAAGGGTGAAAGATCAATTGTACCACTATCTGGAATTGCATCAATTTGATGTGATGATAGTTCATCAAATACCACATCACGTGAAACAACTGTTCTCTTTGTTTCTGGATCCAAACACCTCCATCCTTTCCTGTTAGTATCATAACCAACAAAAATACAACGCCTGGCCCTTGGCCCTTGGATCTAGCTTAGTTCGATTATGTTTTAATACATGTATATAACAAATAGACCCAAAAACTCGAAAATAACTCACATTTGGTTTTCGATGGTATAGCAATTCAAAAGGTGATGAGTCTCTCCCAGGCCATGGAGGCAAACGACTGATAACGTGACAAGCTGTTTGAATAGCTGCAGCCCACAACTCTCTTGGAAGACTCTTTACATGTAACCATGAAAAACACATAGATGTTAGATGAGCTAACTTACGCTCAGCAACTCCATTTTGTTGTGGAGTTTCTGGACAAGTCATTTGACGTTGAATCCCATGTTCCTTGCAATAATTTAGAAATTTATAAGATAAATATTCTCCTCCATTGTCAGTGCGCAAACACCCTATTTGTAGCCTAAATTCTTTCCCACATCCTGCTTAAACTGAATAAATTTGGAAAGAGCCTCACTTTTGTGTTCCAAGAAATAAACCAAGTGAACCGAGAAAAATCGTCCACAATAACCATTACATAATAAAGACCAGTGCAGCTAGGTGTTCTTGTTGGCCCCATGAGGTCTGAATGAACCAATTGTAACACAGTAGATGCTCTATTTTCTGAATTTGGAAAAGAAAGACGATGAGATTTTCCATATTGGCAACCAGGACAAACTACATCAAGGTGAATATCTTTAAAATTAGGAATGCCGTCAAGAAGTTTCTTCGTAGAGATTCTTTGTAGTAACTGATAGCCAACATGACCCAAACGAGCATGCCAAAGTGTTGAGCTTGTATTCTGACCTGCCTTTTCAACATATGCATCACTTGTTGACAATACATATAATGATTGTTTTCTTTTCCCAGGAAATAAAACATCAACTGCAATATGCTTCACATTAGAAAGAACTTGTACATCATCTGGACCAAAAAGAACATACCTTCCTAAATCCATTATTTGAGAAACTGAAGCAAGATTCTTCTTTAAGCCAGGAACATGATAAACATCTTTTAGAAAAACTCTTCCATCATTAGAGTTGCTTTCTTTAATCCTTCTTTCATTACATGATGTAATGAATTATCAACTGTCACAATGACCTTTTTCTCACAATGTGGACGAACACTAGATAATAGAGCAACATTTTCGGTTGCATGATGAGAACAACTAGAATCAACAATCCATTCTTTGTTGTAGTCAATAGAAGCATTTGCATCTATAAATGCGTTGGTCTGGTGCACTACAGAAGTCACATTTGTTGGTTGATCAATAACTTCAATGGATAAGCACTTCTCCTAATTTGGTTGTTCAGATTCACTACTTTCGTGTGCAACATTTGCTTCTTTTGTGAGATTAACACGACAATTTTGTTCTTTATGGCCTGAATTCCCACACCGATTACACACCAACTTCACTTGACAATCACGCTTAAGGTGTCCCATCTTTCCACACCTATAGCAAGGTCCTTTTGATTGCCCCTGCCCTTTATTTGTAGACTGCTCGTTATCACCTAAAGAATTCTTGGAATTAAAGTTCTTTTTACCTTGGTCTTTGGTGTAAAGAACATCCTCAACTTGAGGTGAAGACTTGGTGATGCTACTGGACATTTGTTTTACCAATGCTTCCTGATTTGAGAGCAAATTCTCTAAATCAATTATTGAAGGTTGATCTGCCCATCCTTGTATCGAAGAGATAAAGGGTATAAATTCTCTTCGCAGTCCACGAATGAGGTACCGACGCAAACGAGCATCGCTCACAGGCTCCTCCGAATCCAATTCTGAAATTTCAGAACATAATGTCTTAACTTTCAGAAAATATTCGGAAACTGAAGAATTTCCTTGAGTAATCCCAGCAAGTTCGTTCTCCAAATATTGCAGCCTCATTGTGTTCTTTTGAGTGAACAACCTTTCAAGTGTATCCCACACTTGCTTTGGCGACTTTTCATCACGAACATGCTCAGTGAACTCTTTACTGATGGACGTTCGCAAAGCAAATAAAGCTTTACCGCATTTTATCTTCCATCTCCTCCGCAACTCAGCATTATGTGGCGTATTTGTTGGAATTATATCATCCCCAGAAACAAGTTTCCACAAATCCTGCCCTTGTAGATAAGCTTCCAGTAATTATAATTGTTACCAGCAAGCCTGTCTACAAAGGCACAGGTACTGCTTCCACCATTCATCATCTTTGAGTAATAGGATCAAACACTTGGTAGGAAACCTGGCTGCTCTGATACCATGTAACAAATTGGAGCAAAACAGAAAAATAGCCTAACCAAAGAAAAATAGTAGGAAACCAATTTTATTACTCAAAAAAAGAACTGAGAAGGAAGAGAAAAAAAACGTAAGTGCTGAAGTATATCTCAGCAATGGTTCAGACTACAATTTATAATGAAAAATTCTCCTAAAATTTTTCAACTATAAAACTAGAAGAATCAATTGTTCCTAAACTTATTCAGCAAACAAAAGCTAAATTAACAAACTCTTAAATAATCTGAAGACTGAAACAACTTACAAAAAAAATAAAAAAATTGACTCAAGAATTTCTAAAATATAAGGGGCCGTTCTCTTTGTATTTCGATTTTGAATTTTTAGTTTTGGATTTTGTTTTGAATTTTGAATTTTGGTTGTTTGTTTTGGGATTGCTGAAAACATGTTCTCTTTGTCATTTTGAAAAACTGTTTTCAAAAATAGAAAACTGAAAAATGCGTTTACTTTGTAATTTTTTGATATATTTATTTTGTAATATTTTATATGTAAAAAATGGTTGATTTGTTAAATTACATGAATTTTAATGTTAATAAATCAGTTAGTTCTCTATGTCAATAAATTCATCATTAATATTGTTTCAACTAAACAAAAATTTAATTACATACCAACAAAATTTTAGCATTAATCTATATATAACGGCAAAATAACATAAGAACTTCAAGTGAAGGAAGTGTCTCACATTTACCCAAAATAATAGTAATAATAATAATAAATAAAAAATTACAAAAAAATCTTAACATGGATCTATATAATGGTAAAATAATATAAGAACTTTAAGTGAAGGAAGTGTTTCACTTTTACAAAATAATAATAATAATAATAATAATAATAAATAAATTACAAAAAAATAAAAAAAATAATTTTAAAATGGATATATATATAATGGCAAAATAACATAAGAATTTCAAGTGAATGAAGTGTCTCACTTTTACAAAAAAAATAAAAAAATTTACAAAAAAAAAATTTTTTTACATGGATCTATATATAACGACAAAATAACATAAGAATTTCAAGTGGAGGAAGTGTCTCACTTTTACCAAAAAAAATCTTAATATGGATCTATATATAATGACAACATAATATAAGAATTTCAAATGAAGGAAGTGTATCATATTTAGAAATAATAATAATAATAATAATAATAATAATAATAATAATAATAATAATAATAATAATAATAATAATAATAATAATAAAAATAAAAAATTACGAAAAAAAATCTTAACATGGATCTATATAATGACAAAATAATATAAGAATTTCAAAGGAATAAGTGTTTCACATTTACTAAAAAAAAAAAATCCAAAACGCGCGTTTTGAACTTTTTAACGCAAAATATCTCAAACGCAATAAACTCGTTTTGAGTTTTCTTTGTATTTTTTTTGGTGTTTTGAAAAATGAGTTTCTGAAAATGGGCAAAATGAATGCATTTTCGATGTTTTCAAAAATCGAAAATTCAAAACGAACTAAAAACAGTAAAGAGAACGAGGCTCATAGCGGCAAGTTTCACTAATTTGTAATAGTTCAATAGCTTGCAGAAATGTAAAGTAAAGTTTAATGAGCATTTGTTAAATCTACTTCAAAAGTGGACCAAGCCCTAGACGTCCTTACTGAGGCAGACGGCAATAACCAGGCTCAAAGTGGACCAAGCCCTAGACGTCATTCTTTTCTATTTCTCCTTCCTTCCCTCCCTTTGCACTGGCAGCGGCACCTTGATTCAGAGATTTCAGAATACTCTTTCTGATTTCCTCTACAAGACAGTAATTTTTCAAATTAATCATGGGTTATGAAAACGATCCGTAAGTTTCTCAATTCTAGAAGTAGTCACCCCCCCCCCCCCCCCAATCTGGCGAGTATTGTCCGATACAGATGTATGGGTATCAGGGCTTTGTTATTTAATTAAATAAGAGGTTTTATATCAGTCAGTTTTTTTTAATCAATATCTACATGTGCATATAAAGATGTGAATACGAATCGATGTTTTCTACATTGACTTAGAGTTTTTTGAATGATGATTTTCAGTTATCAATATGAAGGTGGCGATCCGTTGATGGATTTTATCGAAGATTTCCAATCTGATCGGGATGAGCCCGGACAAGATCTCCTGTACGATGGAAATGATGATGGCGATGGCGATGGCGATGGCGATGGCTGGAACAATAACCTAGATGGTGTTGAGGAAGATGATGATGTTGATGTGATTGTGAGGGATGATTACCTAGATGGTGTTGGTAAGAGGAAGAGGGAGAAAGGGGAAAATAGGAGAAGTCAGGAAAAGAAGAGGGAGGAGGAGGAGAAGTTTAAGTTGAGGAAGAGTGGAGGGACATTGAGTGATCACGAAGTGGATCCTATGATGAAGGAGTTGTGGAACAGCATAACAGGCAGTGATTCTGAGGTTTGTATCCTTACGTTAAACGAAAATTGAATTTTTTGATGCAGCATTATATTTTGTGAGTTGAGGATCAGGTTTTATAGATGCATTTAGACTACTGAATTCGGAGAAATTTGCTAGGATTATGTGAATATCTGTATTGGCCTTTTTGATGGTTGAAATCTGCAATTTTTTACTGTCAATAGGTACTTTTGCTGGTTGTTTCATGCTCTTCAATTACTCTTCAAATGAACTTGCCTAGGGATGAGTCTTTGTCTGTAAATTAGTGATTTTATGTTTCATTAAGCCTTTGTTTGGCCCCCATTTTTTGGGTAAAAATTTAGTTTTGAATAGTATTTTTGGAAGAATGTAGGGTTAAAAATTGTTTGAAAAGTCAAAAATGGTGGGCTTGACTAATATGGATGATTGAGATTGAGTGTTGAATAAATTTGATTTGTAAAAAATGGGGGCCAAACAGGGGCTAAATCATGTGAATTTGCTGATCCGGATGATTTTATGGATTTTTATTAAATTATATGAATTTGCTGATCTTTATTTGGACACAGTTAATAAAGTTCAAATTTTGTGGGGTTTGTTAATTTGGTTAGTTTTATCATTTATTAGGAACTCCAGAAACGGTAGAATATGGGTTTAAGTTTTTATAAGCAACAATATGTAATCTTCTATGGGGTTACTGGAACAGATACCAAAATCCAGGACGTTGCGAACCTTTTTAAATGGACATTTTCTCTGTGTGTGTGTGTGTGTGTGTGTGTGTGACACTTATGAAATGCAATTTTGGGAACTAAATAGCAAATTATCTTCGTAAGTGGTTTTCACAAGTCTATATATTATGATGTTTACATTTATTGAATTTCTGCAATTGAAGTTATTATATGACATGATAAATATCTGAAAGTACTCTAAACATTTGATTTTGTAGTGAAATATGGTCCAAAGAAAAATTATGTTCACAATTGCTAGATATACTAATTCCCCCCCCCCCCCCCCCCCTTGTTAACTTATCCCCTGTTTGAGCCTCATTATTTGAGAAAAATGAATTTTGTAATATTTATTTTTAAGAGAATGTGTGGCTAAAAAATAAGGTAAGGTTTTCTATTTATGTGTAAAATTATTTTATTGAAGAAAGTGTGGTTGAAAGTGAATTTTGAAAAAATAAAGTTTGATAAAAGGGGACTCAAACAAGGGATTGGTTGCATTAGGCATTTACCATCCCAGTAAACTAAATATGTGGACAAACTGCCTATTGCTTTTTTTTTTTGTCCCCTTGTATATCTTTTGACTGTAAGATTTGAACTTTAAACTAATTGAATGGCTGAGTGTGGTGACACCTGTATGGAAATGACAATGAACATTCTTCAAGCCGTGCGCCCCAGGTTTGAATTATATCCTTTTCGGATCACATATTGATATTATGGTAATTCGTCATTGCTAATAGACCGTTTTGTCTTAGTCATTTTTTCAATTTTATTATCTGCAAACGAGGTTGTAACCTCTTCTATTTGAAACTTGTATGTTAAATGTGCATAGTGCACTGGATGGTGATGCGATGTAACATGTAATTGGAATGGAAAACCTGAATTTTGCTATTTACTTTAATATCATTGTTATAGAAATTCATTAAGGACCCCTAATATATTCTGATTTACTAGGCAAACTTTTTGCACATTAATACACGAGGTTGTTTCTCTTTCCCTTAGAAGATTACACACCTTCCCCGAATTCCCTCTCTCTCTATTTTTTTTTTTGTTGCGTCTTTAATTGGTCACTGTAAAAAAGATAGTTTGTTTCTACGGTACAGGTGCATCTTTTCAGGCTGCGTACTTTCGCATTTCATCTCTTCACTTGCTTAATCCAACTTTTTACCCTTTTTTTTGGATTTTCTGCCTGTTGAAGAGAGAGATGAGTTGCATCATAAATGTGATGGCAATACATACTTATTGGTCAAAAATATAATCACTAGCATTTATTTATTTCCATAATATCTTTTGTTTGTGTGGCTCTTCTGCATGTCCCTTCACGGGGTTGTCAATAACGAAACAATTTTTTTTTCCTTCCCATATTATTCTTTAGGCAGAAGAAGGAGAAGAGGATGAGGAAATCCAAGATCTTCTCAAAATGGACAAGAAAAAGAACACTGTGAAAAGAGCTTTTGAAATTTCTCTGCTTGTCGAGCTTGTCATGGAACAACTTGAAGAAGTTGTGGAGGAAGATGCAGAATTGAATCGACAGCAAAAACCTGCTAAAAATAAACTCAAAAAACTGCCTCTTCTTACTGATGCCCTTTCTAAGTGAGTTGCTTTCTTAATTATTTCTTTGGCTTCTTGTTCTTGCAATGTGTTAATTTCCTCACATTTGGATAGTTCATTTTCAGAAAGCAACTTCAGCTAGAATTTCTGGATCATGGAGTGTTAAATCTTCTGAAGAATTGGCTCGAACCACTTCCAGATGGAAGCTTACCTAATATCAATGTCCGCACTGCGATTCTAAAGATCCTGATTGATGTATGAAGAGAGTTTTTTCTTATTTTTGGATGCGTGTATGGCATTCTTGTTATTAACTCGTAACATTCTTTGGGTGCTAAAATTGTGTGATCTGCTTGCAGTTTCCTATTGATTTAGATCAGAGTTTTAGAAGAGAACAACTAAAGAATAGTGGTCTCGGAAAAGTTAGTTAACCCATTTTATCTCTAGTTTCCAATGAGACTTTATTAAGAGATATATTGTGCAGCGGGAGGAATGATTACATTGGATATTTCGTATTTATGCAGGTTATAATGTTTTTGTCAAAGTCTAATGAGGAGACTACTGCTAACAGAAAACTTGCTAAAGATTTAGCTGACAAATGGGTATCATAAAGTTTTTATTTTTTGTATTTATATCTTTTTCAAATATGAACTGTAGATATTGTTACTATATCCTTTTAACGTTCTTATTATTTGTGTTATTGTTTAAAATGTTATATAGACTAATATCTTCAAGTTATTTGATACCTGATTTTGCCCAGCAAAATTCTGCACATTTTTTTACTTTCTTTATTGCTGTGTTGTAGATTTCTACCTGTATTTTACATTCCTTATATTTAGATACTGTTTGAATTCAAGGAGCAACTATAATATGGTTTACATATTTTTTTACTTCATACTTGGTTGATTCAACTGCTTGAAATTTCTGTTCAGTTTCTTCGTTGTGTTTTCCCCGCTCCTTTTAGCACCTTACTAAAGACTTTGTTTTCAATGTGAATAAATTACCTTACCTGAATTTATTTAAGTGATTACATGATTATAATCCCCCCCTCCTTTTATTTATACTGCACACCTCATCCAATTGGACTAATTTTTGTTCATCTCATCCAAAGATGCACGATATAGAACTTCTTCGCGTGCACGTATGGAAAAAGAAAACGAGCTGATTCATTTATAAATGCATTCATTCTAGTCTGCTGGTTTAATTTGCTTCTTTCTCTACATATTTTCAAGGTTTTCAACTTTATTTTTGTTTCAAGAATTTCAATTGTTGCTGAGAAAGCCTCATGTGTTCAGGCAATAATGAAAGATAATTTGACTAAAGCCAGTAATCGTGGCACCAAAGGCAAAACAAAATTCAAAATGGTAAGATACCCCTCCTCCCTTACACTTGTAGGAGTTGGGCTATATGACTCAGCCCTGAATTTTCTCTTTTCTCAAGATGCTAAGAAAGCCTTCTTTGCTGCAGGCAACAAAGAAAGATAATTTGAAGAAAGCCAGTACTCGTGGCGCCAAAGGCAAAACAAAATTTACAATGGTAAGATTTTTTATTTTTTTTTTGGATATTTCACCTGTAGGAGTTGGGCTATATGAGTTGACCATGAATTTTCCCTTTTCTAAAGAGGCTTAGAAAGCTTTCTGTGCTGCAGGCAGCAAAGAAAGATAATCGGAGCAAAGCGAGAACTTGGGTCATGTAGCGCCCCGGGTTCCGTATACCCGGTTAACCACGTCATTTACTGGTCTAAATTTTTCGAATAATATTTTTGCGGAAGAAATAATTGAAATTCATTTTTTTGCAACATTAAATAAACTGTAATGACCGATAAAATTGAAAACATTTATGAAACCATTTGAAATAGTAAATCGAACCATTAATATTGTAAAGAAATTGACAATATCATAATTTCTCAAATAAATGTACTTCTCTAAATTATTCGATGTTTGGAAAATACGGAAATCATTAATGTCAAACTTTCAACCGTTTAACGATTATTGCCACCATCATTCATCGCTCGCCACCGTCTCCGAAATCTGCAAAACTGTTAAAAAGTAGGGTGAGCATTTCATGGGGGACCCCTGCCTTGACCGCCACTCACCGCACCTTGAGCCGGCGAGTTCGCTTGCGAAAACACCGACTATTTCTCCAGCCACTGCGTCGCCAGCTTTCGTTTCCTCCTCGCCGTCTCACCCGTCTCACTCTCTGTCTCTGAGATTGAGGAGAGAGTAAAGTTTTATTTAATATATTTGATTTTCGAAATTTTCAGCCTAGTCCCCAAGTTTTAAAAAGTTTCAAATCGGCCCTACTCTTTAAAACCTATCATTTCAACCTTAAGTTTTAAATGAGTTTTTCCAGCCCTTTTAGCTTCAAACTTATCATTTCAGTCCCTGCTGATTTTATTAATTTGATTTTAAGCCAAGTTTTAAAAGTATTCATTTTAGTCCCTCAACTTTCAAAAGTATTCAATTTAGTCCCTCAACTTTCAAAACATCAATTTCAGTCCTCAAATTATAACTTATCATTTTGAACTATATATTCGAAAGACTAAAGTGACTTATTGGCTAAGACGAAGCGTACGGAGAATTAAAGAAATTGAAGTCATTCCCGCTCAACTTTGCACTCGTCAAGTTTAAGGTAGACTCGCCCCTATTAATTGATTTAAATTATGATTGCATGATAATGTCATATGACTTGTGAAAGTCATTTTTATGAAAAGTAAGTATGTTTTTATAACAAGTATGTTTTTATGAAAGGTAAATATACCTTATGTTTTTAAGAAAAGTAAATATGTTTTTATGATAAGTATGTTTTTATGAAAGGTAAATATACCTTATGTTTTTAAGAAAAGTAAGTATGTTTTTATGACAAGTAAGTATGTTTTTATGAAAGGTAAATATACCTTATGTTTTTATGAAAAGTAAGTATGTTTTTATGAAAAGTAAATATACCTTATGTTTTTACGAAAAGTGGGTATACCCTATGTTTTTATGAAAATGTTTTACGAAAATGTTTTGTCATTTCTATGAAATCAATATCCCCAGATTGCTATGAAATCAATCTTCCCAGATTGCTATGTTTTCAATTTCCCAAGATTGACATCAATCTCCCAAGATTGCTATGAAATCAATCTCCCCAGATTGCTATGTTTTCAATTTCCCAAGATTGACATCAATCTCCCAAGATTGCTATGAAATCAATCTCCCCAGATTGCTATGTTTTCAATCTCCCAAGATTGCTATGAAATCAATCTCCCAAGATTGCTATGAAATCAATGTCCCAAGATTGCTATGTTTTCAATCTCCCAAGATTGCTATGAAATCAATCTCCCAAGATTGCTATGTTATGATGGAAATGATCCATACGCTTTCAAAAGAAAATTATGTTTGGTATACTTACTGTGATTTTATAAATCTCACTCCACAATATTTACCATTTTCAGGTAATTGAAGGTTAGCGGGAACGCTACAATAAAATGTGTATTTTTAAGTATATGATTTTTAAAGAGTATATGATTTTTCAAAAGAAGCTCTACCAATACTCGTTTTTCAAAAAGCCTATGATTTTCAAAATATGTCCCGTGCTGTAATGCACAATATGAGATCTACCAATGCCCGTTTTATAAAGAGCCGGCATTTATGTGTTCAATCATCTTGTAAGTTAATTAATTGGCGATGAGTCTACTGAGTATTTCCTCCATGAAATGCTCACCCTACTTTTTAACAGTTTTGCAGATTTCGGAGACGGTGGCGAGCGATGAATGATGGTGGCAATAATCGTTAAACGGTTGAAAGTTTGACATTAATGATTTCCGTATTTTCCAAACATCGAATAATTTAGAGAAGTTCATTTATTTGAGAAATTATGACATTGTCAATTTCTTTACAATATTAATGGTTCGATTTACTATTTCAAATGTTTTCAATTTTATCGGCCATTACAGTTTATTTAATGTTGCAAAAAAATGAATTTCAATTATTTCTTCCGCAAAAATATTATTCGAAAAATTTAGACCAGTAAATGACGTGGTTAACCGGGTATACGGAACTCGGGGCGCTACAGGTCACCAAAGGCATTTCAATTGACAAAAATCAGTCTAACTCATCTTCTTTTAAGGGAAAAATGGAATTCTCTAAGTCCATTGGGAAGGGAAAAGAAACTACAGGGAATCCATCTTCACAACACGTTCCAAATAAAAGCTGTGAATTAAATTTACCGGATTCGGACAATGATGAGCTTTTGCAAGAAGCGATGGAATTTCTGGAAGGGTTTCACGACTGTAAACTTTGCTGCGACAAGATGCGAAATGAAAGGAATCAAGAGCGTGGGTTGAATATATTTAATCGGAAGAACATATTAAATCATCTGTTTTATTTCATTTTTATCTTGTCTAGTCGACTTATTTCCACTTGATGGTGTCAGGTATTGAGCACAGACCATCTCCACAACCACCACTGTCGGAGGTAATAGCTTCATGTTCATTTTTCTTTGATGTTCCTACAATGCATGCATGTTAGTCACAAGGTATATTAATATAGTATTGAATGCTACAGTTGGCAAGATTTATATACTTCGTTTTCATCTTAAATGTTGTTCAATATTTTTTTGTCCCAAATTACGAGCAAAAAGGAGTAATATTTTGGGATATATATTTTTAAAGGACACATGATTCGGTAACTTCTTTATTGCATATTTGGTACGTAAATTAGACAAAGTCACAAGGTATAAACTAGATTTTAAGTTTATTTTCATCTTTAATGATTTTCATTCCACCTCTGAACGTGTAATGTGCTGTCTTGTTACTTTTCTATAAGAACAGAGCATGATGATATAATTGACATTTGACTCTTGAAATGAACTCTGAATCACTGTAGGCGCAGATTTTGGAACAAAAAGCAATAATTAGAAAGCTGTTTAAGTCTTCAGAGGAGAGAAGGGCTTTGGCAATTGAATTCCCAGATGACTTTCTGGTTCGCGGCAAGTCTCCTATTTTCAAAATTAAATCAAAAGAGGAACCAAGTATACTCTAGGTGGACGGTGTTTTAAGATGAAGATTTTTGTTAGTTTTTACTATTGTCCTTAAAATTGTCCCCACTTTTTTTAGTTTGATTCCTGTTATAACTAAGCTCATGAGCTCTTCCACTTCCTGCAATTTGTAGCACCATTCTATATTTTAGGCTTCAGTGAATTTGGTTAACATGTTTTGGTTGAGTTTCTAACCTTGCTAACATTAACCAGTTCAACAAGTTGTGGAGTCTTGTTCAAATTCAGATCAGCTAAAAACTGGATCTGGTATTTCAACATAATAATCAAATACAACAAACGTTAAGAAGATTAAAACTAGATATCCTCTCAGTATATAGCAAAACTAATCAATTATAGCATTATACCTTGACTATTTGAGAAATCAACCGGTGGACCATATGGGGCTATACAATATTCAAAAACACTTCCATCAGAAACGCAAAATAATAATAATATTTTGAACGGCACTAGTTTACTTACTCTAACTTCAACTAGGTCTTGAGTTCCAATTTTCACCACGATGCATCCAATTGCCTTTGGAAAAGCGCATAGTACCTTGGCTCTGACTTGAGCACTGGACACACAAAGTAACTCAAGGATCATAATGAATCTTCTTTGCTGGGCTAAAACTCTCTTAGCAATGTATACATGGATGTGGGTGGAAAAAAAACATCTAGGAACAACTTTACAAAGCAGCACACTATATTAGAAAAGGCAATGACAAAGAATTTCCACCCCAAGATCCATCAAAACATCGGCTCTCCAACATGATTACATCAAAATTGTTTCGACGGACAATTTCTTTTCAATCAATATAAGAGTCAATTAATCCTCCCTTTTTTAACACTAAGCAGTAAATTTAATAGACTACAGTTTGCTATTTCTGTCATGAATTTGACAAACTCCCTGGATAAAATATACATATATATGAAAAACCCCACAGAGCAAAACCAATTCTGTCATGAATTATAACTAATACTTGAATTGAGAAAGATTATAACAAGTACTACATGATAAGTGTATTTTATACACTTATTTCTATCCTAAAAGTAGGATTTTAATAGTTTATTCAAGAATATTTGCTATTTATTCTATTTTATTTGTTTATATTTCAGGAATAACTCAAAAGTCGTGAAAACAAGGGAGTTAAAGCTAAATTCGAGCAATTGAATGTTAAAAGTGTCAAAGTAAGCATGCAGTTAATTAAAGGGCCAATTGGAAGAAGACATCAAATTTGAAAGAAATCAGAAGTTCAAGGGCTAAATTGCAACAATCAGAAGTTGGAGGACTTGCTATGCAATTAAAAGACATGGACCAACTTGTAACATTTAAAAGTCAGAAATTGCCTTAAACCGTAATACCGTGCCACACGGTGCTATAACCGTGCGGTCGCACGGCCAAAAAAATCAGCGGCTGAAACTTACCTGCAGCGTCCTGCGATCGCGCATATTTGAACCGTGCGGTAGCATGGTTATTCGACTGGGCCGCAGCTGGGCTTTTTGCGCGGAATTCAGCAGTTTTTCTCCTCAATTAACCTAGGCTTCGTGAAAATCTATAAATAGAGGGCATAAGGCACGAGATGGGGCGTTCCAAACTTGTCAAAGGTGATCCCGAAGGGCTGTCGAACTTTCAAGGAACCAACTGGCGCATGATTGAATATTCTTCTACAACATGGTGAAAAGGGTGATGAACTCCAATTATCATAGTTATAATTTATCTTTTATCATGTTTTTAGGCTAGAAATATTGTGTTAGGATTGTGATTGAGTTTTAACTATTTGATTCCATGTTTTTACCAATCATTTAATATATGCAGTTTATGGGTTTGATGCAATTAAATAAGTGTCTTTATTATTATGCAATTGTTTGGCCAGCTTTTGTGTGATTGTCTTTATGATTTTCTATGTTCGAAATAGTAGGATTTCATTAGAAGTTATTTAATTGTCACAAAGTTCGATAGGGGATAGAAATATACCCCTATACTTTGTGTTATCCTATATAGTGTTCATTGACCTTTAATGCTTTTATAATTGGTTAATTGTCATAGAAATATAGTCAATTGGCATTTATAGATAGGTTTTTATGCATCGCTCGAAAGAGGACTTAAAATATTTTAGGAACATGGATATTCAAAACCCCATAAGTTGTATTTAAATGATTTGATTAAATACATGGATTATTTGGTTAAAATGGATTCATAATTCTAACGCGTTTGCTTTTATAAGTTTTAACAAATCAAATTTTCTTATTGTTTCTTAAGTTTAATTTTTAATATATTTTTCAAAATCAAAATTTCCAAATCCTAAGCTTTTCTTGTTCCGGTTAAGGGAATAGTCTAAAATACAATTTAAAACAATCTCTGTGGGATCGATACTTGGACTCACGTCCACTTTATTACTTGCGCGACTCGTGCACTTGCGGAGGGTAACAAGTTTTTGGCACCGTTGCCGAGAATTGTTATTTAAATTTATTTTTAGATTACTTTCACTAATTCGGACTTTTTACTTGCTTTAATTTTATTTTTACTTTTATTTTTAATTTTCAGGATTTTAATTTCTTTGTTTTAGTTAGTTACTAGTTTCCTTTCTTTTAATTATGTATGCTACGTTCGAAAAAGGGGAATCTTTTCGAAGCTGACCCAGAAATAGAACGTACATTACACCATAGGTTAAGAGAACTTAGAGAATTAGATAAATCTAAACACCAAAAAGAAAATCAAATGGCAAACAACAATTTGAGATTGCCCGCCACTGAGCCAATTAATGAAGATGACATGCTGGTCGGTGATTTCATGACACCTCAAGTGGTTCAAAATCAATCCAGCATAATCTATCCACCATTTGGGCAGGAAAACTTCCAATTGAAGACCAATGTCATCAACATGTTCCAAAATGGACACCAATTTCATAGGAGACCTGATGAAAACCCACAAACACATGTTTCTAAATTTTTAGATTCCAAAAACTTGACGACAATCCGCAAGTGTACGGGTCGTGCAAGTAATAAAGTGGATTTTAAGTCCGAATAACGTTCCCACAGAGATTGTTTTAAATCGTATTTTAGACTACTACCTTAACCGGAACTAGAGAAATTGTTTGAATTTGAGAATTTTGAATTAAAATTGAACTAGAAAGAACGAGGAAATTTGATTTAGAGAAAATATGAGAAAAACATGCTAGAATTGAGAATCCGCATTTATTCCATTAATTATGCATTAAATTAAACATCTAACAATAATTCATGAGGTTTTGAAAATCCATATTCCTAATATTGTCAAGACTCCCTTTCGGACAAGAATCAACACCTATTTCTATACACAATCCGACTATATTTCTATGACGAATCTAAATGTATAGAAAAACATTACAAGTTTTGTGAATACTATAGCAGATAACACAAAGTATAAGGGTATATTTCTATCCCCTATCGAACTTTGTGACAATTGATACAAGTCTAATGAAATCTCACTCTTTCGAACTTAAGAAATCACAACCTAAAATCATACAACTAGTGATCAAGTAATTGCATGATAAAAACAGTATATATCAATTGCTCAAACCCATGAACTATGAAATTAAATGATAATCAATACATAAAATTCAGAAATAAATGCTTCATCACAATTCTAACATTCAAAATCTAGCCTAGATACATAATTGAATATAAATCACAAAAGGAATGGATAGATGTCACCCTATTCATGCCCTTGATCTTCGTTCTTCAATTGTGTCTTGGCTTGGAGTGGATCCCTCCCCAATCCGACAGCGTTTTGTCCTCTCTTCAATCAATTGGGAACCCCTAATCTCGTGCCCTTGGTCTGGTATATATAGATTTTCCCGAGATTTAGGTTAAGTGAGGAGAAAACTGCTGAATTACGCGCAAAAAGCCCAGCTGAGGCCCAGTCGAGATTACCGTGCGGCCGCACAGTTCAAAAATGCGCGATCGCATGACTCTGCAGGTAAACTTCAGTCGCTGATTTTTTTGACCGTGCGACCGCACGCTTTTTCAACTGTGCGGCCGCACGGTTATACCGGCAGCTACATTTTTCTTCTTTAAATTTCAGCAATTTGGTCCTCATCCTTTTACTGCACAGCATTTAGTATTTTGATCATATCTTTCTATTCCTTTATCCGATTGAGATGCTTCAAAGTCAATTAGAAATATAACGTAAAGGGCTACAATTCTTCCTGAAATAGGATTTTCCCAATTCAAACGTTTATTTCCCCAAAATTAGGTTTCAAAGTCTGACTAAAAATCTGCCCGAAGACCTTGCTTGATTTAAATGAATTTATGGTAATATTCTTACCATATTTCATTCCTTTTTGCCATCTAATTGCATCCAATTGACTCCTGAAAGTCCTCAAGTATCTTATCTTGATCCGAATCAACTATCGAATTTTTGCAATTTGGTCCTTCTTCTTTTGATTTGTATACTTTAGTCCTTGAACTCCCAATTTCTTCCAATTTGGTTCTTTCTTTGACTTTTCTTCCAATTGACCCTTGATCTACTTCATCCATTCTTGATTTGCATACTTTGGTTCTTTTGTCATCCAATTTGCTTGTTTTTGCTCCAATTCCTTTGTTTTCTCGACTTTGGATTATTTCTGAAATGTAAACAAATAACGCAAAAGAAATAGCAAATATTCCAAAACAAACATATAAAATCCTACTTTTAGGATAAAAATAAGTGTATAAAATACACCGATGTATAAAATAAAAATAAACTATAAAATTAAAAATGCAAATTAAAAAATGTTTTTGCTTTTGTCAACTTATTTACCATGCGCTTCAACAATCCAAATTGACGATTCACTTTAGAAAAAGAAATATGAACAACATAAAATATTTTCATTCATCCGATGCTCAACTTCATTGTGTGTGTGTGAATAGCAAAAATCAGATCCAAACTTATGCAAAAATAAACTTGACAATGTGTGACTTTTTATGCAAGAGTAAGCCTGAATCCCATGTGGTCAACAATGATTTTCTTTTGATTTTCCTTACCCTCTCATGGATGATCACAACCTTACTGCTTTTCTCTCATATCCCGAGGTCTTTCCTATTGATGTGGTTTCTAAACATGTATACATTGCATTTTTCCACACAAGGCAGTTAAGACTAGACAAGTATGCACGACAGACCAAGAATAATTAACAAAGTGTTAGGAATTTCAACCAACAAAGCTTATACCATTTTATTCTATTTTTCTTTCATATAGACGACTTTTTTTTTTTAATGTCCTTGTCTTTTACCATCTTTGTGCAATACTTTTCATACTTGCTTTCTATATGACCCCTGTAGCGAACTTTAGGTCGGCAGCTCCCAACTCAGTTGAGCTTAGGGTACCAGGTTCAAAGAACCCCTCAGACTTAATTACCCGAGTCACAAAGGCTTAAACAGAAAAGTTAAAGATGTTTTTGTGTCTTATGTGTAAGTCCACTCTCCGTACTTGCTTTCTAGTTGACCCCTGTAGCGAGCTTTAGGTCGGCAGCTCCCAACTCAGTTGAGTTTAGGGTACCAGATTCAGAGAATCCCTCAGACTTACTTGCTCGAGTCAAAAAGGCATTTGTAGAGTAGAATAAGACCTTCAGCATTTTTCTGTTTTTATGCTGGTTATTATGGTTTATACCCGTTGATCGAAATCCCTTACACTAAAGCTGTACAATTAAAAACTCCAAATCTTAAATCTATCAATGCATACTCATACTAACCTTCCCACCCCCAAACTGTTCTTGAGCAGTTTGGTTCTACATTTCAAGTCGGGATCTAAATTACTTAAGGGTTGGAATTTTTCAATCAATACTATGTTCAAAGTGCACAAGTTTACCCCACAAGTATCAAGCATCTCCCTACACAAGTTTTTATTTGAAATGGCTATGTGCTCAAATTTGATGAAAGTCTTACATGGATGAATGTTAAGAAAAATTTAGTTCACATATTGTTCAATTTTCTAACTAAAGCACAAAAGTCAATTCAAATCATGTCATAAGCAATAAATAAGTCAACAAAATTTTTCAAATTTTTCACTTTTTATGATTTTTTCACATTTTTCAATTTTTTTGAATTTTATACCCAAAATCGAATGAATGTGTATATGAAAGCACATGAATGAGATTCTCACCCCCAAACTAGAACTATGCATTGTCCTCAATGTATTCAAAACAAATAAAGAAAATAAAGACAGAAAGAACAAAGAGGGTTAATGTACTTCCCGGGTTTGGAGAGTTGGTGTTCCCTTTTTTAAACTTTGACTTGAATGTTTTGTTGGATGAAATGACCCCTTACTTCATTATCCATGTTTGGCGTGCATTGTCTCATGATGATATGTTCCTTGTAAATAAACATTAATGATCATTAGAAGCATAATTATTACATAGGAACTAAAGAAAATCAACACAACACACCCAAACTAGGACTTAGAAAAATTTTGAAATTTTTGAAAGTGGTTGACCACTAATTTTCAGCCCTTGACATCGCCTTGAAAAAGTGAAAATTTCCCAAGACATGTCCCGAGCATATGAAAGTATATAACTCGGTCTATAACATATCAAAAATTCAGCAAGTTTGAAGTTCATTTGGGTCATGAAAAGATGTGACTAAGTAGGTGCAGTGAAGCTGAAAACAGGTGCAGTGGTGCTGTGATGCCTTGCAATGAAGTGCTTTGTAGTGCAAAGATGTTCATGTTGAGTTCTATGCCTTAAATCAGTGTAAACAATGAATGGATGATGCACAAATGATGTTTAACATGTAGTGAGGGTGATCATCCAAAAAGATTTGGCAAAAGTTAACAAAAACCTCATTGAAACATTTTATCAAATACCTTACATGCATATAAAGAAATCAATGAAAATCATAGAGTTGGAGACTTGAATTAAGCCAAAAATTTTCACCTAATAAACACAATTCAATACTCCAAGTTCTAGCCTAAACCCATCACCATCAATTCACAACATTCACCTTTCACAAAGAATTTGAAGAACACAAAAATTATGCATAATCTTGGAAATTGGTGAAAACTACCTTTGGATGATTTTAATGTAATGCAAGGTATGATTTTGAGTTATAATGATGTGCAAACTTAGGGGAACAGTTGGGGACTCAATGTGGGATGATTTGGGGGAGGAATTTCGGGTTTGAAGTGGTTAAAATGAAAGAAGAATGCATATTAAACAATCTTCCGGTTCTACCCAGTTTCTAACCGTGCGACCGCACGGTGTTGAAGGTAATGACTTGAAAATTTTCAAAATCTGAGTTTTGGACCCCGTTTTCAACCCCTAAATGCTTTCAAATGCATGCAACAAAATTCTAAACAATATGTTCATGTCCTAAGCTAGGTGATCAAGTAGAAGATTGTGATAAAAAACAACAAAATAAATTAAAATGCAATTAAAATTAAAAGTGCTAAAACATGCAAAATGGAACACTAGAATTACTTAAAACACATAACAATTCAATGCATGCATTTTAAACATACTAGTACCCCTAAAATGCAATGTCAAGCATCTAAACAACTATCAAGTAATAAAAGCAATAAAAAGCAATAAACAAACAAATAAAGAAAAAGGTTTGAGAGGTTGGGGTGCATCCCAACAAGCGCTTCATTTATAGTCTAGAGCTAGACTTTTTGGCAAACTCTCAAGGTGGTTTTAGATTGGATGGTGTAGCCTCATCATCTGCCCTTACCTTGTATTCATACCTCTCCCAGTACGCCAATTCCAACTCGACATATATCCTGGAGCAATTTTCTAGTTCTGGTTCATGGACATCAAATTGCATCATTGTGAAAGTCACCTCTTGATTTTCGGCCTGCAGCACTACATCTCCTTTTTCTACATCAATTAATGCTCGTGCAGTGGCTAGGAATGGCCGACCAAGTATCAAAGGCAAATTCTCATCTTCCTCTATATCTAAGATGATAAAGTCCGCTGGGAATATGAATTTGTGAACTTTCACCAATACATCCTCCACAACTCCATATGGGTGACAGATCGATCGATCAGCCAGTTGCAATCTGATATTGCTTTCCTTTGGTTCACCCAGTCCCAATTTCTTGTATAAAGACAGGGGCATCAGATTTATACTTGCACCTAGGTCACATAAGACCTTGTTGAATTTTAAATCACCTATAATGCAAGGTATTGAAAAGCTCCCTGGGTCTTTGAGCTTAGGTGGCAGCTTGTTTTGCAGGATTGCGCTGCATTCTTCATTCAAAGTGACCTCCTCAAGTTCTTCAAGTTTTTTCTTGCTAGACATCATCATTTTTAGTAGCTTGGCGTAACTTGGGATCTGTGTGATGGCTTCCAAGAAAGGAATATTTATGTGCAGTTTGCTCAGGATATTCACAAACTTATTAAACTGCTTATCCTCTCTTGTTTTCTTCAGCCTTTGTGGAGATGGAATAGGAGACTCGTGAGGCTTAATTTTTGATTTCACCTCATGGTCATCTTCCTTTTTAGCCATCTTCTCAACATTCTCCACAACTTTTTCAGGGACTCCAGCTGGCTTTTTAGCATAAATCTCAGGAAGTTGCACACCACTACGCGTAGTGATAGCATTTATCTCATGTTGCACTTCATTTATAGCCATTAGTTGTTCCTTTGGGTTTACCTCAGTATTTGCTGGTAATGTACCCGGAGCTCTGGCTGTGATCAACTGTGCTATCTGTCCAACTTGAGTCTCCAGATTTTTGATTGAAGCCTGTTGATTTTGAATTGTGATTTCAGTTTTTCTCATAAACTGATCTGTTCTAGACATGAATTGTTCTGTCCTTTCCACAAACTTCCCAAGCAATCCTTCCAATGCAGGCTTTCTCTCTTCAGTGTTGAAATTAGGCGCAATGTGTCCATTAGAGTGATCTTTCCAAGAAAAGTTAGGATGATTGCGCCATCCTGGATTGTAGGTATTTGAGTATGGATTATTTTGGCGTTGACCTCCTTGTAAATAGTCAACTTGCTCCAATGGACAAGCCAGAATAGGGCAATCTGTAGTGGCGTGGTTTGCACCACACTCTTCACAAGTCATTTTGGCACTTTTTGATGAATGACTCACCAGTGCTATGCTCTCCACTTTCGCAGCCAAAGAGTCTATTTTTGCTGATATGGCAGTGTAAGCATCCACTTCATAGACTCCTGATGCCTTCTTTGGAACAACTCTGTCTGATCCCCACATGGCATTTGTATTTGCTATCCTCTCGAAGAGCTCCAATGCCTACCCGATGCTCTTTGTGCTTAACGCACCATTTGATGAGGAATCAACCATGTTTTTAAAATGTGGAAGTAGTCCTTCATAGAAGCACTTCACTTGATCACCTCGTCTGATCCCATGGTTTGGACACTTCCTCAGCATGCCTTTAAATCTGTTCCATGCATCATCAAAGGATTCAGCATCTTGTTGCTGAAACATGGTGATGTCATATCTCAGTTTAGCAACCTTAGCTGGAGGCATGAATTTGGTGCAAAACTTTTGGACCAAGTCGTTCCAAGTGGTTATACTCGCAGCTGGGCGAGAATCCAACCACTCAACAGCCCTATCTTTTAGAGTGTAAGGGAATAACCTGAGTCTGATAGCATCATCAGATACGCCCTGATATTGAAAGTGTTGGCACATGTCTAAAAATTTAGAAACATATGTGTGCGGGTTTTCATCAGGTCTCCCATGAAATTGATGTCCGTTTTGGAACATGCTGATGACATTGGTTTTCAATTGGAAGTTTTACTGTTCAAATGGTGGATAGACTATGCTGGATTGACTTTGAACCACCTGAGGCGTCATGAAGTCACCTACCAACATGTCATCTTCATTTATTGGATCAGCGTCCGGTAATCTCAAATTGTTGTTTGCCATTTGATTTTCTTTTTGGTTTTTAGATTTATCTAATTCCTCAAGTTCTCTTAACCTACGGTGTAATGTACGTTCTATTTCCGGGTCAGCTTCGAAGAGATTCCCTTTTTTCGAACGTAGCATACACAGCTAAAAGAAAGGAAACTAGTAACTAATTAAAACAAAGAAATTAAAATCCTAAAAATTAAAAAAAATAAAAGTAAAAGTAAAAATAAAATTAAAACAAGTAAAAAGTCTGAATTAGTGAAAGTAATCTAAAAATAAATTTAAATAACAATCCCCGGCAACGGCGCCAAAAACTTGACGACAATCCGCAAGTGTACGGGTCGTGCAAGTAATAAAGTGGATTTTAAGTCCGAATATCGTTCCCACAGAGATTGTTTTAAATCGTATTTTAGACTACTACCTTAACCGGAACTAGAGAAATTGTTTGAATTTGAGAATTTTGAATTAAAATTGAACTAGAAAGAACGAGGAAATTTGATTTAGAGAAAATATGAGAAAAACATGCTAGAATTGAGAATCCGCATTTATTCCATTAATTATGCATTAAATTAAACATCTAACAATAATTCATGAGGTTTTGAAAATCCATATTCCTAATATTGTCAAGACTCCCTTTCGGACAAGAATCAACACCTATTTCTATACACAATCCGACTATATTTCTATGACGAATCTAAATGTATAGAAAAGCATTACAAGTTTTGTGAATACTATAGCAGATAACACAAAGCATAAGGGTATATTTCTATCCCCTATCGAACTTTGTGGCAATTGATATAAGTCTAATGAAATCTCAATCTTTCGAACTTAAGAAATCACAACATAAAATCATACAACTAGTGATCAAGTAATTGCATGATAAAAACAGTATATATCAATTGCTCAAACCCATGAACTATGAAATTAAATGATAATCAATACATAAAATTCAGAAATAAATGCTTCATCACAATTCTAACATTCAAAATCTAGCCTAGATACATAATTGAATATAAATCACAAAAGGAATGGATAGATGTCACCCTATTCATGCCCTTGATCTTCGTTCTTCAATTGTGTCTTGGCTTGGAGTGGATCCCTCCCCAATCCGACAGCGTTTTGTCCTCTCTTCAATCAATTGGGAACCCCTAATCTCGTGCCCTTGGTCTGGTATATATAGATTTTCCCGAGATTTAGGTTAAGTGAGGAGAAAACTGCTGAATTACGCGCAAAAAGCCCAGCTGAGGCCCAGTCGAGATTACCGTGCGGCCGCACGGTTCAAAAATGCGCGATCGCATGACTCTGCAGGTAAACTTCAGTCGCTGATTTTTTTGACCGTGCGACCGCACGCTTTTTCAACTGTGCGGCCGCACGGTTATACCGGCAGCTACATTTTTCTTCTTTAAATTTCAGCAATTTGGTCCTCATCCTTTTACTGCACAGCATTTAGTATTTTGATCATATCTTTCTATTCCTTTATCCGATTGAGATGCTTCAAAGTCAATTAGAAATATAACGTAAAGGGCTACAATTCTTCCTGAAATAGGATTTTCCCAA